>CM076584.1:244712828-245301479 GCA_034641835.2 Pinus albicaulis | reverse complement strand
TCCTCTACATGCAAGTGTAGCTCCCTCTGAAGAGACAACTTCATGGTTTTCTCCTCATGAAATTTGATATCCTATCGCACGACAGTCATCCGAATGTCTAGAAAATACACACGATAATTGTGGGGTGTTTCTATGTACCCCAAAAATATCCCAACCTCTGTGGTTGGCTCCAGCTTCTTCCTGGCATCCTTCGTCACATGAATGTAAACATGTGAGCCAAAAATATTAAAATGAGAAATATCAAGCTTCTTACCAGAAAACGCCTCTTCAGGTGTACTCATGCCAAGTACTCTATGAGGACAATGGTTTTTCACATAAACCACAGTGTTGCATGCCTCAGCCTACAAGTGTATGGGAAGGCCCTGATCATGCATCATCGCCCGTGCAACACCCACGATCATTCTGTTCCTTCTCTTTGCGACCCCATTCTTCTATGGGTTATGAGGCACTATGAGTTATCTTCAAATTCCTTCTTTTCTACAGAAGTATTTTAATTCGCCAGAGATGCATTCACCACAATTATTACTCCTTAGATATTTCGCCTACTTCCCCAACTCTTTCTCAACTAGCGCCTTGAACTCACAAAACTTTGAGTATGTCTCGCTCTTCTTCTGCATGAAGAAGATCCAACACTTACGAGAAAATGTAGAAATTTGAATAATTTGCTGAATTATTCACCGAGATTATTCTGGTCACATACTATTTGAGCTTCATACATAACACATAATCTCTTCTATGCATTAATCATCAAATGCGGAAATAAAAACAACAAGCGGTATTGAAAACATTCACATGCGCACATAGAAATTCAACACATATAACACAGTATGAATACAGGGGAAAGCTTACAGCTGAAAACCCCCTACTGTCTGTATATTATAATGAATAATAATCATGTAAAAATATCAGTACAATACTCCTCACAAGTACTCATTACTGTCTCCAAAAGTTACGCACAAACTAGCTCAGTTTTGAACAAGTCACGGGTTCAAAACTCCTCCACTGTTTGCCTGCCTCTACTACGCAATCCAAGATGAGAGAATGGATAGAATGAATTCGAATTCCCTTGGATTTAACTACGCAATCCTCATTGGCAATCTCCTCCAATGATTGTGCAAATCTCATGCACACTATAGTCACAACTGATAGTAGACTCCACCCTTTCACCCACCTCTAACACTAGTCTCCACTGAACTATCCATGCATTGCAGTTAACTGATGTGTTCTTTAGTTGATTTATGAGTTAATAATTAGTGAATTAATTAATAATTAATTCACACCACTCATCACTAGTGTATTTTCCATTTAGACTAAATACAACTAGTTCAACTAAGTTAAACCGAACACAACTCCACCAACTGTCTCATCAACTCCACCAAACTCCGCCACATGAGTTCTAACTGAAGTCAACCATGCAATAGCTCAACTAACCCTTAGGAAAAGCGTATTTCCTTCTGTCAGCTGCATGTGCCACATCCAAGCATCAAACTGAAGTGTTCCAAGAGGATAAGATAATGTTTATAGTCTAAATATTATTAAGGGTTAATAATATTTGACTGTTCTATTTTTAGCCCGGCAGTCTAAAAATAGAAACCGCCCAATGTCTAAAAAATAGAGGTCCATCTATTTTTACCAACTCGACCAATCATCCATAAATAGCATCCTGCAACTCATAGACCATGATCCATATGTCTAAAAATAGACATAGTCTAAAGATATACTTTGCGACAAAAATCACTTGTGTGGCCCCCACCTAGTTTAGGTGATCACTTTCCAACTAGGATCAAGAAAGATGTTTCAGGATGCCTCCTTCACTGTTTCTTGTTGCAATCTTCAACACTCCCTCTCAACAAGAAAGGACTGTCTTTGCATGCGACATGCAACTCCATGCATTCGCCCTGCAACCTTCACAAGCGCCATGCAACTCCATGCATGCGACATACAACTCCATGCATTCGCCATGCACCCTTTGCATGCGCCATGCAAACTCATGCATGCATCATGCAACTCCATGCATGTGCCATGCACCCTTTGCAAGCGCCATGCAACTCCATGCATCTGCTCTGCAACTCCTCTGAAACTGAATAGGCTCCAAACAACTCAATCAGTCTTGATGCATCTAGCATCTATCATCAAATTCTTCGACTTCTGCTGGTACCAACTGCACATGTCATCAGGAACTACTGCGCTGTTGAACTCTTGCACCCATGCACTCTTGCACTTGCTGTCAACTCTGATCCGCGCTCCAGTATCTGACACTGTCACTTTGATCTGCCTGCATCAATCCAACTGATCATGCTACTGCTGCGCTGTGGGCACCTCGTAGCCAGGTTCAATTCATGATATCCACACCATCTCATGAATCCTGCCCAGAAATCTCCTCTTGGGATTAATCATGCATGTCGCCCCACCTCTCACCTGGTGGTATAGCTGCATGCACTCCCTCTGCCCATCTGGCACGAAATTTCTCTGCATGAGTGGTCTCTCCCACTCCAGGATCCTCTTATGGCTGCTCCACACCCCAAGGTTCACTTTCACCTGCATGCAAAACTTGCTCCCTCTCAAGCATCAGTTGCATGTCTTTCTCACCTGCATGCAACACTTGCTCCCTCTCAAGCATCAATTGCATGTCTTTCATGCACTTCCCAACAGTAGGAAGCTCCGTAGACATCCCATCTACTTCAAGTCTGTAGAGATTCCTTGCTCGAATCCCTACCTTCTTGACTTGTCCTTCTTCATCCACACTAACTCCTATACTCCCAAGCTCATCCCTGCAGTGGACAAACTTTTTCAAGTATACCGGAATAGTGTCATTCTTCTCCATCTTTATTTTCCTGAGTTCACCAGCTGCAAAATTCGAATTCCAACAGCTTAAAACTCAACCGCTTCCGATCTAAACTTGAGAACAAATTATTTCTAGCACAGAGATCGACTGTAGGGGCATTTACTGGATATATCACCTTTCAGAGAAAGGATGGATCCAGAGGCTACCTGGCCCGCTTACAGACTCTGTCTACCGAAATAAGTTTGTAATCACCGTAATAGATCTGATGATCAATATAGCTCCGATACCATGTAGAAATTTGAATAATTTGCTGAATTATTCACCGAGATTATCCTGGTCACATAATATTTGAGCTTCATACATAACACATAATCTCTTCTATGCATTAATCATCACATGCGGAAATAAAAACAACAAGCGGTATTGAAAACATTCACATGCGCACATAGAAATTCAACACATATAACACAGTATGTATACCGGGGAAAGATTACAGCTGAAAACCCCCTACTGTCTGTATATTATAATGAATAAGAATCATGTAACAATCTCAGTACAATACTCCTCACAAGTACTCAGTACTGTCTCCAAAAGTTACACACAAACTAGCTCAATTTTGAACAAGTCACGGGTTCAAAACTCCTCCACTGTTTGCCTGCCTCTACTGCGCAATCCAATATGAGAGAATGGATAGAATGAATTTTAATTCCCTTGGCTTTAACTGCACAATCCTCATTGGAAATATCCTCCAATGATTGTGCAAATCTCATGCACACTATAGTCACAACTGATAGTAGACTCCACCCTTTCACCCACCTCTAACACTGGTCTCCACTGAACTATCCATGCATTGCAGTTAACTGATGTGTTATCTAGTTGACTTATGAGTTAATAATTAGTGAATTAATTAATATTTAATTCACACCACTCATCTCTAGTGTATTATTCAGTTAAACTAAATACAACTAGTTCAACTAAGTTAAACCGAACACAACTCCATCAATTGTCTCATCAACTCCACCAAACTCTGCCACATGAGTTCTAACTGAAGTCAACCATGCAATAGCTCAAATAACCCATAGGAAATTCGAATTTCCTTCTATCAGCTGCATGTGCCACATTCGTAGCTCGAACTAAAGTGCTCCAAGAGGATAAACTGAAGTTTATAGTCCAAATATTATTAAGGGTAAATAATATTTGACTGTTCTATTTTTAGCCCGCCAGTCTAAAAATAGATTTCGTCCAATGTCTAAAAATAAAGGTCCATATATTTTTACCAACATGACCAATCCTCCAAGAATAGCATACTGCAACTCCCAGTACATGATCCATATGTCTAAAAATAGACATAGTCTAAAAATAGACATAGTCGAAAAATAGACTTTGCGACAAAAATCACATTTGTGGTCCCCACCTTGTTTAGGTGATCACTTTCCAACTAGGATCAGGAAATATGCTTCAGGAGGCCTCCTTCACTGTTTCTTGTTGCCATTTTCAATAGAAAATTCATCAACAAATATCACATAATACTTGTGCTTTGCTTTTGAATCAACTAAGGTCCACACACGTCTGTGTGAATTCTCTCAAGGATTGTCGAGGCGTGACTATCATTCTCATGAAAACTAGTCTTCATAAATTTTCCTAAAGTACAACCCTTGCACTGATCTGACTGCGCAAGTGTACCTTTAGGAAGCTCGGTAGAAATCCGCTGCAAAATTTTCAAAGCACTGTGGTGAAGATGGCCCATTCTCCTGTGCCATAATTCGCCCTCATCCCGGCTCACCACTCCTTCTGCTTTGCCTACCATTGCTGCGTAGCTATCTACCTGCAATTAATAAAGATTCTTAACTCGAATCCCTATCCTCCTGGTTTGACCAGTTGTTTTATGCCGAAGGAAAGCTTTTCCCTCACTAAAAACAACATCATAACCCTTGTCTTCCAACATCGCCACAGAGATCAGATTCTTCTTCAATCGTGGAACATGCATGACATCCTTCAAGATGAAAGGTTTACGGGACTCCATCTCATAGGAAATCGTCTCGATACCTGTTGTACTATATATACCATCATCGGCCATCTCGATGTGCACTCCAAGATCCTTTTCATCCAGATCACTAAACAAATCTTTGTCTCTGGTCATATGGAAAGATGCACCACTATCAAGAAACCACACCGATCCCATCACACTTGAAACCAGGCATGTAATCAAAGAAAATTCCAGCTCAAACTGCAAGGCTAAGGCCTCTCCAGCTGTAGATCCAGCAGCCTGTTATTCTTCTTCTTCTGTGGACAATTAGTGGTGAAATGCCCGTGTTGGTGACAGTGAAAACACTTCACCTTGGAGAAATTCTGCTACTTGCCTTTCGCACCGGATTGAGAAGGATTTTTCTTCCCCTTCCCTTTCCTTGATTTGGTAGCCAAAGCACAATTTTCTTCATCTTCATTCTTTGATGAAGATCCAACCCTGGTACCCCGCCTTATCTCCTCCTCCACAAGATCCGACCAAACTCGCTCCCATCCTGGAAGTTTCTCCCATCCTCTATGCCAACTCTTCAAAAGCCCAAGGAGAGCCAAGCTCACCAAGTCTTCTTCATCAACAGTAACCCCCACACTTCCCAGCTCATCCTTGCAGTGGAAAAAATTTGTGAAATATTTTGGAATACTGGCGCCTTTCTCCATTTTTATTTTTCTGAGCTTTTCTTTAAGCGCCAGCTTCCTCTGGTCACTTTTTCTTTGGAACAAGTCTATCAAATCCTTCCACATTAAGAATGGAGTGGCTTTACCATGAAGGCTGGACACAATGTGGTCCTTCATACCTTCCAACAGAATCCTTCGACACTTTTCTACCTTCTTTTGCCATGCGTCAAGTGCAGCTGCATCGCTAGAAGCAAGCTTTGGAATATCAGTATCTATGAACCCCTTCAACCCATTATCATCCAGCACCGCCTCCATCCTATCCTTCCATGCTATGTAATTTGAGCTCCCATGATAGCGGTTTCACCGCCAAACCCACATTCCCAGTACTTTTCAGTGTTTCACTTAAATTGTATGTAAAGTGCATGCGAAGCTTCCACAATTCTGGCACCCTCACAATCTCCCTTTATTCCACGCTGAAAAATAGCTCTTAAGTTTGGAAGCGTTGATATCTCAAGTCTCATAGATTTGAGGTATTAATTTCAAGTTAGTATATGTATGTAGCATCTCAGATTCACTTCTATTCAATCAATAAGGGTCTACTTAATCCTTTCTTCAATTCATTTATCAAATTCCTAGAATTTTATTAATGAATACCTTGATAACTTTCATAAGCCAATAAGGTAGCCCTTATATCTCTGAATAGAGCAAGCCCTTGTCACGATGGAACCCACACACCCTGTGGATATAAGACTATGGGCAACCCACGCATTGGAACCCAACCTACGTTCTTCCATATATACGATGCATACTCCCCTGAATCAACCAAGGTAATTCTTTACCGTCGCCATATAACATTATAGCCAAAGTTTAATAAACATTACCAAGGCTATTCACGCCTTGACTTGAATTGAAACTAAGGCCATTACAAACAACGGGCCCACACATCCAAACGTAGAACACACGAGCTGATTCGTACTTGGCTTATCCTCTGCGTGCCTTGGTTAAACTTCGGGCAAGTCCAACGTGCGATCACCATCTGATGGCCCTCTACCAAATTGACGTCTCTCGATAATATCGCTCGGCGTCCTGGTACGGGCATTAACACACAATGGCACGCTTTAACCGGTGATTTTCGTGGTCCACCCTTGCCACGCATCAACAGGTCTATGGAATCGCTACAAATTCTTCAATACTGCTTTCCGTATAAGAGTGGTGCGATGAATACTAGAAACCGCCATCACTTTTCTCCCTCATGGTTTCGTTGCTTTACTCCAAGTTCCGTGTTGCGCTCTGTCGGGTGTATTTCCTCTGCGCCTCCATTATATCTTGTTAAAGGCTTGTTCCGAGTTTTCTGTGTATATACCATCTCCTGGATATCTTCCCATCGAATTGGTCTGTAAGCTATGGCTTAGCACATTCCGTTACAGTTAGACTCTCACTATGTTGGTATTAGACTTCGGCAGAATGAGGTCCAACGTATCTTTCACCGTATAGATTGGACTACCATTGCATTGCTTCCCAATTGGCATAACATATTAACACTAATTCTAACATGATTCAACATACACTGGTTATAAATTCTTGTATTGGAACTCTAGGCCCATTCTCACGGGGTTCTTAATAAATGCTAGGCAGGGTCCTATTCTACGAATCCTCGAACCTTGGCTTGCTGAAGGCAGAATCTTTTTACACAGCAGCATTCCATACCAATTTCAGAGATTACTCACACAACTAATTACAAAGGTTTAGAGTACTTATACAGGAATGGAATCAATCAAACACATGCATTAAAACCATTCTTTCATTTAGCTATATAAGAAATTATTTACAACTCTTGTTACAGCCAGATCTTCAATGTAATGGTCCGCCGCTCTGTCTCTATTATAGTATTATACAACCTTACAATTCTCTAAGCAGGTCTATGCAGGTGCCTCGACTTTGTCACATAGGTTTATTCTTATATAACTACAAGGAATCGATTAAATTCCTTGATGACTCACAGACCCTTCAAATTCCTACAGTTCCAATTAGACTAGCCTCCAAAACTGACTATCTCTTCAGGTGCCCATCAATCATTCGAGCAGTTACAATATTTTCCCTTCAATTAACTAAAATAACTCAAGTATGAATATTTACATGGGGAAGCAAAACATGAGACCCCCCTTTAGGTTTATTTATGTACAAAAGTGTCTTGGGTCCAATGCCCCTGCATCAGACTCCCCAGGTTCAAATGATTCATGATCTCCTGATCATGTGCTTTCATCTTTATCTGCCTAGATCCCATACGTTGTTCTGCAACTGGTTATCTTTTGCAGCATTATTCTTTCGCATTCCTCCTGGCTTCCAAAATTTATGTTGTAGCTTTCCATAGGCTGTACCTTTACATCCTCTATCTGCTTTTCTTGTGCTGCTGCTTCCTTGTTTCCTTGCTGCTACCCTTTTCTGAGGCATCTTTATCATTAAATTTCTTATAAATTCTATTTCTTTGTCTACTCTTTCCTCTGACTGTCGGACACTTACTTTTGTTTGCTACATTATTATTTCTTCAGTTCTTACTGCTGCCCTATTCACTATGCTTACTGCCACCCAATCATCCATACCCTCTCTGCAACATTAAAACTTATGCTCCTTTGCTGGCAACACTTCAGTTTGTTGCTTCAGCACTCCCTCCAGCAACACTCCAAGCTGTTTCTCTGGCATCTCACCTTCTTTTCTGATTATCTTCAGCAAACATTCTCTCCATCTCCTTTGGCCAAACAAGTCTTCTCCATGCTGCAACTCCAGTTCAGCATCTTCTTCTTCTGTCTCGGAAATCTTCCGCAATTGCCTTCCTTCTTCTTGATTGACTTGAGTAGTCAAATAAATTTCTCTAGCCATTGTATCTTCATCTTCTTTCAGAGTAAAACTCTAGTTCTCCACTGCTATAGTAGCCCCATCAGTCTACCATGCAGTCTTTTCTTTAATCTTCCCTTGGCTATTCGAAGAAGCCAATCCTTCTCTGCTACCAATAGCAACAATATTTTCCCGCATAGGAGACATGGTTTTCTCATCTTCACCCAGCTGCTCAGCCTCATTCTGCAGCAGCTCGTATTTTTCTAAGACAACTCCAAGTGATGGATTGTCTTCTGCTTTTCCTGTCAACACAGTCACTTCATTAGTTCCAAAACCCCAAGACCCAATGGTCCCTACTGATGACTCAATCATCACTTCTTTTCTATCTTCATCCCATTGTGTCTTCACATTCTATAACCCCCAATTCTGAAATTGAGGTCTTCTCTCTTATATGGAATCATGTTGATTCAACATACTCTCTAGCAGCTCAATTTCTTCATTCCATGGTTTAAAGTCTCCCACAGAATTCTCCTTCTCTGTCAATTGACTGTCCCATGCTATCAACTTACCTCCATCATCAATAGGATCTACATTCATCCAACATCCGTCAGCATCAAACTCACAAGGCCTTAGAGCCTTTCTCTATTTTGCCAGCACCTCAATATGTTGTCCCAAATTTCTTTTATCCTCAATCAGCACATCAGAATGTTGATTCTGATTCTTCAAATATTTCTTGAGACTGTCAGCTAGTCTCTCCTCTGCACCATCCTCTTCAAGGATGTCCTTCTGCTCTAGCTCACAAGAAGGAACTTTCTCATCTTCAATCATCCATATCCTTACCATCTAGACATATTCTCTCTGTGGTTCTGTCCTCTACTCATGCCACAATCTTGGTATCTCACCACAATCTTCTTTATCTTCTGTTGTCACGATCTCCTCAGTCTTCATCAGAATAAAATCCTGATTCCCCATCTTTGCAAAGACTCCAGCTACCTGTCCATCCTTCTCCACATGGCCCTTTAACAAAAGTAGCCTGTCATTATCAACATTAATGACAAATTTATCTTTATCAGCTCCATTGAAACAATCTCTCCTATAAAATAAGGAATTAATGAATTCCTTCTGCTGCAGTAGTTCAATCTGTTCTTCATCTGAAAGATACTCATCATACTTTACTTGGCAACAGTCAACTTTATTTGTCACAGTCCCATCATGTGAACTTCCTTCATTAGCACCTGCATTCACATACAATTCTTCAGTTGTAAAAACATAAGACCTCATGGTCTCATTTCGTGATTTGATCACCACATATTCTTGTTGTTCCAAGTCTTCCACATGCTCCAGAGATTCTTCAATGGTATCTTCTTCAGAGTCCTCAAGCTGTTCAACCTCTAGCTTCTGGCCAATATCACAAACTAAAGCTCTTCTACTTCCAATATGTTGGAAATAATAATCTTTCTCCAACTATGCATGGGCATCTTCAAAACATGTAGCTGTTCCATTTTCTTCTTCGGTGACAAAATCAGTAGTTTGTTCTTTCTCACTTGTTGTTCCTGCAAACATACAAAATATGTCAGATGTAAGGCTCTTGCACCCCTTGGTCCCACTTGAAGCCTCAGTCTCCAAGTCTTTCTCCAGATACTCAATCACTCTGAGTATTTCTCTCTTCTTCTGAGCATTCATCATCTTCTCCTTCTTCCTTTGTAGCCTCTGGCACTTTATCTTCTTCTTCATGAGCCAACCAACTCTCTGGCTTTCTTCTATCCTCCTCTTTAGTTCATTGAGCTCTTCCCTGATCTCAGCAACTTCTTTCCAATATTCTTCATCTGTGATTCTCTTCCTCATGCCAATTGCTTTGGCATTTTCCCACACTCTTTTGCTGTGGCCTCTTCTAGGACCTCTGAAATCGCTGCAGTCTCTGCTATGGCTCTCAGTAGCCATTCCCTTCTCTAGGAGTTCTTCACTCACAATCTGCACTAAGCCTCTACAACAATAAGCTCTCTTGCTGCAAGTTACCTCACCAAGCTTCTCTCCTGAGCTTCGTCTTTTGGCAAGTACTGGTACCCTCTCTTTGGAACTTCCTAAGCACTCTCTCTTCTCTCTAGGCTTCACTCTACAACTTTCTCAAGAACACTCGCTTTCTTCTTCCATCCAACCTCAGTTGGGAATTATTTCAGGTTCTGCCACACTCTTTATGCACTCAGAATCCCTTGCTGGACTCTTCTATCACTGCTCTGAAAGCTTGTGACCTACTTTTGCTTAGATGTCTTCCTCAATTTCTTACACTCTATATTCTGAAAACAATAAATTCCAACCAGAGTTCCAATAAGGCCCATCTTCTTACCTCTCAAGATCCCTGAATGATCTTGTTCCTTCTCTCCTCACCTGCACTGCATCTACCTACTGCAATCTTCTGTATTCAAATCCCGATTCTGTTCATCTGGAGACCTTCACTGCATGCCAAATCAAATCTGCAATAGATTCTAACATCAATTATTCTTTCCTGTTCAATACATGTGCATTTCAAAAACAAACTCTTCAATGAGTTAACTAAATTATAGCTTTGATACCACTTGATAGTGGTTTCACTGCCGAACCCACATTCCCAGTACTTTTCAATGTTTCACTTAAACTGTATGTAAAGTGCATGTGAAGCTTCCACAATTCTGGCACCCTCACAATCTCCCTTTATTCCACGCTGACAATTAGCTCTCTTAAGTCTGGAAGCGTTGATATCTCAGGTCTCGTAGATTTGAGGTATTAATTTCAAGTTAGTATATGTATTTAGCATCTCAGATTCACTTTTATTCAATCAATAAGGGTCTAATTAATCCTTTATTCAATTCATTTATCAAATTCCTAGAATTTAATTAATGAATACCTTGATAATTTTCATAAGCCAATAAGGCAGCCCTTATATCTCCCAATAGATCAAGCCCTTGTCACGATGGAACCCACACATCTTGTGGATATAAGACTATGGGAAACCCACCCATTAAAAGGCGAACCAATCTAAATTGGAACCTAACCTACGTTCTTCCATATATATGATGCATACTCTCATGAATTGACCAAGGTAATTCTTTATCGTCGCCATATAACATTATAGCCAAAGTTTAATAAACATTACCAAGGTTATTCACGCCTCGACTTGAATTGATACTAAGGCCATTACAAACAACGGGCCCACATGTCCAAACGTAGAACACACGAGCTGATTCGTACTTGGCTTATCCTCCGTGCGCCTTGGTTAAACTCTGGGCAAGTCCAACGTGCGATCACCGTCCGATGGCCCTCTCCCAAATCGACGGCTCTCGATAATATCGCTCGGCGTCCTGGTATGGGCGTTAACGCGCGATGGCGTGCTTTAACCAGTGGTTTTCGTGGTCCACCATTGCCACACATCAACAGGTATATGGAATCACTATGAATTATTCAATACCGCTTTTCGTATAAGAGTGGTGCGATGAATACCAGAAACTGCCGTCACTGTTCTCCCTCATGGTTCCATTGCTTTACTCCAAGTTCTATGTTATGCTCTGTCGGGTGTATTTCCTTTGCGACTCCGTTATATCTTGTTAAAGGCTCGTTCCAAGTTTTCTGCGTATATACCAGCTCCTGGATATCTTCCCATCGAATTTTTCTGTATACTATGGCTGAACACGTTCCGTTACAGTTAGACTCTCACTATGTTGGTATCAAACTTCGGCAGAACAAGGTCCAACGTATCTTTCACCGTACAAATTGGACTACCATTGCATTGCTTCCTAATCGGCATAACATATTAACACTAATTCTGACATTATTCAACATACACTAGTTATACAGTCTTGTATTGGAACTCTAGGGCCATTCTCATGGGGTTCTTAATAAAAGTTGCGCAGGTTTCTATTCTACCGATCCTCGAAACTTGGCTTGCTAAAGGCATAATCTTTTTACACAGCAACATTCCATACCAATTTTAGAGATTACTCACGCAACTAATTACAAAGGTTTAGAGTACTTGTACAGGAAGGGAATCAATCAAACACATGCATTAAAACCATTCTTTCATTCAGTTATATAAGAAATTATTTACAACTCCTGTTACAGCCAAATCTTCGATGTAATGGCCTGCCGCTCTGTCTTTATTACAGTCTTATACAGCCTTACAATTCTCTAAGTAGGTCTGTGCAAGTCCCTTGATTTTGTCACAAAGGTTTATTATTATACAACTACAAGGAATCGATTCAATTCCTTGACGACTCATAGACCCTTCAACTTCCTACAGTTCCAATTAGACTAGCCTCCAAAACTGACTATCTCTTCAGGTGCCCATCAATCATTCAGGCAGTTACAATATTTTCCCTTCAATTAACTAAAATAACTCAAGTATGAATATTTACATGGGGAAACAAAACATGAGACCCCCCTTTAGGTTTATTTATGTACAAAAGTGTCTTGGGTTTAATTCCCCTGCATCATCCCATCAAGGGCATACTCTAATCGCAATCCGTTGAAAGACATTTCAATGAATGCTCAACTTTGACACCAAGAAAACACTGCAGCAAATTCGAATTCCACCATCACAAAACTCAGTTGCTTCAATAATTGCAATCTCCTCCAATGATCAACTACTCTGATACCATGTAGAAATTATATAAATTATGTGTTATATGTCCAAGATTCTCCTGATATCACACTATTTTAACTTCATGCAAAATATAGAATCTATTCCACCATTGATCATCTGCGAAAATTAACTCAAGATTGCAATGCACACATGAAACAATAAAAATTCACACACATTAACACATTTGTTTAACGGGAAAGCCTGAAGATGAAAGCCCCAACTAGATTTATATAATATATGTCATAGAGATCATGTAACAATCCTCATACAAAGCTGATCATATCAAGCTCTCAGTGCAATACAATCACTACACACTAATCAGGCCCGATCTTGAAATCCATGCACCAATATTGGCCACCTACTAGGCTGCCTCTAATACGCAATCCCTGCTGAAGAATGGCTCTGAATGAACTTGAATTGCTCCAGCCTTGCTCACACAATCCTCATTGGCATCTCCACTGAGTTTTGGATGTAATCAATGCATCACTATAGTCACAAATGATAGTCACACTTGCTCTTTCACCTATCTCTCCATTGATCTCCACTGAAACTACCATGAACTGTAGTTAATCGATGTATTTTTCAGTTGATTAATGAGTTATTATTTGTGAATTAATTAACTAATTAATTCATGCCACTCTCACTAGTGTATCAATCAGTTAGACTAGATACAACTAGCTCAACTGAGTCTAATTGAGTTAAACTAAATACAACTCCACAAACTACTTCTCCAACTCCACCAAACTCTATCACATGAGTTCTAACTGAAGTCCTCCATGTAATAGATCTAGTAAACCCTTAGGAATAATGCAATTCCTTCTGTGAGTTGTTGTGCCACATCTATGCATTTAACTGAAATGCTCCAAGAGAATAGGATAATGTTTAAAGTCCAAATATTATTAAGAGCTAATAATATTAGACATATCTATTTTTAGACTGGTAATATAAAAATAGACTCCGCCTAATATGTCTAAAAATAGCAGTCGATCTATTTTTGCAACTTCACCAACCATCCAGAAATAGCATCCTGCAACTCATAGAATATGATCGACATGTCTAAAAATAGACTTTGCGCCAAAAATAGCCTGTGATCCCACTTAGTGAAGGCGAATCTTTTCAGTAAGCTCATCATCTTGTTGAATCTCAACATTTATACAAGTAATCACATAAAATGGATCGTGCAGGTAAAATCAATAAGGAGAGCATATAAAAACCAATCTATGAAACAAGATTCAATCTATGAAATAAAATTCATAATACACACTTTGAAGAAAGAACCAAGGGAATTAGAATAAAAATGTACCTTAACCCATGAAAAGAAATTCTAAAGTTTCCTGACTACCACTACTTCAACCAACTAACCTGAACAAGAGGGAGAAATATGAAATTTACCTCATTTTACTGGGCATGTCAAATCCACCTTCTGAAATTCTTACTAGACCAATTCAACAAACAAAGTCACCTGTGGCCCCAGAAAATATGGGTATCTGCATAGGTGCTCACATAGAATGGATCATACAACGAAAACCCATAAGGAAAGCATATAAAAACTACTCTATCCTTACAACTTCTTTGTTTCCCTTCCAAGTTCACATGAATTCATTAATTTACAAGAGCTTAGGCCAGGGAAATCCATTAAAAAACCAAGAGCCTGTATCTAGATAGGTATTTTAATGTTGGGGGTATGTGAATTCCTGAATTTTGGACATTCATGACAATCAAAATTGTACACTTCCATATCCTACATGAAGACCACGATTCCAAATTCTATGTTGATGATCACATACAAACGAAAACCTTCCCTTATATGCTAGTGAACCTCATGTGACACTCCTCTTTGCTTGAACATATAGGGCCCATGATTCTTGAGGTGCATATAGTCTATAGGCCATACTATCATAACATATATAATAGCTCTAGGGGATGTAACATCAACCCTTATGGTCATCAACCATAAGTTCTGCTTTCTCTAGGTGGAAGCATCATTTTCCATATGATTTGCCTCCTTGTTACGACCTCAAAGAATATGAAGAAATTACACACAGGTGAAAATGATCAATAGTGCACAAATTCTGGGGAAGGAGCATACAAAATGTAAATCCATGGGGCTAGTTCTTTTGATGGGGGATTTAATATTGATAATAAGATCTCCTAGAATCACTAAATTGGCCACATGCCTCTTTTTGGAAATGAGAAATCCTTGGGGCAACCCATAAGTTTATGTTTCGTTATTTGATCAAATTCTCAACCCCGAGACATTCTTAGTGATGGATGTTTCCTCAAGATTAATAGGTTTCCCTCGCCTTCCTTCTGCCCCTAATCATTGGCCTTTCAAGCAAGTGTTAATTTCATAAAGAAAACATTAAGGAAATTGAATATCAAACCACATTGTGGAAGCAAAAATTTAATGAAATAACTAAGTGTTGTATAATCAAAAGAAAAAGTATTATTTTTATTCATATGTAGTAAATATTTGATATGTACATATACATATGGTGTATCATTAGCCTTTTCAAAGTTATTAATTTCATAAACAAAAATTTAAAGAAAATAAATATGAAAACACATTGTGGAAAACAAGTTCAAAGACATAATTAACTGTAATATTAATAATAATGTGACATGCACAAAAGAACATTGAGGATAACAAAATCCTTGTAGAAATGAGAATATAACATATAAAAAACAAATTGATAAAATACATAATGTTAACCCATGAAATATACACTAAGGAAAAGGTTATTGATACAAGAGTAGATGAGGATCATGTTGAGTGATAATGCATTGTGGAATAAAAGGAAACCTAAAAAGATTGGTATCCCTAGGAAGGAGAATACTATGAATATTTAGAAATTTTTAGTTATTATGATGATAAAATACTGATTAATACCATCATATCATTTAGAAATTGGGTTTTATATTTTCTTATGATTATATTTCTATAAAGAGTTTTGGAACTCTTTATAAAGTAATTAGGAGAGCATATAATTTAATATAATTTGATTCTAAGTTATTACATCAGAGGCCCTATATATTGAAATTGAAATATAATGAAAATTTACATAAGAAGATATCTAAGATGTTATGTGATAGCGTTATTTAAGTGATTGAAGAGAGACTTGGTTCTACCAATAGTGGTGTCTAATTATACAAATGTGAAGCTCATAATTTTCATGTGTTTTCAAAAGTTTAGGTAGCCATCAAATATATTTTTCATTTACATTCGACCAAAGAGATATTAGAAGTTGTAAGTAGTAATTCTATTCATTCCTTAAGAAATATTTAGGTTATTTCATAAATATATCGTGATTCAAAGCTAGTAAATCTATTCATTCCTCAAAAAAAATATTTAGGTTATTTTATAAATAATTGGTGAACCAATAGAAAGATCAACCACTTACAACCAATGTGCAATTAAATACAAAGATTCTACCTATCAAAATTTTCATTCAATATAGTTGTATGTCAACAAGTAAAGCTATAATCTAAAAAATTAAAAGGGACTAACTAGAAAAAAATATTTTACATAAATAAGTAAGCATTTCTTTGAACATATGAAATTAATAAATCAAAAGATAGTATGTGAATATTTTTAACATTGGCTATAATAATAATAATAATAATAATAATAATAACAACAATAACAAAAACAACAACACAAGATTTTTTGTTCTTCTTAGTCCTTCTTAGTAATAAAATTAATAATACCATGGTCTAATACCATGCTTTATCAATACCATGGGCCATCTAGAATTTTGATTATTATATTATGTTTCGAGGTTTATTTTGTTACGATACCTTACCTTGGGCCAATACCATGGCTTATCATGGCTTATCAATACCACATGCCCAAAAACCATAACTTATTTCACAATCCAACTATTTTACTATATTTTAATTTAATTTAATTTTATAACTTTTTTTAATTAAATCTAACAACAAAAAGGTTATAATTTATTTTTAGGTATATCTAAACACTCAATCCTCATGAGATTCAATGGGGGTTTTAATAAAATAAAAAAATGTAATATAATATATATATATATATATATATATATATATATATATATATATTATATATATATATATATATATATATATATATATATATATTAAATTTACATAATACCAGCCTAGGTCCATCTTAACCTCACATATATCAAATACCTTGAGGTGCAAACCTCTTTTGAGTGCAAAAATTTAGGTAAGGTTGCACCTTCATAGATTCGGGCTTAAGATTTATCTAGGTTAGTTTTAGCCATACACGGTCATACAATATTTTTTGAAAAACTAATTATTTTGATCTTTTTAAATATGATAAATATCCCTAAGATTAATTTGGTCAATTTAATTTTAAATTTGTTTTGTTACCTCAGTTTGTTGAGATGAGAGAGACTATTAATAATTTGAATGATGAAAAGTTATGAAATAAAATTTTTCAGTGCAAAGTGATAATATAACAATGTTAAATGTTAGAAAATGTGAATAATAAGAATGTGGTAAGTTACAAACAATCTTCATTGTGATCAATCTCAAACTATTTTATTCTAATGCTATTATTGTCACCCTTATTAGTTTTTTTACATATTCTTATATCGATCATATTAAAATATTTTTTACATATTCTTATATCGATCATATTAAAAGGGAAGTTGAAATCATATACCATTCAAATATTTAATTCAAGATATTGTAGTATACCTTGTCTCCCTTTCTCTATAATATTAATAGTAGTTTTCTCCAAATTCAATCATTGTGACTTATGGATTGTTAAACCCAGAATAATTTTTAATTTTTGTTGTTTTATATTACCTCGTTTGAATGAAAAGTGATTAACAATGTTGAATAATAGAAAATGGGAATAATAAGAATGTAATCAACTACAAATAATTCATAGTTTTATGAATCCAGCATTTTTGGTAAGTGAACATTTTATTTAGGAATAAAATTCAAGTATTATGTTATGGTTGAATTACTATAGCACAAAATTCAATGGGCATTATGAATGATTTTGTATGTGGTTACACTGCAAGAGAGTGTATATGTTTTGGGAGTGAGAAGGAGATAAAAAGGAGCATAAACAAGGGGAGATATAGATATATTTGTAGGGGGAGAGAGGGAATAAGAAAGAGGTGGAAAGAGATATTGAGGAAGAAAGATAAATATCGAGAGAGGAGTGGAAGAGAGAGAGATAGGGGAAGAGAGAGAGAGTATGTTTTGGTTGTGAGATAGAGATAAGAATAAGGAGAGATGATGAGAGATAGAGATATAGAAGGAGGCATAGATGTTATTACAATGAAATCAATGCATAATATTAATCTAATTATTTTACATCATACATCTAGTTGCAGGCATCAAATAAGAAATCAACATCTACACTGAAATCAATGCATCTAGTGAAAATAATCAAATAGGATTAGAAATCAACATCTATACTAAAATCAATGCATCTAGTCCATACTATCAAATAGTATTATAAATCAACATCTACACTAAAATCAATGCATCTACTGTAAGAAATAAAATAGCATTAGAAATCAATATCTACACTAAAACCAATGCAACCAATGGAAGCAATCAAATAGGAGTAGAAATCAACCTCTACACTAAAATCACTACATCTAGTGTAAGGTATTAAATAGGATTAGAAATCGAAATCTACAATGGAATAAATGCATCCAGTGCAAGCGATCATATGGTACTATAAATCAATATCTACGCTGAAACCAATCCAATTAGTGCAAGAAATTAAATAGGAGTAGAAATCAACATCTACACTTAAATCAATGATTCTAGTATAAGGTATTAAATAAGATTATTAATCGACATCTACACTAAAATAAATGCATCTAGTGAAAGCAATCAAATATGATTATAAATCAATAGCTACATTGAAATCAATCCATCTAGTGCAAGAACTCAAATAGGAGTACAAATAAAAAACTACATTTAAATCAATGAATCTAGTGTAAGGTATTAAATAGGATTACAAATCGACATCTACATTGAAATCAATGCATCTAGTGCAAGCGAAAAAATAGGATTAGAAATAAGGAACTATACTAAAATCAATACATATATTTTAGTGAAAAGTCAAAATATTGGCATGACTTTCTAGATCTAACTTCTATGACTGTATTTCTCTTTGGGTGTCTCTTTATTATTCCCTCTATATACACTTTCCATTCAGTGTCTATCTCCCTCCCTCTCTCCTCTCTCTGCCCCCCTCTCCCTCCCTTTATCTATATTTCTCATCTTCCCTCTACCACCATTACATCTATATCTATACCTCCCTCCATCTCTCCTTTTCACTCTCTCTCTATCTCTCTGTTTCTCTCTCTCCATATCAATGCATTTAGTGCAAAGAATAATCTAGGGTTACATATCAATATCTACAATGAAATCAATACATCCAATGCAAGCAATCAAATAAAAGTAGAGATAAAAATCTACACAGAAACAAAATCATCTAGTGTCTATCTCCCTCTCTCTCTCCTTCTTTGTCTCCCCATACCTCTCCCCCTCGCACCTCTCTCTCCTTTCCTTCCCTTGCTCTATATTTCTCTTCTTCCCTCTTCCATAGTGCCATCTATATCTATACCTCCCTCCATCCCTCCTTTTTTTTATCTCTTTCTCAACCCCCTAAATACATCTCTCTCTCTCTCTCTCTCCCCCTTTCTTTGTCTCTATCTCCTTCCCTCTTGTCCACTCCATCTATATCTATATATCCCACTGTCTCTCCTTCTTTATCTCTTGATATCATCCTGCATACACACACTCTCTCCATATCTATTTATCTATCTATCTCTCCCTCTTCCTCTACCTCTTTGTCTCTTCCCCTTCCCCCTCTCTATCTCTACCCCCTCCATCTATATCTTTATCTCAACCCCAAAACACACACACTCTCTCTCCATATTTATCTCTCTCTCTCTCTCTCTCTCTCTCTCTCTCCCCCCATGTCTATCTCTCTTCCCCCATCCTTCTCTTTGCATTTCTCTGCAGCGCTCTTCCCCACCCCCCCTCCATCTATATCTCTATCCCCCTTGTCTCTCCTTCTCATCACAAAAACATACACACACTCTCTCTTCCCCTTATCTTCTTCTCCCTCTCTCTCTCCCTCTCTTGAATCTTCCTCTCCTCTCTCCCCAATCATCTCTCCATCTGTCCCTTGTCACTCCCTTTCCCTCTCGACCTTTCTCTTTTTATGTCATTCTTCCCCTTCCAACTCCATCTCTCTCTCCTCTCTCTAAAATTCTCTCTCTCTTCCTTCCTCTCTCTCGCTTTCTCTCCCACCTCCCTCTATCCCTCCACCATCACACAAATTCTCTCTCTCCACCATCCAATGTTGTGAATATCTCCCTCTCTCTCTCTCCTTCTCGCTCTCCCCCTCTGTAGCCCATCCATATAAAAGTATTCTCATTTTTAATTGATCAAAACCTCCATTTTTTTATTAAAACCCATTTTAATTTCTTTGAGAATATTTTTAGTAGTAGTGAGGATGAAGAGTTTATATATACCTAAAAGTAGTTATAACTTTTTCTCTTTCGTATTTAATTAAAAATTTGATAAAATTAAATTAAAATAAAGTATTTATAATTTTTTTTTTAATTTTGAAATAAGTTATGGCTCTTGGACATGTGGTATTGATAAGCCATGGGATGGGTCCATGGTATTGTAACAGAATAATTAAAAGCCTAGATCCCTAACATAATACTCAAAATCATAGATGGCCCATGTTATTGATAAACCATGGTATTAGCCCACGGTATTATGATTTTCTTCTCTCCTCTCCATCTCTCTATCTTTTTCTTATTAATTAAATTTAAAGATAGTTATGCAATCATTATTTTAATTTATATGATAAAATGGATGCTAATTTATAAATGCTATTTATATGTTATATATTTTAAAGTGATATGTATATTATAATTTAAAGATGATTATGCAATCATTGTTTTAATTTATATGGTAAAAAGATGTTAATTTAAAATTACTATTTATATGTTATATATTTAAATGTGATATGTATATTATACTTTTTTTTTTTTATCTAAAAAATAGTTAGTAATTTTATTAATAAAAATCAAAGTTACAATATCTCACATCTCAGATATCACCCCTAACACTCACCCATCTGACTCACATATCATCCCTAACACTCACCCATCTAACATTGAGACTCACACTCACCCATCTAACCCCATCCACCCCATCCACCCTAAAATCTTGTAGCTCTCGACACAATGATTAATATTCAATATGCATAATCAAACAAGAAATATTTTGACCAAAATCATGATTAAGGAGTTGCAAGCAAATAAATCTATTATTTCCTTAACATATATTTAGAATACAAACAAACATTGATCAAAGAAAAAAATCAATAATATAATATTTATTATATTTAAATAAAAAATAATATCTCTATTTAAAAAAAATAATGTATTTAAGAAATGTTAATTAAGATATCAAAATTATTCAAATTTAAGAAATGATAATTAAGATATCAAAATTATTCAAACCACATAGAATTTTTAGATATATCCTCAACTACCGAAGTTTCCTTCAGCACTTTTACCAAAGAAAACCCAGCATTGATGCACTTCTTGATCCGTGGGATGTGGGACACTTACCCATCAAGCATAAGTGTAATTCTACGTTTTGCTTAAAGCACGTGAGCCTTGTGGGCAGGTCGGCTCTTCATTATATATTAAATACGGCTGGTTTATCACGATATTTATAATGCTCGGGTATTGTGTTGATTACCATCATCGTTGATTAGCATTGTGACTTATATTGTTTGGTGTCGAGTTTGGGCTGTGACTTACATTGGTGCGAGTTTCTGGCTTATTACAGCATAATGTCGTATTCAAAGGATTCTCACTACAGCGAGGTATTGGGTAACTCATATTTATTTTAATAAATGACATGACATCACCAATTGATCTAGGAAGTCTACTCATTTCAGAATTGTTTGAGCTCAACGACTATTATTTTTTCATCATAAGCCAACTATAACGAGGTACTAACGGTCTATGCCACTATTTTTCATGCTTAGGTTGCTCGTTTGGCTTCCAAAAATGGTAATGATATCCTGGCTATGTACACGTTATTTAGCAGTTTGGATGTGAATGATGATATGACCAGAAATTTTGGTCTCGGAGAACTGTATCAAAAGGTACTGAAGAATTTATATTTCTGTTTACGTTAGAGCAGAGTAAATGACATTTAATTGAAATCTCTATTGTATTGCAGAGCTTTAACACTAACTTTTGAATTCATGTTTGAGAAAGATGGGATTACTTTATAGCAGAATTATGATATGGAGTTATGAGGTTGATGAAGTCATTTTTGTTTCAGAATTGTCATGATTATGAACTCCTTAGAAGCACGCCAAATATGGAATTTAGGAAGAAGTTCTGCATCCAATTTGTTCGATTGGTTTATAGTTTGTCAAATTTCCAAAGGTAATAGACGTGGGCTTTTTATTGGTTTCAAATTCCCCTAATATTAATTCTATTGGAAAATTTCTTTGACTACATTGATAATTATTGTATGCCTTGTGATAAATCAGCTTGGAGGGTTTAGATGAAGAGTGGTCTTTGGTGGGAAAATTTCTTTGACTACATTGATAATTATTGTATGCCTTGTGATAAATCAGCTTGGAGGGTTTAGATGAAGAGTGGTCTTCGGTGGCGAATAGTATCGAAGAATTCGTGACATCAAAGAGCACAACAGAATCAGACGTATTGCGAATCATTTCGATTTTAATATTTGTTGTTCATTTTCATAAGAGGATGGCAGTGCAACCTGGATTCCACACAAATGCGGTTTTAGTTGCATTTGAATTTGCGGCGCGCCTCTTGCAAATATGTGCATCTGTCAATGACGTCTTTTCAACGGCTTTGTTGCCTGCTTTACTAGCTTTTGTAGAGTGGTATGTGTACAGCCCTGACATGATTACAGAGAAAGTTGAAGCTTCTGTCGTTATAAACCAGGATGAAGGAGAGTCGATAAGCAGGGCAAGATTGATGTTCTGGAGATGCTGTCAAAATTTTCTATCGACCACCTTGTCAGGAAAAAACATGCAGGGCCACGGTGGTATCTTGAGTTCTTGCAGAAATAACGGTGAATTAGTGGATCGTGTTGCCCTATGGGAGGATAGAGTGCTTCAAGTATACGCTCCGTTTGATCCAGTTCACCGTATGCTGAATTTGACAAGATCGCTTTCGTGCGGAGCTGAAGAAAACAAGAATCGTATGGCAAGAATAATCGATGCCGTTCGAAAGGCTGTGCCACCGAATTTTGAAACATCACAATTACAAGGTGATCCAAAAAGAAAAGAAAGTAATCAAACAGGGGATGTACAGAGCAGTTCTACTGGACCTTCTGGTACGAAGGACTAGAGTCGATTTTAGGTGTTATTTAACTAGATTAGATTTAAGTTGTTAGTTGAGAATTGACATGAATTAATTAGGAGGATTATGAACTAGTTAATGTTAAATATTTGCGATATGTCTTATGATATGAGATTCTACTGGACCTTCTGGTACGAAGGACTAGAGTTGATATATGGATATTCTACTCGATTCTAATTCCGCGAGTGAAATGGGTTAAATACTCATGACTCGATGGGATCGAATTCTATGGCAAGTGATTAGAATGGAGGCTAAGATGTGCAAAATGCAACGAAAAGTGGATTCCCAACCTATATGCCGTTGAAGATTATATACCTTCCATGACGGTCAATGTATCATGGATCAAAAAATCGGAAAAAATCTCAACTTCATCAAAATGTACCTGAAAATATACCAATGTGGGCACTTCCACATTCCTGGCCATGCCTTAAGATAGATTGAAAAAATAAGCATAAAAACTTCGCAAAAATTTTCAAATTCTGGCATGAATACACATGTTACCTCATATTTGGTTCATCGTTATCATTGACGGGGGAAAAAGAGCTCCGGAGAAAAGCCTCTTTTGTCAAAACAGAGCAATTCTACCAATCTTTGCCAAACTAGTCGGCCTAAGCTCTTAATCCATCATTATTATCAATTTTGTCCATTAAATATGGTTAAAATTAGGTACTTCACCCGTATAAATATTTGTTTTAACTTACTTTGCCTACGCATACGTGGTTTTATATGGACCAAGCCGGGGTACATACGCGATCGTGTATAGAGTAAGTCGTGTATGCGCAACCCAAAATGTAAAAGTGTTTCTAATGGACAAATGAATGAATTTTTTTCTCAGATGACTATCACTCCGGAGGGACCGTGAGCATAGTGCACCGATAATGAAGTAATGCAAGATCAATTATCGCTCAATATCCTCCGAAATTATGGATTGCCCAAATTTTTCAAAATGCCAAATATGAAGAGTAATGTCCATTACTTGAAATGCTAGTAAATTATTGGGAACCGTGAGGAAGATCAAGCCCATGATAGATCAAATGCCCATACACATAGAGTTAGAAGACATTCATCTACCATCGGACTCTCACCAGAGGGGAGACCTAAAGAGACGTTGTGCCAGCCTTTGGGAGGGCTTACCGTGGATGACTATGTCCACGTCTATCGTCTAGAGGGCTCAAGAAACTAGGGACTCAGACGTTAAGTAAACATTTGAGATCAAGCATGAAGATTCCGTTATTCACCACTTGCTGTGGTAACATGATCTTCTTTCCTTGTGACGTTTCCATGACTCGATGAGCATAGTCAGGAATTCCTAGCTCATCTATATGATTGGTGCATACCTCTACTAATGAACATGAAGCAACAATCGAATTTCCATCCGAAACAAAAAATAAAGCATTTTTGACATGGAACGGTATTTTGATGACACTTTTCTTCGAGAAGATTCCCCGGGTTTTCGACCCAAAGTGATCTCTTCCATCAAAATTTCAAGAGACCCAAGACCGCCCCGATGGGCATTCGATGAAGAGATCGGGGGGAAGTGAAGTCTCTGTCCACCCCGGATGACAAGTTCTCTCCAATGGTGGGGAGGCACCATCGCCGTGGAGGACGCGCTCCCTATGCTCAGTCGATTTCCACTAGATCCGTACCTGTCCTTCCACTGCAAGTGCATGGGGTACAATTGTAAGATTGTAATATTTTTTTGATTATATGATTTTATTTTATTTTTTGTATTTTTTCAATATATGTGGAAAATGTGAAAATAAACATGTTTTTTATCACATTCAAAATGACTTACAATATTAATATGATGATCATGATACAGACATCGGGACTACCCATCCCGAGGGGTACCGCAGGAATAAGCGCCGCAGGCGAGGTGCTGAGCACAAAAGACCCGAGACCGAACCCTCCATGGCCGACAGAGGAACCTGGAGGGGCGACCCCGCCAAGTGCCCAGTGCCCGCCGTGGAAGATCTACCTGAGGGCCATTCAGAGACTCGGTAGTGGGAGTACCATGTGACCTGCAGTTATTCCAATCGATTCGCTGATCGCGATCGTGTTCTATAGGAACACGAATTTTGGGCAATGGACCACAAGAGTAGATAGATATGACGTTACCGAATGACTCGATATTTTTTGATACCTCCAACATGACTCCTGAATAAGCCCTAATTTCCTTGTATGTGATATATGGATCCAAATTTTTGCAGTTTTTTGAACACTCCCATGATACATATATACATAAAGCGACGATGGGATTTGAAAAATGTATGAAAATGTATGATGTTTGATACCAATTTTAATGTATGGAATGATGAGACAGCAATCAATTGCTTGATTCGCTAATGAGTCGCCATCCAACGAGTTCCGTTCGAAGAATATGAATGAATGTTAAAAACTGAAATGATCTTGTAACAAACGTACTCCAAAACCGAAGTAAAAATGGATCTCGAACTATAAGTATTGTTCAATCGCGGTACCACCACTTCTGAGTCCAAGGAAACAATAACGATCAACACCCAAAATATATCAAGCCCGAGAGTAGACAACAATCGCAGCGTTGTATTCCCTATATTATCACAGGACCAATGCGAATTCCTCTTTATACTAATAATTACCCCAGATGGATGATGAAGCACCCAAGCCACTAAGCCAAGTTCCAGTGTGTCTACTAGCACCACCTGCAAAACCATAATGACTCATGACATTCGACACAACCTCGCTAAAGGTATCAAAACATCACCATCACATCAAAGACCCAAAAACCCATATGTACAAAAATAAAACTACTAAGACTCGTTTTATGATATGAGATTCTACTGGACTCGTCTTATGATATGAGATTCCCATCGGACCTTCGGGTACGAAGGACTAGAGTTGATATATGAGATTGTTTTGTAATAAAGTATGGATTTTTTAAGTGATTAATGAATATTAGGTTGTGTTCCTTCATATAAAGGATTTTTTTTTTCTCAATAATTTTCTTTTAAGTTTGATATCTTTAACTATGAATTCACATTATTATTATTATAGGACAATTATTGGATTATATTGTTTTGTAAGAAAGTATGGTTTGTAAAGTGATTTTTTTAGTAGTTAATGTTAAATGTTTGTGGTTAGCTGTGAATGTATTTAGTAGTAATTTTGATATTTAATAATGGTAAATACACATGATTATTATTATATATATGTATTGGATTATATTGTTTTGTAATAAAAATATTGTGTGATGACGTTTTTTATAATGAATAATTGGTAGTAGCCAAGCTTTTTTTATCGTATATGTTTTATTTTGTTTTTCTTCAAAGTGTTTCCATGAATTCTTTTTTATAATTAGAAGAATGTTTGGTAATGTTATTCTATTTCAAGGATTTTTTTTTTCTCAATATTTTTGGTATCGTTAATTATAAATGTATCTGTTTCTTCTTCAAGTTTAGTGTTTGTAAATAGTTACATGTATTATACTAATTTTGTTGATATTGCAGAGATATCCTCCCATTCACTATACTCGTATATGTTGATTATGTTATATCCGGATAATGGTTAAATTGATGTTATTTTGATGCGATTATGATTATACATGTATTATGCTAATCTAGTTGGAGTCATAAAGATGAGATATCCTCCCATCAACTATATCAAGTATGTTGACTCAATGATCCCTCCCCTCCTTCTACCTATACCAGGATCCATGCACTCACCAAAGCTCTGCATCTCGTAAGTCTCTCATCACATGACATTGAATGATCCTACCATAAATCATTACGAGCACAGTCTCCTTTCACATACAAATGCCACAAGCATGGCCATATTGACAGATATTTCCCTCATAATATACTCCCAAAGCCCTCCCCTTCCCCCCGAGAGATCTTTGACCCCGATGGCTTCACCATGCCTTCTCGCAAAAGACATGCAAAGAAACTTGTCCCTAACCCGATACCTCCCAAACCTCCACCAAACAACACTTTTCGACCTCCTACCTAGTCAATCCCTCGGAGGACAGACCCCGCTTCTCCTCAGCAGATCCGCTACCCCACCCTCCCTCCCAACCCTCTTCTCCTCGAAATCCCAAACCCTTGGGCCCAAACCCAACTAGGGCTCTAAATCCTATGATATAAATCTACAAGACAAGCAACAAGGAATGAAGAAGAACAGGGCAGCATGAGATCTCACAGCCACTTCCATACAAATCCAAGAACCCTCTCAAGCCACCCTCCAACACATGGAGGAGAATATTCAGTGGAATCCCTTGCGTATGATGTTCAAGATAAGGGAATACAAGTTCGGTAATCATATGGAAGGACCCGTACATACTCATGATGTCGACATCGTTGCCTTGAAATCGCCTCTAACACCAAAAGAGTATCACACCATATCGTCCGACAAATAGATAAAACTTAGATGCAGCCTCATTAAAAGCTCGATAACTTAAAGTAAGCACGTAATTAGGCATCCAGGGAGAAATTATCCCTCAAGAAACAAACCATATCATGAGAAATCTAGAAAGAGAGGTATACCTACAAACTTGCAATGTTTCATTATCTTCTAGATCATCTTATTTAACTGGGACGATACCCCAAGTCGACCAAGTTCTATAAGGTACTCACCCACTCACTTAATGATGAAGCTCACATCATGGAATATGTTAGGGTCTTATAATAATAGGATCATAATTTTGAAGACTATGGGTGTTAAGTTTTGTAATATTGTACATACCTTTGATTTCTCAAGTAAATGTTTTCCATATTAAAAATTGAAAAAAGAGTATCTCTCCTAAAAGAATAATCAAAGCACCAAAAAACAAATAAAGATAAAAGAAAGATATTAAATATGAACCCCATGAAAAGAAACAAATTAAATAAATTATGAAAGTGTTGCACATTCAAATGCCACTACTCTTAGTTTACTTACCTTTGCAAAATAAAATTGTGCGCAATTTGTCCAAAATCCCGTAATCTGCGATGACTGCGGCTAGTTTTTAATTGATTCATTCATGCCTTTAAATTTTATGTTATGATATTTAGTGAATAAAGATCTTACCAAACTATTTAATCTGCGTATCCGACAATCTAGAGAATAAAATGAGCTCATAAGTTTAATTCGAGCTACTGGAAAACATAAGGTTAGGAATAAGTTAGTTTGCTTATCAAAATAAATGAAAGGGTTAGCAAGCTCAAATGCACACAATAAAGGAAATAAAAATGTTAGACTAATAAAAAGGGTAGGTAGAGTACTTTTCAATGATTATATAAGCTCTATGCTTATCCATGATCAAAAACATTTTCTAACACCTTTCCTTGTCCTAATCCCTTTTTCCTCTCTTAGAAATACCTTTCCCTTATCCTAACCCTTCCCATTTTCCCAAAAACCATTTTCCTTTTGGAAAATTCCATTCCCTTACTAAAATTTTGTTTCTTGTTGTAACCCCTTTCACTTAAATAAATGTTATGTTTTCAATAAACAAATAAAACCTAATTTTTCATAGTTTAAAGTGCCAAATATTAAATCCGGCCCACTTTTTCTTTAGCCCCACCCCCCGCTATCATTTTAACCCTCTTCACAAATATATTCCCCGACCTCATTTCATTAACCCTTCTCTTATTACCCACCCTCGACTCCACCTCTTTGAAAACCCGCATATCCATCTACCGCCCGATAACAACCAATCGTATCTAATGGCTCCCCTCTCGAACCCTTTCGCACTCCCTCGTTGTTCGAACTTTAAACAGGGGTTGGGAAATGGGTGGTTTCATTCCCCCGGCCCCCGCCATGATGAAATCACCATGTTTTATCTCACCCCCTAGTCCCGGCATCAGCCAAACAACCTTGTGTCGTGCGATAAAACAACTCGAGCCGGGAAATAAACCACCAAATAATTTCAAAAATAATAAAAAATAACCCCTATGCCATGCGATAAAGCCTCAATTTTTGAAAAATAAATAAAACCTTGCCCTATACCATTATTTCACTATCTAATTAATTGCGAAAGACAAAATCCCTCGCTAAACGGAATTAAAGCCCCTTCTCACTCCGAACCCTTCGTAGACCAAATCACGTTACTCGAGGTAATTATGAGTACCTAAACCATCAATTACTCTTATTAAATTAATAATTTGAAACAAATTAGTGCTTCCTCTAAAACGTCCGTATCAGAACCCTTTGCAACTACAACCATTAGATGTCAACCACAATTTTAGCCGATAAAGAATTTAAAATTAATGAGCTACCCGACTCATAGAAACCTTATAGAGCTCCATTGTTGGAGCCATGATAAATTTGTTGATCGGTAGATGATATTCATATGTGGGACTCTAACCTACCCAAATATACATTTCCCGTAAACCTATCGCTCTCAAATCATTAGAATTTTCCAAATCAACTATTTTCCAAATGAAAGAGCTATAGTTACCCCTAACCAATAAATCCTATTTACCATCACTCAAGCCAATCCATCAATCAAATACCGAAGATTCAACCACAACCAGAGGGAGTGCCTTTCTCGATCGAAACCCTTACTTAGATTTACTTAAAGCCGGGACTTAGCTAAAGGTCTCAAATATTTCAAACTTTCCTCCCTCCATCGCATAAAATTATCAAAACAATCCTCAATAATCGCCCACTATGTTTTCATAAATAATCTGCATAAACGGTGGCCATGATGTCTTTGTATTTTTAGGATGTTTCACTAATGAGCATGTAGATGAATCTATTTTTGGTTTCCTATCCATCTTTTTTTCTCCTGTAGTCATCTTCCAAATTTACAAATTTCAATTTTTCCAATACCTCGGGTAGATTCCATTCCGACATCAACCGATCAAATTTCTAGAAGAAGAAGTGTCCAAATACTCCCTCGTTGTTATTCCATTTGTTCATATATTTTCAACTGTATGGCTCATAGCTAACCTATAAAACCGGACACAAGAGGGTAATCCCAATCAAGTTGTCTTTTGGACATCCTTGATTAGAAAGGATTCCATCGAATTCAGCTTCAATCGATTTATTGATTATTTTGTATATCCAATAAGCTAATGGGCTTCAAAGTAGCACTAAACCTTGTAACCGTGAAGAAATTAGAAAGGTTCTCGTTAGCCTCTATAAATTTCGACAAGCAAACAAAAGCTAAATGTTTTTGAGCCTTCAAGAAATGCATTCCCTCTCGAAAACACATCATCCTTGAAGCCTCTTTGTGCCTTTTGTCATTTGATAAAATCCTCTACTAATTCCCATTATAAAGCCTCTCCGTATCGCAAAAATGGTGCTCCAAAAGGCCTACATTTTCCCCTTGTATCCCCGCAGAATGCCCCATTTTAACCCTTTTCCTTTGTCAAAATTCCCTCTCTCGCTCTAAATCTTCCCAAAATCCCCTTTACATCCTACACACACCCCCGGCTTAGCCTATTTTCCCCTTTCTTTTCTCTATCGTTACCCTTTATTGGCCTTAAAATGCCCTAATAATGGGCCAAAAACCATGTTTTATATATATATGGGCTTAGCACCTTTCGGCACTAGCCCCTATCTTTTTCCACCATGTGACCTCAAAGACTAGATCCAGGCACCAAGGCAGTAAAGCGCTTACCGCAATTATATATCGATGAGCGGGGCTTAAACCGTCAATCTATACAGACGGACGGCTGTCGGCGCATCAACATCGCGCCCGTGGCCCACTCCTTCACCGCTCGATCGCATAATCCACCGTTCGTTTAACATGCTAATCCAATGGTCAATAGTTCGTCCACCCCTATGGTCCCCGTGCCAACACTATTCAAACCGGCCCGTTTCTATCGCACCGCCACCGAGGATGGCCATTTTTCGTTTCGAAGTGATGTCATTCACCGACAGACACACGTTCCACGCACCGTTCAAAAACTCCGCCCCCCCCCATCGTGCACAATGTTCGGCGCATTTGACCTCGGCGTGATATGAATGGCCACCATTCGATCTACGACCATCCATCCAACGATGATCGTGCCCCGAAGATGCATGGATGATAACCAAGCCGAGCGGTCTCCGGCCCACTCGTCCATTGCTCCCCGATGCATTTTCACCGACAATCCCCTCCCGAGATCTACTCGTCCGTATTTGAAGTTAGCCCCCGCCATCACCTCTGCCTTTCCACGTCACCAATCCACGTGTTTTCATCACTCTTTTTTTCATCCGTCCCCTATATAATTTGTTCGGTCAAATTTTAAATGATTTACGTTAAAAATTTCCACCCCTCCATCCTCCACTACTTGCATTTTTCCGCCCATCAACTCGTAATTATTCCACCATTTCACCAACTCGCATGGCCAGCCCCATTGTCCCCTCCTCGCATTCACCATCCCCAATGCATGGTTTTCTTAAATTGTTTTCACGTTTTGTAGAGTTACAGCAGTGGGAAACCGCCATGATTGATATGCTCTCTATTGTGGCACGTACACAAAGGAAGTCAATTTAGAGCCCGATATTACGGGTGAAAATGTTCTGGAAGCAACGCAACATAAATTTCATCAAAGGGATAGAGTTCAAACTCGCAAAAGCTCTCTGGCACCATTAAAGCTCGTATCGCATAAACAAAGACAAGCGTAGACTGAGCAACAGAGTATCTGCTGCATGTAATAAGATTTTTTGAGCTCTTTTTTAGGATTTTTAGAAGGCAAAGGCATCATTTCAAAGAAATCATGGATCGCATGGAAGGCCCAAACATGCGTAACAATACTATCGTGGTTTCACATCAAAGAATATGTCCTTTCCACAAAGGACGAAGTGCCCATACTATCTCCATTCTATACCGTGGTTCCAGTCTCCAGACTCGAAACATTCCTATGCTATCATAAGCATTTGATTACACAAGATGGTAGACCTTAGCATCATTATTCTACCTTTTGTTTAGTTCACCAGAAAAGGCTGCAAAATGCATAGAATTTAAATGTACGTCCTCGACCCTTTCTTTTCGAGTTTAATGCTTCATTTAGTTTTTCACCTACCTCCTCCGATCTCTTCAACTATAAAATTCATGGAGAAAATCATCAGAAAGGTTGTTGTTGATCACTTATCGCAGAAATTACAAGTCGTTTCTTTGAGACATAGTCTCTGTAAAGCTGTAAGATAGGTCAAGAAGATGTTTAATTTAATATCAAGCTATCGGTAATGTTGTACTTGATCGGTGTTGTTTCTTAATATGACAAGCACATTTTTTTGGATCCTACCTAAGGCAAATTCGGTGATTTTTTTCTATCTCTCGTATTTGTTTTTAACTTCAGCTCATTTCATTTCATTCCCATCGGCTCATATTAGAAATCGGGCATAGTATTTACCCTTGTTAGGTAATTCATGTTTCGATCTCCTCGCTTTGATGTTTTCTACTAAATGTGTTATCTAAGGTTGATTTTAGTTAATTTAACCGTTGTAGTGGATGTCATTGCCCTGCTAGCCGATGTATGAATTAAAATGAATTTGTTCTTGCATGTTCTTGTTAGGATTTAATTGAATGAATTCAGAACAATGGGAGGTCTAGAATCATTTCTATCTCACTAGATCCTTTTCAATTAATCGAACCTTTCTAATATCCCTCAAGCTAGAGGCCGAAGCATTGAGAGTTCAAAGTCTCTCTCTAATCTCGTGTTTTTAATCTCTGTGTTCTAAATATTTATTATTTCCTCTCTTACCATTCCATGCCACACTATCATATTTAAGATCCAACGCTTTTTAGATGACTAGCCCAACTAAAATCTTCGTATATTGAACAGCCTAGTAAACCCTTTCCTCGACTCCATCGCCCAATGGTTCGAATGTCTCCCTCGGAATATCTCTCCTTTGCTCAAATCCTCTTTGTTCATCCTTGTCTATATTGAACCCTTCTTTCCCCGATTCCCAACAACCAAACAAATAATCAAACAAACCAACTCCGAGCCTTATAAATAGCCTAAAATCTTAAATTTTGAGCTTTAAAGATATAAACTCGCTATATAGAGAGATCCCTCTCCGGACCGAGGAGGGCTAGATCCCGAGGTTTGAAAGTGGTTCTGATGTTGTCTCATATTTTGGCCCCGCTAACCGCTGCATGGGAACCCCAACATAATGGCGTACCCGCTCAGGACATTCTATATTTTCCACCTTATTACATCATAACAACCTTAGAAACCTACAATCTCGGTTAGTTTGCCAGCTTAAACACTCCTATTCGTCGCATCAACTCCTCTCGTACCTTTGTAGGTGTCTTCCCACACTCTCAGACAGAGTCCGGAAAGGGCTGTGTAGCCTCCGTATCTCACACTCTTTTCAGAGACACATCCGGGTAAACACCCCTCCCGCCCCGACCCCAGTTAGATTTTTCTCGTGTTTTGAAAATATCCCGGGAAAGGGATATCTCATAAGCACCGTGTGATAGTGTACCCTCCGCAAGCATCCTAAACCCTCCACATGGTGACTCCATAACTCCTAAACAATTTAAATACTCCACCGGGAGACCAACTCATTACAACATCACCCATATTAGAAGGAACAAGTAGGATTGTCGCTTTTGTTGGAAAACAATGTTCTATCTTTTAACCATTCACACAAGAGCTTATCCTAACCCAAACCCCCCCGAAATAGTTGAAAACCCCGAGAGCATCCTTAAGAGATCTCCTACACCTAAAAAATCAACTATTTTGCACCACATCCATAGAGAAGCCACCTACACTCAGAAGACTTTACAAAATTTCTCCATCAAACCCATTTTCCGACCTAGGCGCTCAAAATATTTTACCAAGAACTAGGTCATCTAGTGTCCTGTGCCGCCTAAACCTTTGAGTTTCGGTTCACCACCTCAAAGTGGTAAACACCTTTGTGATAGACATACCCCTCCATCTACACCCCGATATTCACTTCATTCAAAACCGGGGCTCTGCCACCCTAAATCTCCGCCAACAAGCCTTTCAATGTCCTAGTATCCTTGTCATCCATACTGTACCGCTCAAGCCAACCCTTTAACTCATCAAAACATCATCATGAAAGTACCGGTATGCACCGTCTTTACCTCACTTAGCACCCTTACCCAATGATTATCAATCAAAGATCGCGCACTTCACCGTAAAAGAGTCCACCAAGGTACCTCTCAAAGACCATGTAGATAGGATGGAAGATTCTTTTACCACATGGAAATAGATGATGATGGCTGTACTGCAAATGATAATCTTTCCCGCAGCTTAGGAGGTGATGTGAAGAAATGGTTCAAAAGCCTACCTCCTAATAGCATTCAAGACCTTCATTCCTTATGTATCGCACCTTCATAAACAAATGGGAAGTTAAGGCCAACCCTCTCAAAACTTGTGCTATAATACAAGCAAGAACCCGAAAGGGAACGAGGGAGAGAGTAAGTCCAGGACTACTCTACGAGGTTTAATAGCGTATATACGTTCTTCCACCACACATGAAACCTCTCAAGGTATGGTTTTAAGAAAACCCCCGGGCGGCTTGGATGCCGACATGGCCTTACTACCTTAGAGGGATTAAAACACATCAAAAGACATGCAAATCTTATAGTGAGTGTAGAGGCTAATTTGATCGAGAAGAAAGCAAGATTGAGATCTCATCTCAATTATGACCATTTATCTAAAGGCATGGAAAAGCTACAACAAATGATGGAAAAATGGTTGTCACAATTAGTAACGAAAATGTAATTGAAATCATAACCAGAATTTAACTTTAGAAGAAACAACACCACTCCCAACACAAAAAGAATCGTATCGCAGTTATTCCCCCATTACAAGATAAATTTCTTGATGAAGATGAGGAATCCCAAGAATACCGATGGAAATATAATAAACATGTTTGAAGTAGAAAACTCAATCCACAACTATTCCATAGAAGAAGATCAAATTTCCTCACTCCCCTCATATTGGGATGAGGAAAGGTTAGAATATGAGGACTGCTATGTTAGGATTTGAAGATGGCATCATGCAGTCGAGAAAATATAAAATTAGAAGCAAAAAGAGCTCAGACACCGCTAAACAAAAATATTCCGAGGTTACCATCAAGAAAGGGCTCCGAGAAAACTTCTAAAGTGATTTCGAAAGTAAATAAATCGTGTTGTACCGAGAGTTCGAGAAGAAAAAATGTAAAAGACAACCAAAACACTCGGGAGCACACAAAGTCTACGAACTAGTAGCACTAGTGACTGCAAATAGTGCCCTCATAAAATAGTTTCTAACACTCCGTGTATAGTGAGAATCGCCCCACCGATTCGCCACCAAGTTGGTGGCTAACAAACAGAGTTGAACACTAAATAATCACCCACTTTTAATTTGGAGAGTGAGATTGCAAAAATAAAGTCTCTGCCCCACTCTCCGAGCCGGCCACCTGTGTATATAAAGGCCAAATTTTGAAAGCATTAAATTTAGGTGAGAATAGTGACACCGTAAATCCGAGTGATGATCAACCACCCCTTCGTTTGGTCCAAATATAGAAGGAAAGTTTCGTGAAGGGGTAGCCACCTTATATCAGCCTTAATATCTATGAAAATATCCTTCACAATTCAAAGGTATGATTCTGGGCATCACACAACCTAATGCCTAAGGTAGTGATGGGAAAGGTTAGGCCTGTAGATAACCCACCCTACAAAGAGTTATATTCATTTGACTCTAGCATTAAAATGCCTAGGCCTAATCAAATACTTCGTGTGTTAAAACTAACCGCATCCCCGCAAAATGTATGTCCATCCATGGATGTTGTGGTGGTAGGTGTGCCACCCAAGTATGGAATGTTATTATCGAGATCATGGGGAGCCAAGCTACAAGGAACAATGTAGATTAATGGGGCTTATGCCACAATTCCTATTTTTAGCCAACTTCAAAGACTATACAAAGAGGCACAAATGAAATTCCCGGTCAATAGCTCCGAAAAACCCGAAAATTCACCTTTATACTCTATACACACTGATCTTGAATCCTTCATCCTTGTAATGATGAATCATGAGGGGTTAGGATTCAAAAATAGAGATACACATAATGAAACAAAGAGCTTCATGGACTTTAAATATAATGGATATCAGACCGTGAGGAAAAAGATGAAAACTTTAACAAGCAGACCAAAACAAAAACTCGCAGTAAACCAAATAGAATGCGCTCAACTCGATTAGTTACTCTCCGCAATTATACACCACATCAAGAATGAAACAATGGTAAACCCGAGAACGAACCTTTATGGGAAATGAATTTCGATGGGTCATGCACCAACAAAACTCATAGGATAGGAGTGTGGGTGCATACGTAGAGTGACTATGCAAAAAGCTGCGCATGTAACCTACACTAAAATGTACAAACAATATCAATAGAATATGAGGCTCTAATCCTATAGCTTAACTCTATTGAAAAAATTAGAGCCCGTAGGATAACTGTGCATGGAGACTCGAGCCGATCATTAAACAAGTGAATGGTGAATACAGCAAAACATCCCATGCCGAGAGCATACGGGAATGACACTCTGGATTTATTGAAAACCTTTATAGAATACGTAATCGTGGCGCTTGTCCCTAGGAGCGTAATCTAATTGCAAATGGATTAGGCCTGTAGCTAGTTAATATCACAAGCTCCTCCTCGCCGACCAACAAATCATCATTCTGTCACCCGAACGCGAGCTAGCGTATAATGAAAAATATTGCGGTGTCTTCAGGGTTATAACAAATTGGAAGATTTCCTCGGCACAGAGGAATGAGTTTTAATTTCATGACTCGTACCTACATCCGACAATATCCGCTTAAGTGGAGAATCCTCGATGAAGAAGAACCACACCGTAAAGATAGAAATAAACACTTTGGATGAATAGATTGGAAATCCAAACGAAAAATGTGAAAATGCAGATAAAGGAAGAAACAGAGGTTCGCAGTGCCAAAGATAAGAACATACCCCAAGGTATGGCAACTTCCTAGAGGACCTTTTTGACTTTTGATGATGCAGTTACAGTGCTTCCAATATAGCCGACTCTCGTATCTCCAGGAGAATGCAACATAAAACACCGAAAATAAACCCAAGATGATCAAATTGGCTAAGTCCCCGCCGACGAACATGAAAATAAATACATTGACTGTCTACAATCTATCGATGTTTGCTTCGTAATCATGAGGACTTAAAGGCCTACGACACTAACATCATACAACACAAAATACCTTTTGAAAGAGAATCGTAAACCCTCGGGATAAAAACTGCCATAGAATAAACCCAAAACAATCGCATGCAAAGGAAAGAGATTAAGAAAATGTATGAGGTAGGCATAGAATCAGCCTGTGAGGTTCTCCGACGGGGTATCAAACCAAGGCCGTGAGAAAGAAAATAGGGGGGAGATCAGTCAGAATACTCTGTGAATCTTAATAGAGCTCTACTCAAAGACACCACTTTGCCTAAAATGAACACATCCTTCGCAGGGTAGTAGGCTAAAAAAGGATTCCCCATGCTAGATGGTTTTTCAGGTTACAACCAAGTTTAAGTACTCGCAAAGACCAACTCAAAACCACTTTTTACCACTCATGGGGCATTTTATAGGGCTTAAAGATGCCTTTGGACTAATGAACGCCGGTGCAAATCTTCCGTGAGCAATGTACATATATTTTTTAGATGAAATAGAGGAGCCTGTATTGTCATCTATCTCGATGACATAAATACTATTCCAAGACCGAGGAAGAAACCTAGAACACCCGAGAAGAGTGTTTGAAAAATGTAGAAGGTTAGATCTCGTCATTTAATCCTCAAAAGACCGTATTTGGGCTACAAGAATGGAAACTTCTTGGCCACATCATATCCGAGAAGGGGATTAGGATAATCTACGAGAGTTGAGGGAATAATACAAATCACACACCCGAGAAAAATCAAGGAGTTGTGGAAATATTGTCATCGATGGCAATGGAGGCACAAAGACAGACAAGCAAAGAAGGCAAATGTATGCAATATAGGCAAAGAATAAAAGAAAGGGTGTAATATGTACAACGGTGTTGCGTAGGCGCAGGCCGGGCGCTGTGGCGCCCACAAGATAAGTAGGCAGAGGAAGAAAATACAGAGAAGGTGAGCCGTCATCACACAGAGGTAGAGCCGTTATCAGCGGTGAGGGTGAGCGTATTTTTAATTCAAGATTCGCTACCTTCTAAATTAAGGATACATAAAAATTTTTTGGGAATATTATAACCTAAAGAAAAGTAAGTATATATATATATATATATATACAAACAAATTCTCGAGAATCACCTCCCCGCCGGAAGATACACCAAAGATTGAGCAAAGAAAGTATATATATATATATAAATCATTCCGGAATCGCTATCATCGTCGTATATATATAAATATAATTACATATATTACGCCTTATGCACAAAGGTCCAAATCATATATATTAAACTATATGGAGCGCTTTATTATCGTAACTGTACACTACAGGGAACCCTTCAATCGCACGAGAAAGGATTGGTAGCAAAACATATTACAAGAGTTCCATTGTGCCCGACCCGATGGGTGTATGAATTATGATTCAAACGTATTTGAAGTCCTGGCATAATTGCATCGGATCACTCAATCGCACTGCAGATTATAAGGGCAGCGAATATATAAATGTAAAAATTATGATTGCGATGAAGCCCGAACCCGATGGGTTTATAAAACATAATGGATATGTGGTTTCGAACATGCAACCAAAGAATTACGATTGTGATGAAGCCTGACCCGATGGGTTTATAAAACATAATGGATATGTGTCGTAACATGCAACCAAAGAATTGCGATTGTGATGAAGCCCGATCATATAAACAAAGGTTCAAGTATTATGAAGGATACTTATGGAGCACTTTATGACTAAAAGAAACGAAGTAATATAAGGTGGGACCCTTATGAATCACATCGAGAATATAAAGGTATCAAAACATCACAATGAAAGTTTCTACTGCGATCAATCGACGGAACAATCGCAAAGGTATCAATCGCAACTGAAATCAGGGAGCATGATGACCAGACGGAAAGCATACAAATTTTAAGTATTGTGGATTGGCAAAGCCGACGCGATAGTCATAAAAACTGGCCATATAAAACGGAATGTCCTCACATCAATCGCAATCGGGAATTTTTGAGCATATCAATCGCATCGTAGCAAGGCACTACGATTGTGATTTTCAAAGCCGACACGATAGTCATATAAATTCCGCCATATAAAACACTGTCATTGATATCAATCGCAATCGAAATTTGTGAAGGCATTGTTATATATATATATATATATATATATATATATATATATATATATATATATATATATATATATATATATATATATATATATATATATATATATATATGTATGTATATATATATATATATATATGTATGTATGTATATATATATATATATATATATATATATATATATATATATATGTATGTATATATATATATATATATATATATATATATATATATATATATATATATATATATATATATATATATATATATATATATATATATATATATATATAAAGTTGTTGCGATTGTATTGAAAAGTGCCACGTGTCCTGTGGACCTACCAGCTCCCGCTTAAGGTGGAGGGCGATAATTAATATAATAAAATTGCAATGTGTGCAATTGTATCGTGCCATAAAACAAAGGCCGTGGTGTATGTATATTTCTGCCGTGTAACTCACCACATCAACAAGACACTTGTTGTGTAAAGGGTTGGAATTTTCCCTGCATTTAAAGCTTTCAGTGCCATATATATATGACAGATAGTCACATTATGTGACATTGAATAAGGAAAAAAACAAGAGTCGAAAGGGACAAAGACATAGTCAAAGAAAAAGACAAGTGTGCAAAGAATCCAAAAGGTCGAATGACTTGGGTCGAATTTTCATCGTAATTGAATGTAAATGTTCTTAATTGATTTATATTGTTGTGATGCATTGGAAAGTCTCCTTTAAGAGAGCAAATATCCCATTGTAATATTAAAATAAGCTCCCATGCGCTTACATTTTTCTAAATGAGCAACATAAAAGGAATGAGAAGACGAAGCCAAAGAGTCATGACCGTTCACTCCAAATTCTATTGAAATACAAACATTCATGTGAGGAACTCTATAAATAATATCAACTATATAAATAAGAAAGTGAGAGAGAGTAAATATAGAAGGAAAAGTATAGAAGAGTAAGAGAATATTAAGAGTATGAAAAGTTACAGAATAGAGCCGATATCCGAGGTAAACGTTAAACATTCGGCTGATAAATTGAGGAAGTTAGAACTTCCTCTCAAGTTGCAGCTCGATAGCCGCGCTGTACCGACCGAGGTTCGAGCCTCCCGTAGGTTGGTGCCTTAAAATTGAAGGACTTGGTGCTTCCTTGCAAGTTGTAGCTTGCGTAACTGAGGTTAGAGCCTCCCGTAGGTTGGTGCCTACAGAAAAACAAGGGTGAGAGGGAGTTGGAGTCATTACATCACAACAATAATAAGATGTGGTTTTTGCTTTATGGGTTTCTAACTTACATCTCATTGCCCTATGTGTGTTTCTTATGTGTTGATGTGATTCTTTCAATCGCTTAATCGTTTGTTGCTTTCAACATAAGTATGGTGTCACACTAATTTAATATTGGCTGTTACTTCAAGACAAGCCTCACATATTAAGCCGTAAATAAGTTTGGTGAAAATTTTAAAAAGGCTTATGTATGTATTAAACCCATTCGCCCCCCCCTTCGTCTCTCGCCTTAATTAAATATTCAACAATTGGTAATGAAGCTTCCTTTGTACAAGTGTAATAACCGAAAGGAGATCCTAGGTTCTCGTGATGCATGTAGTAAAATAGGCGGGATGTCCAACCATTATGTCTCGGTTACTCTGCACCATGCTGGAAAATCGATTATGACATACATAATGTCTCAGGAATAAATTGTGGGCTACTCTCGGAATATGGATATGCCCCAAAGGCAACCGACTCGTAGAAAAAACCAAACAATATTTTGTAGCTAATGCAAAATCCATGAATGCCATCTTGAATGGATTGTGAAGCAGATTTTATCAAAGTAATGCACAAAGACACCGGCTGAAGAAATGTAGATATCGCAGAATATCCATGAGGGAGACAAGAAAGGGGTAGGAGAAGACCGCCAAACTTCAAGTCTATGAGCCAAATGGAGAACTTAAAAATGGATGATGAAGAATAGACTGTAGACTCTTTCTAAGGGTTGTTAAATAGTAAATAACATGAAGGCTCTAGGTGAAAACATTAAAGAAGCCGTGATTGTAAAGATTCTAAGATCTCTTCCAATTTAGCTTAATCCCAAGGTATCTACAATAGAAGAAACAAATGCACTGGGAGACCTTTTGAATGGATTGGTGTGAAGCATTTTATCAAAGTAATGCACAAAGACACCGCCAAAGAAAATGGGATACTCGAGAACATCCATGAGAGACAAGAAAGTAAAGACCCGCCAAACTTCAAGTCTATAGAGCCATTGAGAACTTAAAAATGGATGATGAAGAAGACATCAGGAGATTCTTTCTAAGGGTTGCAAATAGTAAATAAATATGAAGGTCGAGGGTGAAAACATTAAAGAAGCCGTAATTGTACAAAAGATTCTAAGATCTCTTCCACCTGAAAGCTAATCTCAAGGTATCTAGAACAGAAACACTTCTTAATTGGGAGACCTGACCATGAACCAGCCTACTTGGAAATCTAACAAGATATGGGGAGATGAGGCTCCCATAGAAGAAGCGAGCACGATGGAGGCAAATTTTTAAAACAAAAAAGAAGAAAGAAGAAGAGGAAGACACATGCTCGCTTCTGATGAAGAAGAGGCAAAATTTGTCAAGAAAATTGGATAGAGGATCAAGTAAATACAAAGGTAAACTTCCTCTTCAAATGATTTAACTGTGGAAGAGTTGGACACTACGTCGCTAAGTGTCTTCACAAGAAAGTAAGGAATCGGTGCCCAAGAGTCGAGAAAAAAATAAATCAAAGAACTCAAGTAAGAAAATAAGTTCAGAGAAATCCTTCTATGCTCAACAAGACAAGAAGATACTCCAAGATTCAGATGAACCTCAAGTGAAGGAAGGAATCCCAATTCTTATTGATGGCCATAGAAGAACTTCAAGGACTCGCTAGAAGATGAAGAAGAAGAAGGGGAGCTAAGAAGTGCTCGGAGGAGAATGACAGACTCAAACCGAAGTGCGTAAAACAAAAGGACATTCTTCTCAAGTATGTAAGAGAATAATGTTCGACCCTCATGTAGTCGAAGGTAGAGTTTAAAGAAGCCAAGAAGATGTAATATGCTGTTACTTCTAAAGAAATCCAGGACAAAATCCAAGAACAAGAGAAGTCAAAGAATAAGTTGTATGTCCGAGGAAGAAATTAGAAAATGGTCAAAAGAAAGTGTCTACCACCTTCAAACAACAATCTCTAGTAAGTTGAACGAAATTCGGATGCTCAAAGATCTCCTATGGTAAACCGGAATAGGCTATGAAGGAGAATCAAGTAAAAGCAAAGAAAAAGAAAACCGTAGGGATTATTTTTTGTAAAAAGAAAAGAAGAATGATGAAGTGTTCAAGAAATTCCTACAAAAGAAGAAACCCTAATGAGGAAGACAAGATCAAAAGAAACCTCTAATAACAAAGAAAACAATAAATACTAAGACAACAGAGAAAGGGACATATGTCTTTCAATATGTCAAATTCGCAAGCCATCAAAGGAGATTCTTCCCTCCGATGAACAATGCCACCTCGTTATGTCTACCACAAGCCGGGACACATTGTCAGACATTGCCATGCAAGGAGGAGTAAGTCAAACTAGCAAAGATGCAAACATTGAAGAGATCGCCTAAGAAAACAAAATGGAAGAGACAACCCACATCAGTATGCAAATAATTTCATGGTTACTATTTTTATCGTAAGGAATTTGGTCATAAAATCATTCAAGCAGAAAATATGGACAAATATTGATGAATACCCTCAAGGAATTTTAAAAGAATCAAATAAATTATATTCATACTCATAATTATACAAAAATTATGATCAAATGTTGTGTATGCAATCAAGTTGGACATATACCTTCCAAAGGTCCTCTAAGAAGATGTAATTCATCACCTCACAAAAGATACCAAACAAAAGGGTGCCTCCATGGATAAAGAAGGTGAATAAATGTGACTTGGCTCTAACTACTCAAGATTTGAAAAGTCAATTTTGTATTTGGACAAAGGGGTCGCTCTAAACACATGAAAGGAGACAAAAGCAAGTTTATAACTCTTGATGAAAAGAAATCCTGCAATGTTACTTTTGGCAATGATAAATCAAACAAGATCAAGGGAAAAGGCTCAACAAGATACAATGGTAGAGGAAAGGCTCCAAGATGTACTATTTGTGAGATGGGGTGAAAACAAATTTACTAAGTGTCACTTCGATGTGTGACAAAGGCCGTGAAGTTCTTTTTAGAGCACAATATTGTGAAGTCGCATCAAGCACCACAAAGACTCCGCCTCAAAGGAATTCGAATGAGATTAATGTTTACATTGTGAAAGAGGAATATGGAAGCCAGATGTCATCTTAAAAACTAGAAGAGTCATGGTTATGGCATAAAAGGTTGGGACGTCTGTAGCTTCGATCACATAATCGACTAAGCAAGAAGAAATCGTCGCAGACATGCTGAAATAAAGAGGCCTTTCTAATACCATATGCAAATCATGTCAACTAGGCAACAAACTCACACATCCTTCAAGGCCAAAGATGAGTTATCAACAAGAAGACCTCTACAACTTGTGCACATGGATCCAAGGACCATGAACTAAAACTCCAAGTGGATAATCCTACTTCATGCTAATAATAGATGGCTTCTCCGTAATGACATGGGTTGCATTTCTCAAGAATAACCGTAAGCTCTCGAGAAAATTTAAGATCTTCAAAGCATTAGAAAAAATCAAACAGATGCAAGTCAAATGCATTAGATTAGATATAGGAGGTGAATCTGCTCGCATTATGACTTTTCCGACCTATGCAATGAACATGGGATAAAGCAACAATTTACTATTACAGAACACCTCTAAAGAAATGGAGTAGCGTAGAGGCAAAATAGGGTTCCGTACAACAAATAGCCATATCCATGATGCATGAAAGTAATATTGCTCAAACCTTCCGGGTAGAAGTAGTACACACAAGGGTGCATATCCTTAATAAATCTCACTTAAGGCCAAGAAGTGAGAAGACTCCCCATGAACTATGGCATGGGAAACCACTTCAATCAAACACTTTAGAATCTTGGAAGCAAGTGTTACATAAATAATAATGATGAAAATCTTGGGAAATTTGAAGGCAAGAGCAACATGAAGGGGATATTTCTGTGGATATGCATCCAAAAGTAAAGGGTACAAGTGCTACAACAAGACTCTTCAAAAATAGTAGAAAGCATTGATGTGAGATTTGATGAAGAACTTCCAAACAATACAAGATATACAGATCGTTGCAATCCATCGACAACCATGAAGAAGAAACCAAGATGATGAGGAAACAAGCAAGACAACAAAGATACGTAGCCGAGTTCTAAAGCTCCTCAAGATATACTTAGATGAACCATCCTAAAGATCAAATCATCGAGACAAGAGTAGGGGTCCAAACAAAAAGGCAAACCTAATAGAACAACTAAAGAGTTATACATAGCCATGTTGCGTCACAAATAGAGCCAAAGAAATTAAGATGCCGCCATGACAAGTCTTGAGTAAATGCTATGAATGAAGAATTGGACCAACCGAGAAAAACAATACCCGGGAATTAGTTCCTAGACCCATTGAGAAAAAATGTCATAAAGCCCAAAGTGGGTATTCAAAAACAAAATGAATGAGCAAGGACAAGTAATCAGAACAAAGCTAGACTAGTCTCAGAAGGATATTCACAAATCCAAGGACTTGATTACGATGAAACATTTTCCCTCGTATCCGGTATCAGCTTACAAAAATGTTTCTAGCCTTTGTTGCTACCAAAACTTCAAAGTATATCAAATGGATGTAAAATTTGCATTTCCGAATGGATACTTAGAAGTAGAAGTCTACATGGAACAACCAAGGCTTCTACTATACAAAGAAGACTGCGTACTAAAGAAGGCTCTATATGGACTCAATCAGTTCTAAGCTGGGTACTCAAGACCGGATAAATATTTTCAAAAACAAGGCTTTAAGAGAGAAGTAGCAGACAACAATCTATACATAAAAGCCCCATAAAAATGAACTCCCGATTGTTGTGGTATATGTTGATGACAATATGCTTGGAAGAAACAGAGAAGAACTAGCAAAAGGGTTTGCCGATGAGATGAAAGCCGCAGTTTGAGGTGTCCATGATCGGAGAACTCGGCTTCTACTTAGACTTCAAATTCGAAAGAAAAGAACACAGCACATTCATCTCACAGAAAAATTCTTAAAATAAATGTTGAAAAAGTTCAAAATGGAGGACTCCAAACCCGTGTCAACTCCCACATGATCACTCGGATGCAGCCGTGGCCGATACCTGTCCAGACATAGATCAAAAATCCCACAGATCCATGATAGGAAGTCCGTTGTATCTAACAACATCAAGACCGTACATCATGCTAAAGAGAGGACCAGTGGCTAGATATCACAAAGACTCTAAACAAAACCATCTTCTCGGGCAACCAAACAATATTTAGATATCCACAAGGAACAACACAGCATGGAATTTGGTATCCTAAAGGCAAAAATTCACTTGGACAACATGTTACGTATGCAGCATTGACCACCAGGATGAAGGTGAAAGCACAAGTGGAGGTGCTTTTCATTCAGGGAGAAAGTTTGGTGGCATAGTTAAGCAAGAAAAACATTCATTCCCCGTTCACAGCGTAAGTAGAATATATAGAAGCAACAAGATGTTGTACACAAGTCATGTGGATGAAACAAACCCTCCAAAAGATAAGGTAAGCATTGATGAACCTATCTCAATCAAATGTGATAATACAAGTGCTATAAGTATATCTAAAACCCCGTGCTTCACTCTAAAACTAAACATATCCCAATCAAGTATCATTTTCTTCTAGAACAAGTGGTCGATGATAGCAAACCGGAGTATGTGCCAACAAAAGAACAAACAAAATAGACATGTTTACCAAAAACCACTTGCTAGAGAACCATTTTAATATTTGAGAGACAAACTAGGGTAGTATCCCAGAGATGCTACTCTCTAACATGAAGAGAAAGCACAGCTTCAGTGGGGAGAACGAAACGAAATATCATTTTCAAGGGGAGATCAACCAAATAAGGGAAGCATGAAAACAGTCCTTAGAATCAAAAGGATTATGGCAAGAATACATTCGCATAAAAGAATCAATAAAAAGGCGAAAAAGGTCACAGCAAAACAGAAGAGTGGTGGGAACAGAAATGAACCGAACACAAAAGAGTAAAGGGAACCCGATGTAAATCTAATCCAAAGGTTGAAGAAGCAACAGACAAAGTCAGAAAATTTCAAGGAGAGGAAATGCACGAAATATTGAAAAAGGATAAAATCATAGGATCAAAGAATAGAAGCTACAATAATTGAAACTCCTTGCCATCGATGTCAAAGGGGGAGGAAGAACAAGCAATAGCAGGAAGAGCAAAGGCAAATGAAAGAGTATATTGCCACAGAGAAAGTGTATTGCCATCGTTGCCAAAGGGGGAGACTGTTGGAAATATTGTCATTGATGGCAATGAGGCAAGAAAGAAAGAGATAGGCAAAGAAGGCAACAGACAAAGATAGGCAAAGAACAACAACAGTAATATGTAATAGCGAAGGCAGAGAGAGGTCGCACAAAGAAAAGCAAAATTAAGGCAAGAGACAGAGGTAGAGGCAAGTGAATACAAGAGGCAGCCATTATCACGCAGGCAGAGCGCTTATCACAAGCAGAGGCAGCCATTTTTAATTCCGAGATTCACTACCCTAACCGAAGGATACATGTATCAAAATTTTAATCGTATAACCTGTGCGCAAGTATATATATATATATATACAAACAAATTCCAAGAATCCACTCTCCGCCGGGAAGACATACGAAAGATTGATAAAGAAAGTATATATATATATATATATATATATATATATATATATAAATTCTATTCGGGAATCGCTACCCACGCTAGAGTATATATGTACGCACTATACATATCAGGCTCATAACAAAGGTCCAAAGCATATATATTAAACTATATGGAACGCTTTATTATTAGAACCAAAGTACCATAAGGTGGGACCCTTCTACCGGTGATCGAGAAAGGATCGGGCAAAGGAACATATCGACAAGAGTTCCGATTGAAGTTCCGAATCCGATGGTTGTATGAATTATGATTCAAACGTATTTTAAAGTCCCAAGATAATCAGACGGACGACGAACGACTGGAGATTATATATGTACGAACATATAAAAAAGGAAAATTGCAATTGCGACAGTTTTCCAGACTGGCGGGTTTATAAAACATAATGGATATGTGTTCGGGAATACGCAACCGAAGAATTGTGATCGCGATGAAGCCCGTATCATATAAACAAAGGTTCAAAGCATATATATTAATAAGTGGAGCACTTTATGATCAAAAGAAACGAAGTAATATAAAATTCAGAATCACATCAGAGAATATAAAGGCATAGAAACATCACAAAAGAAAGTTGCGATTGTGATCAATCGCACGAACAATTGCAAAGGTATCAATCACAATCTGAATTTGTGGAGCATATCAATTGCATCGAGCAAGCAAAATTACGATTGCGATTGGGCAAAGCCGATGCGATAGTCATATAACCGCCATATAAAACATGGTTGAGTCCGCATATCAATCGCACTGAAATTATGGAGCATATCAATCGCACGGAAAGAAGGCAGCTTGTGATTACATTGGCAACCTGTGACGCGATAGTCATATAACCTGGCCATATAAAACACTTCGTCGTTCGTATATCAATCGCAATCGTAAATTTGTGAAGGCGTTGTTATATATATATATATATATATATATATATATATATATATATAAAGTTGTTGCGATTGTATTTAAAAGTGCCGCATGGTCCGGGACCCATGGGCCTTGGCGAAGGTCGAGGACGCACTATTAATATAATACAATTGCAATGTGTGCAATCGTACCGGCCATAAAACAAAGGTCGTGGTGTATGCATGTTCCTCTTGTGGAACTCACCATCAACAAGACACCTGCTGTGTAAAGGGTTGAATTCGCCCATATTTAAATTCAATAGTTACATATATAAGGATAGATAGCCATTAATCTATGACATTGAATAAGGAAACAACAGAGCCGAAAGGGACAAAGACACAACAAAAGAAAAGACAAGTGCGCAACAATCCAAAAGGCCGAATGAGTTGAGTCGGAGTTTTCATTGGCCTGAATGTAAATGTTTTTAATTAATTTATGGCCGTGATTCACTGCAAGTCTCTAGAAGAGAGAAAATATCCCACCGTAATATTAAAATAAGCTCCCAAGGCATGTTACATTTTTCTCGAATGAGCAACATAAAAGGAATGAGAAGACAAGCCAAAGAGTCATGATCGTTCACTCCAAATTCCTATTGAAATACAAACAGTCATGTGAGGAACTCTATAAATAATATCAACTAGATATGCATAAGAAAGTGAGAGAGGGAGTAAATATAGAGAAGGCAAAGTATAGAAGAGTAAGGTAAAGAAGATTAAGAAAAGAAAAGTAGAAATAAAAGGTACATAATAGAGCCGATATCTCGAGGTAAATCAAGAAACATTCGCTTGATAAATTGAGGAAGTTGGAACTTCCTATAAAGTTGTAGCTTGATAGTCACATTGTAGCTAACCAAGGCTGAGCCTCCTCGTAAGTCGGGTGCCTGGCATTGGCTGAAGGGAGTTGGTGCTTCCTTGCAAGTTGTAGCTTGCGAATTGGAGGCCGTAGCCTCTCGGAGGTTGGTGCGTATAGAAAAACAAGTGGGTGAGAGGGATTTAGAAAGCTTTCCTTCGCATCACAACAATAATAAGATGTGGTTTTCTCCTTTATGGTCTCACTTACATCTCGCCGTCTCTATGTGTGTTTCTTATGTGTTGATGTGATTCTTTCAATCTCGATTAATTGTTTGTTGCTCTCAACATAAGTATGGTGTCACACTAATTGAGCATTAGCTACAACATTTTAAGACTGCTCACATATTAAGTCGTAAATAAGTTTGGTGAAAATTTTAAAAAGGCTTATGTATGTATTAAATCGATTCACCCCCCCCCCCTCCTCAGCTTAATTAAAGATTCACCAGGAGTTGCTACCTTCATCGGGAAAATTAACTTTCTCGTGAGGTTTATTCCCAACTTAGCCGAACACCCAGAATTATGAAAAACATGTTAAAGAAAGGTGTAGGAGTTAAATGGACTGTTGAGGCTAAAAAATCTTTTGAGTCAGTCAAGCTTGCGCTCACCCAGGCTCCTGCCCTAATCAGCCCTGATTTCTCAAAATATTTCCTGATCTTTTCATTCACCTCCGAGCATACAGTGGTTGCAATTCTACTGCAGAAAAATCCAGAGGGAATGGAACAACCCATTTCTTTCTTTAGCAAAGCATTGAGAGATGCACCCTTGAAATACAACATAATGGAAAAACAGGCCTATGCCTTGGTAAAGGCCTTGAAAGACTTTAGGGTGTACATACTGCATTCTCACACCATAGCCTATGTGCCAAATATAGTGGTTAAAGACATCCTATCCCAAGACCCAGATGGGAAGAGGGGAAAATGGATTGCCGTGATCCTAGAATACGACCTTGAGATAAAACTAACAAAACTGATCAAAGGTCAGGGCTTAGCTCAATTAATGGCTGAATCAAATTTACAGGCCCTTGACATAAACATGGTAGGTGCCTTGGGTGAGCAGGAGGGATTTCCTGATCCCACTGTTGAGGAGAAATTTCAAAACTCTCTATGGTATTATGAAATTCTGTACGTGCTCACAAACCTGAACGTCCCCCCAGAACTATCCAAGACCAAGGCCAGATTCCTAAAGCTAAAAGCCAGAAACTATTGTATACTGAACGAATGCTTATACTGGACAAGTACAAATGGCCTATTTCTTAAATGTTTGCTTGAAAATGAGGCAGAAAGAATTAAACAAGAATTCCATGCAGGAGAGTGTGGAGGCCACCTAAACTGGAAGGCCACTACAAAAAAAATACTCAGAGCTGGTTACTACTGGCATACACTCTTCAATGACATCCATAAGATGATAATTTCCTGCCACAAATGCCAGATTTTTTGAAGGCAAAAGAAAGCTCCTCCCTCTACCTCTACAACCCATCACTGTTGAAGGTCCTTTTATGCAATGGGGCCTATATTTCATAGGAGAAATACAGCCTACTTATTTTGCACATCACAAATGGATCTTAACAGCCACAAAATACTTCACTAAATGGATAAAGGCCATACCTGCTAGGAATGCCACAGATTCAGTCATCATTAGGTTCCTAGAAGACCACATCCTCTCTCGGTTTGGTTGTCCAAGGAAAATAATCACTGATAATGTTGTTGTTTTTGGATCCAAGAAAATGGTTTATTTTTGTCACAGGTATCAAATAGCACTCGGTCATTCAACTGCCTATTACCCTCAAGGTAATGGATTAGCTGAATCATCAAACAAGAGCCTGGTGACCATCATCAAAAACATGCTGGAAGAGAACAAAAAGTCATGGCATAACAATTTAGTGTGTGCCCTGTGGGCTGACAGGTTTACAACAAAGAAATCCATTGGCATGTCACCGTATCAGCTTGTATATGGAACAGAAGCAGTGTTTCCTACCAGCCTTGGAGTACTAGTGATCAACTTGTCCAAGAGATACAAACAGAAGAAGACAGCATGGTGAGGAGGATAAACCAAACAATTCATCTCCAGAAAACAAGGGAAGAGGTCTATAACAGAGCTGTGAAAGTTCAGGAAAACATAAAGAAGTTGTTTGACAAGAGAACCAAAGCTTCCGATTTCAAAATCGGAGATAAAGTTCTGAAGTGGGACTCAAGGAGAGAGGACAAAGGAAAGCACGGCAAGTTTGAAAATTTGTGGCAAGGTCCATACATCATCCAGGCCATTGTGGGTCTAAATGCATTTTTTCTACAAGAACTAGATGGTACAGAGCTGTTTGGGGGTCCTGTCAACGGCAGGATGCTCAAACACTACTTTTGTTGATTTCAAATTTTCAGTTTCCATTTCCATTGTAAATACCATTGTTGTGTCAGTTTTCAAGAAAAGAGAAAATGTTTCAAAAAACAGAGAGAAAGGAGAGGTTTAGACATGCTCAAAACATGAACCTCCGAAGTGAAAAAGATTGGCTCTAATATGATCAAAACCTGAGCCAAAGGAAGTAAAGATAGCCGATTCTAACATGGCCAAAACTTGAACCAGCAAAGAAGAAAGAAGAATCGGCTCTAACAAGCCCAAAACCAGAGCTGAGATAAAGAGGAAGAGTGACTCTAACAAGCTCAAAACTTGAGTCACAAAGAGAAGAAGGATGCTTCAAGGTTTCAGATTTCAAGACTTCAAGATTTTGTTTTCAGTTTTCAAATTTTGTCAATGTGCAACTGTCTTTATGCCTTGGATCCACAACAAACTAGACTGTCTAATCCTAGTTTGATTGTTTTTCAATTTCTGTCTTAGAATGTAGAGAAGAAATCTGCTAGACAGTCTAATCCTAACAGATATAGTTTAGGTAGAGAAATTATGAGACCAACAGTTTAATTTGGTCTCATGGAGTGATAAGGGTAGAATTAGAATAGGTTTATTTTATGTTTATAAAAATAAATGATGTAAAGGGTCTGCAAGTCCAAATGCACCCAAGATTAAAAAATGCTAGGATTGTAGGATGGGTAGGTAGATTGTTTAGGAAGAATATTCTGTTGATTTGATGTCTTCAAAATTTGTGGCAGATGATCCAAGAAAGAACAGAATGGGTCAAGGAACAAGGCACCTGGCCTACTCCAAATATCATTTATGAATTCTTGACTCCTTCAAGAAGAAGCCATCCCCATGTGGAGTCACTGTTAGCCCCCTTATAAATTTCTTGACAAGCAAGCAGGGGGCTAGATTGTTTTTTGAGCCTTCAAGGAAAGAATTTCTCCTGAAGACACATCATCCTAGAAGCGTTTTCATGCTCTCTGCTCTTTGATGATTTCCCTCTGCTGTTCTTAAGGAAATAAGCCTCACTAACCGTGAAAAGTCGTGCTCCAAAAGGCCTTCATTTACCTTTTCTCCCATGCAAAATGTCCCATTTTAACCTTCTTCCCCTTTGTTAAAGTTCCCCCTTTTTACCCTCTAAATCCTCCCAAAATCCCCTTTAAATCCTACACATACCCCTTGTCTGGCCTAATTTCCCTTTTTCCCTCTATCGTTACCTTTTCCTAGCCTTAAAAAGCGTTAAAAAGGGGCCCAAAAACCCACTTTCCACCTTATATTAAGGCCCAGCCCCTTTCGGCCCAGCCCTGCAAACCACTCCCTATATGCCCCTAGCGCTAAGACCAAGCGCTGAAGGCTGGGCACTAATCGCAATCGCATTTTTCGGTGAAGCGCTTTCCCGTGTTATGCGATAAAATCCTGATGCGATTTGAGTTGGTCTAAAGTCCCGCGCCGTGATCCCCACCGTCGGTCCATATATATCCGATGGCCCTCACTTTCCCGCTTCACCCACTCCGATTGCAATCGCAATTGTCAATTGATGCCACTTTCTGCCCTTCCCGATTGTGATCCCCGACTACAATCCCCGCCGTAGATCTCGATCCGGATCAGACGGCTGGCACTCCATCGCATCGCGTCCCCTCCTCTGCGCCTCCCGATTGCGATCCGCCGATGATAATATCCACCGTCGATTCCCCTGTTGATCCAACGGTCCTCGCTTTCCCGCTCCAATCGCAATCGCAATTTCCAAATGATGCCACCTTCTGCCCTTTGCGATTGCAATTCCCTGATCCAATCTCAATCGTCCGTTTAATCCAAGATTTGACGGTCATAAACTAATCGCGCCATCATTCATCGGAGTGTCGACCCTCCCATTTCTCCACTCTGATTGGATCATGGCCGTGGATCCCCTCCTAAGATCCGACGGTCCTAAAGAATCGCCCTCCACCCATGCCAGGTCCCACCACACACGACCAATTCCATCACATTTTCATTCATTTGTTTGCATTCCTGCCTATGTCCAAACTTTCGTGATTTACATTAAAGGTTTAACGTTTTACATTAGAATCTACGCATTCCACCAAAATTTCATAAGCCATACCGCTATTAAACCTCCACCGTCAATCTTCGCCACCAGACCATGATCAAACGGTCCACGTGCATTTCTCCACCGAAACCCTATCAGTCCCAGTTTACACTATATTTCTGCATTTTCCACCATTTCTTCATCTAAAACCGCCATTTTTACCACCGCCGCACTACCACCCTCTTGACTCCCCAAAACATCCATCCTTCCATGCATATATTTCTTAACAAAGTTGCGTGTGTTGCAAGGTACAGGCGGTGAACGCCGCCATGGTTCACAGTCACTGTACAGTGACACGGAGTACAGTAAAAGTGAGGATCAAAGCCTGATATCACAGAAAAAGCCCGGGAAGGTGTTTGACATGACTTCCATTCAAGGAAAAGAGTTAAAATCTGTAAGACCTTTCCAAGAGTCATTAAAGCATAGATCTTGACAGAGACAGGAACGAAGCGTCAGAAAGTATCAGTGTAAAACAGAGAGCTTAAGGCCTGGAAATGAAGATTTCAAGCCTAAATCCAATAATTTAAAGGCAAGGTACCAAATCGAAGACCCCGTGGATCACCCAGAAGGTCCAATGCATTGTAAACCATATCATCAGGGTAGCTACATCAACAGAATGTTCCTACCTGTGAAAGGACAAAGCGCCCATTTTGTTTCCATTATTTACCATGTTCCTGAAGAAATTTCAGCCCTGACAACAGTCCTAAGCTATCATAAGCATATGTTATGCAGTATGGCTGACCCTAGCATCATTATTTTACCTTTTTTTTTAGTCACCAGAGTACTACAGAGTACTGCAGCCAAAGTACATTAGAGACATACCTGGAGTAAATGGAAGTCTGACGAAGACCACTCTTTCATCCAAAGAGTACCAGAGATAAATGCATAGAATTTAAAACACAATGGGCCTCGGCTCTCTTCCTCTTCTGAGCTCTAATGCTACATTTAGATTTTCACCTGCCTCCTCTGCTCATCTTTTAGCTATAAAATTCATGAACTCGTTGTAAAGGTTGTTGATCGGATATCTGGGAATTGCAAGCTATTTCCTTTGAGACACAATCTCTGTGTAAAGTTGTAAGATAGTCTGAGGAAGATGTATCCAGAATGAATATTCTAGCTGTTGGCAATGGTGTACATGACTGGTGATGCTCTTAATATGACAAACACATTTCTTTGGATCCTAATTTAAAGCAACTGGTGATGTTTTCTATCTCTATGTTTTAGTTCATTTCATTACATTTCTTATGGAACGCATCAGAAATCTGGCACAAGATTTACCCTTGTTAGGTACCCTATGTCTCTGCTCTCCCTTCCTTTAATGTTTTTCTGCTATATGTGTATCTGAGGATTGATTTCAATTGATTTAACTAGTGTAGTGGTCAGATATATCACTAGCTGATGTATGAATTAATGAGGTCAGTCTCGTAGATGTTCTTGTTAGGATTTATTTGAAGTAATTGGGAACACTGGGAGGTCTAGATTTTGGTCTTTATCTCACTAGGATCCTTTTCAATTGATTAAACCTTTCCAAGTTCCCTTAAGCTGGAGGCCGAAGCATTGAGAGTTCAAAGTCTCTCTCTGATCTCATGTTTTTGACTTTGTGTTCTAAATCTTTAATGTTTTCCTAGTCCGAAGAGTTAGCCTTTGGATTCTAGATCACAGGTGTCCAATGGCATGTCCTGTCCCTGGATCTAATCTCTAAAGGTCACCTTGGAGGTTTCCTTGCTTTCACCTTCCCTCTTACCCTTTCAAGCCATATTATCATATTTAAGATCCAATGCTTTAGATGACTAGCCCAATTGAAAGCATGCATATTGAATAGCAAGTAAACCCTTTCCTGACTCCATTTTCCCAATGGTCTTGAATGTTCTCTGAATTTATCTCCCCTTTTCCTGAAATCCTCTTTTCTTATCCTTGTCTCATTTTAAACCCTTCTTTCCTGATTCCCAACAACCAAATCAAATCAAATCAAACAAACCCTGTGCCTATAACTAGCCTAACATCTTAACTTTTAGCGTCAAAGACAAAAACCTTTGCTCATACAGAGAGATCCCTCTCTGGACCCAGGAGGGCTAGATCCTGAGGTCTGAAATTGGTTCTTATGTTGTCTCATCTTTTGGTCTTGCCAATCTGGCCAAAACATGGGAACCCCAACAAAAATCACTTACAATTTCTTTCTAATTCCTCAAAGATAAAAACATTTTTGGTTTATCTCAAGCTTTGATTGGTTGATAATAATAAGTAAGTGGATTTCTTCAAGTTTAGCTTTTGTAATATATTCTATTGTCACAGGCATTTCCTCTGCTGCCAGAAAACATTCATAGTCTCAACAGGGTTACCTTTTAACCATTAACTATCCATTATCCCATCCAACTAAGATTATGACTCTTTAAAAATAAATTCATAAGACATATTATCTTATGTTTTTTGTCTTTTATTTTATTTTTTTAATTCAAGAGCCATTTTTCTGGTTTGGTAGCCAGTTAGTAACAATGCCATTCACTAGTTGTAATTAAACTGAACAAGCTGGCTCGTGATGAGACCCCTTGTCTTACTTTTATAAGCCATTACCCTGTTTTGGTATGAAGTATTGGTAATGTCAGTTTTATTACTTCTTATGATCATGGTAAGTAGGCTCATGATGAGACCTCTTATCTCCTAAATTTTGTCATATAATTTCTTAGAATTACATTCTAAAAAATCACAACCGAAATAGATGAGGTGAAATAGTTGTATCCTTAAGAATAAATGGATGACAATTTTCAGAGTTTTTTGTTTGCCAAAGCTTGAAAAAGTTTTTTACTTTTTAGAGATAACATTTCTCTACTTAATAAACTTATAATGATTGACATTTTCTTTGAGGTTTCAAAATATCATGCGAATTTTTTGAACAAATTTTCAAAGTTTAACATTTTATTTTCAACTATCCAAAATTGTAATCATTTCCTTGAAAATTCTTATTTACATAAAATAAGTATTCATAACCTTATTTCCAAGACAATTTTCTAATAGTAAAAAGTCAATTAAAGACTATTAACAACCTTTATTTACAAAAATAAATCAAAATTGCAGAAAGGAATATGTACAAGTAAGAAGGGGTTACCTCCTTATGAAAATAATTTCTTTAAGACAAGCCCATTTACAAGAAGAGAATCTCTCTTTCCTGTTAAATCTTGAAGTATGAATGTATATGAGCTTATCTTTTCAGCAATCTGAAATGGTCCAAGCCACATTTTTTGAAATTTGGTATGCTTACCTTTTTCTTCATGTGCTTTATCCCATTTCAGAACAAGATCACCAATTGACAAATTTTTTGAGCCGGTGGAACTTGAATCAAAAGAAGATTTTACAAGCTGTTGATGTTTCTCATGAATATCTTTTGCTTTTTCTCTATCTTCTTCTAATTTAAGGATTTGATCAAACCTCAACTGAATGGATGAGGAAGGATTTTCTTCAATGAATTTCACTAGGGTTAATGATGGAGGAGGTAGATTTGATGGTATCACAGCTTCTTTACCATAAAATAAATTGAAAGGTGAAGTTCCAATAGAAGATTTAAGAGTAATACGATCAGCCCATAATGCAAAGATTAAAGACTTGTTGTTGATCAATAGTTGTCATTGATGTCAACCCAAACAACACTAGGGGCTAACCCAATATTTCATGGGAATTTTGAATTACCAAATTAATATATTCTAGTTCAATAATGCTTTTGATGGTTTCTACTTGTCAAGATGTTTCCATTGACCTTGTTAAATTCGTCATAACTCTCTCTCTGAGTATCGGTTTGGAATGCTGTAAAAAGTGACAGATAGCGCACAGTCTGTACTTTTCGTGCTATCAATTTCAGAAGCAAATGAAGAAACAGTGACACATGGCATGCCGTAAAAATACGCTCTGCTGAAACAGTCCATAATTAGGGCATTGTGAGAGATTGGGTATAACTCTCTCTTCAAGAATCCAAATTGGGTCAGACCTATGGCATTGGAAATATGACTTAGAGGACTACTACAAGACCAAAAATCCGATATTGAGGATCTGAAATGATATAGATACACCAGATTCAATGTCGAGCTCCTAGAAGGCAAGAAAAAGCTAGATCATGTGTTGTCAAGGGTTGCAAAGGACTAGAATTTCTACGGCATAAAAGTAAAGCAAGGTGCAACAGAGGGTAGCATGACAAGAGCAACATCCAAGGAGCATAACAGCAGGAAGAATTTCATCATATGAAGTCTTCAAGTGGGCAGCACTGCATATAATCATTGTAAAGGTATCACTGTACTTAGTCATTGTAAATACATTATTGTACAAATTGAACTAGTATCTATTTGCCAAGGGTTGAAGAGGCAGCGTTGGGAGGTCTAGGATCATAATTAGGTGGTTGTGTCAAAGTTGGGGTTATGGTCTAGTATAACTTCTTCTTCTACATCATTCTATATCATTGTAAAGTGGACCATTTTCCCTGATACAGGAGTCCATTCTTCTTTTATTCTTCTATAGGGCGGTAGGGTGGTGCTAGGGTGAGTTGTAGCTCATTGGGTGTTGGGGTATCCATTTAGTGACTACTGAAGAATCTCGGGCATTGGAGCATCCATCCAGTGGGAGCTAGAGAAGAATGCTTTTCTAGATTCTAGGAAGTTGGAGCTTTACTTTCAATTAGAGTTGAAAAGAATTATTAGAAAAGAATTAGGTGGTTTTTGTCCCAAAGTGGGTTTCCACCTTAAAAATTGTGTGCATTTGTGTTCCTCTTGTTTGCTGCTATCATTGTACAAACACTGATAATAATTGAAGATTAACTAATGCTCTAATTGAAAGAAATACTGATTCACCCCCCCTCTCAGTATTTCCAAAAATGGGTATCAGAGCTTGGTTCCTTCAATAGCAGTTTAATAGCTGGAAGGAGGTCATGGAGCATACCAAGAATGGTGTACCTCTATTCAACGAAAATAATTATGCAGTCTGGAAAGGAAGAATGGAGGTATATCTCTTGGTGCAAGGTTACGAAGTATGGGACACTATTCAAAATGGATTTACATCAATCGTGGATGAACAAGGCAAGAAGAAATTGGTAAATGATGCAAAAGAAAAGAGTATTATGATCAGTGGACTTATTGAATCTGCTTATCATAAGGTGTTGGGTTGTAAAACTGCCAAAACTGTATGGGACAAGCTTGAGAATATATATGCAGGTGACTCAAATGTCAAAGAAGCAAAGCTTCAAATCTATAGAGCAAAATTTGAGCAACTCAGAATGAAAGAATATTGCAACATTGCTACATACTTCCAATACGTTGATGAAATAACCAATACTCTAGAAGGATTGGGAGAGCCAGTTGACGAGAAGAATATTATACGGAAGATTCTTAGAACGTTACCAAGGAGATTCAACCCAAAGGTATCGGTCTTAGAATATAGTGCAAATCTGGACAAACTAGGCAAGGAAGAATTACATGGAGTTCTCATAGCATATGAAATGAGACTTGATGAAGAAAAGGGTACTTCAAATCTAGAAACTGTGTTCGTTGCATCTAAGAAAACCAATAAGGATAAACAACCTTCAATTGAAATGACTTGCACCTGCAAGTGTGAAGAAAAGGGAGATGATGGAGAAGGTCTTTCAGATGAAGAATATGCTTACTTTACAAGAAAACTAAAACCTAGTAAGGGAAAATTAAAAGGTAAACTTCCATTGATATGTTTCGGTTGTGGTGAGGTTGGGCATTTCATAGCAAAATGTCCCAACAAAAGTGATGGCAACTCAAAAGGAAAGAAAGGCTTTAAGAAATTCAACAAGCAAGGAAAAAATAAAGGATCCAAAACGAACTTTCTCTCTAAAGAAGATAGCTCCTCATCCGATGAAGAAAGTGACAGCAAAGAAGAAGCCAATGACAAAGTATTTTTTATGGCCAAGCACAATAAAAAAGAAGTATCAAACAATGAAGAAGAAGGGTTGACCATAGAAGAATTTTATGAGGAGGCAATCAAGCTTATAAAAGATCTCAATGCTGAGAAGATCCATTCCAACACTCTTGAAGAACAAGTTCAAGGTCTCAAAATTGAGGTTGAAGAACAAAAATGTATTGAAGAGTCACTTCAAAAGAAGTTGGAAGAAAGCAACCAAGAAAGGGAAGCATTAGAAGCCGAAGTAGTCTCACTGCGTGAGGAAGTGAAGAAGGGAAAAACTATCCAAAACTATGCCAACAGCTCAAGGGCATTGGAAGAACTCATCAACAATCAACGATCTTACAACGACAGAACTGGCCTCGGTTACAAAGAAGAGGAAGCAGGACCTTCTACAACAAAATACAATGAACCTATGAGATCTGACATACATGAAGACTTCATTGGACAAGATTCGCAAGCACATCCTTGGAAGACGATTCCTCGACGAAGATTTTCATCCAGGTACCAACATATTTTTCATGGCTATTGTTATTCATGTGGAAAATTTGGTCATAAAGCTGTAGAATGTCGCACATACCCTATGAACCAATACAATTCCAAGAGAGTCTTCAAATATGAACCTCCCAGGGCTCAACGAAACATCAATAGATTTCAAAATTTAAGAAATAATATGGAATGTTACAAATGTCAGAACTTTGGACACATAGCTAGAGACTACAGACTTGAAAATCCTCTAGAAGAATCTTCGAAGCCACATAATGAACGAACATGGAAGAAGAAGAAGACTGATAATTGTGCTCTCGCTCTCAAGGCTCAAAAACGGAAATATGTGTGGTATGTTGACAGTGGTTGCTCAACGCATATGACTGGAGATAGAAGGAAATTTGTATCTCTGAAAGAGAAGAAGGATGGAACCATATCCTTTGGAAATGATGGATCTTCAAATGTTATAGGATCAGGTACTGTCACTCTCGGAAGCAAAGATGTTATAGCCAAGAATGTTCTATTGGTCAAAAACATGAATCACAATCTGCTCAGTGTTGGAAAAATGTGTGATCAAGGACACACTATGCTATTCAACTCCACAAAATGTGAAATCAGGAAAGGCAGGTATGGTAAAATTGTGGCTACAGCAAGTCGAGCTCCAAACGACATATATGTTTTGGATGAAGAAACTAAAGCATGTCTACTAGCTAAAGAAGATGAAAGTTGGTTATGGCACAAACGAATGGGTCACATAAACTTTGACAATATTGTCAGGATAAGCAAAAAGGAAGTAGTACAAGAAATGCTAAAAATCTCAAAACCTTCCAACACACTATGTGAGGCATGTCGGAATGGCAAGCAGAAAAAAGTCCAATTTAAAACAAAAGAACACTTTTCATCACATCCATTGGAATTGATACATACTGATCTATGTGGTCCTGTGAGAACAAAAGGCCTAGACGAAGAATTATATTTCATGTTGATGATAGATGACTATACCAGGATGACAACCGTCAGTTTCCTAAAGAAAAAATCTGAGGCATTTTAGTGCTTTAAGATCTACAAGGAGTTGGTTGAAAATGAAACTGATTTGAAAATAAAATGTTTAAGATCAGATAATGGTGGAGAATTCACTTCCAAATTATTTCAGCAATATTGTGACGAAAATGGAATTAAAAGGAAATTTTCAACAGCACGAACACCTCAGCAAAATGGAGTTGCTGAAAGAAAGAATAGAACTGTACAGGAAATGGGTAGAACAATGTTGAAGGACTCAAAATTGGATGAAAAATTATGGGTTCAAGCAATTGATACGGAAATCTTCATTATCAACCAAAGTCTTCTCAGAAATAATTGCAACAAGACTCCATATGAATTATGGAAAGGAAAACCAGTCAATGTAAAATATTTCAGAATCTTCGGAAGCAAATGTTATATCAAAAGAGAAGATCAAAATTTGGGTAAGTTTGAATCACGTGTTGATGAAGGTATCTTTGTTGGTTACTCACACAAAAGAAAGGCCTATAAATGCTATAATCTAAGATGAAAACAGATAGTGGAGAGCATAAATGTTACATTTGATGAAGATGGTGTTCTAGCGAGTAATGATGAGGATCTAGAATCTTTGAAACTTGAGACAGAGGCTAAAAAAGACACAGATAAAATTGTAGAACAAGAAGCAAATATCAACGAGGAAGAAGTAAACAATGATCATCAAGATATACTAGAACAACAACAAGAAGCTCCTCCAAGGAGAACAAAAGAGTGGATTCAAAAGAACCATCCATAAAATCAAATCATTGGTGACATAAATGAAGGTCGACAGCTTCGTTCATCACAACAAGCTCACGTTGCTTTTCTAGCAACCTTTGAGCATAGTAGTTTTGAGGAAGCCAGCCAAAATGAACATTGGGTAACAGCTATGAATGAAGAATTGGATGAAATTGAGAAGAATAATACCTGGGAATTAGTTCCATGACCAAAAGATAAAAATGTAATTGGGACTAAATGGGTGTTCAGGAACAAATTGAATGAAGATGGGCAGGTTACCAGAAACAAAGCAGGACTAGTTTGCAAAGGCTATGCACAAGTGGAAGGAATTTATTTCGACGAAAAATTTGCACCAGTTTCCAGAATGGAAGCCATCCAAATGTTTCTCACCTATGCATGTTCAAGAAAAATCAAATTCTACCAAATGGATGTTAAGTCAGCATTTCTAAATGGAGAATTAGAAGAAGAAGTTTACATTGAGCAACCTGAAGGTTTTCTACTATCAAAAAAAGAAGACTATGTCTGCAGGTTAAAGAAGGCTCTATATGGTCTCAAGCGGGCTCCCAGAGCATGGTATCCTCGTCTTGATGGATATATACATCGAAAAGGGTTCAAGAAAGGTACTGTTGATAGCAATATTTATGTACAAATAGATAAAGATAATTTAACAATTATTGAGGTATATGTGGATGATATAATATTTGGTAGCAATGATGATAGACTAAGTAAGAACTTTTCTACAAAGATGCAAAGTGAGTTTGAGATGTATTTACTTGGTGAGTTGACATACTTCTTAGGGCTTCAAATATCTCAGCAAGAGAAAGGAATATTTATATGTCAAGCCAAGTACATCAAGGAAATGATCAAGAAATTCAAAATGGAATATTGCAAACCCGTCCTTACTCCAATGGTAAGAGGTTGCAAATTGAGCATAGACGACTCATCTAAGGATGTGGATCAGAATTTTTACAAATCTATGATTGGTAGTCTTCTATATGTAATAGCCTCTCGGCCAGATGTTATGCAAGCATTTGGACAAGTAGAAAGATTCCAAGCAGCACCAAAATAATCACATATTATTACCGTCAAAAGAATTCTTCGATATCTAAAGGGCACAAAAGAATATGGCTTGTGGTATCCCAAGGGTAACAATCTCATTATTCAAGCCTTTACAGATGCAGATTGGGCAAGAAGTGTTGAGGATCGTAAGAGTACTAGTGGAGTAGCATTCTATCTAGTTGGTTGTCTCGTATCATGGTTGAGCAAAAAGAAAACTTCAATCTCATTATCTACAGTGGAAGCAGAATACATTGCAGCAACATCATGTTGTACTCAAGTCCTTTGGATGAAACAAACTTTGCAAGATCTTCAAGTACAATTCAGTGAGCCTATTCCCATATTCTGTGACAGCACTAGTGCCATCAACATCTCCAAGAATCCTGTCATGCATTCAAAAACAAAACACATTCCAATCAAATATCATTTTGTTAGAGAACAAGTTGCTGAAAAGAATATCAAACTTGAGTATGTTTGTACAAAAGAACAAATTGCTGATATCTTCACTAAACCTTTACCTTGTGAAGCATTTGAATATCTTCGTCAAAAGCTTGGGATTCTCCCAAGTTCTCATTAGATTACAGGTCTGCAAGACGGTTGTGTGTCAAGGGGAGTGGAAGCATGTACAGTTATGCAGGGCAGTTGTGTGTCAGCAGGAGTGGAAGTGTGTACAGGTATGCAGGATGGTTGTGTGTCAGCGGGAGTGGAAGTGTGTACAGGTTCGCAGGATGGTTGTGTTTTAGGGGGAGCTACCCTTTGCCATTGATGTCAAAGGGGGAGAGAATGTTGTAGGAAGAGGTGCCATGATCGTAGGGGGAGTACTTGTGTTGCCATCAATGCCAAAGGGGGAGATTGTTGATCAGCGGCTATCATTGATGTCAACCCAAGCAGCACCAGGGGCTAACCCAATATTGCATGGGAATTTTGACTTACCAAATTAATATATTCTGGGTCAATAATGATTTTGATGGTTTCTACTTGTCGAGATGTTTCCATTGACCTTGGTAAATTCATCATAACTCTCTCTCTGAGTATCGGATTGGAATGATGTAAAAGGTGACAGATAGTGCACAATCTTTAATTTTTGCGCTATCAATTTTAGAAGCAAATTAATAAACAGTGACATGTGGCATGTCGTACAAGTGCGCCCTTCTGAAACAGTCCATAATTAGGGCATTGTGAGAGATTGGGTATAACTCTCTCTTCAAGAATCCAAATTGGGTCAGACCTATGGCATTGGAAAGATGACTCAGAGGACTACTATAGGACTGAAAATCAGATATTGAGGATCCGAAATGACAGAGATACACCAGATTCAATATCGAGCTCCTAGAAGGCAAGAAAAAGCTAGATCATGTGTTGTCAAGGGTTGCAAAGGACTAGACTTTCTACGACAGAAAAGTAAAGAAAGGTGCAGCAGAGGGTAGCATGACAAGAGAAACATCCAAGGTGCATAACAGTAGCAAATATTTCATTATATGAAGTCTTCAAGTGGGCAGCACTGCATACAATAATTGTAAAGGTATCATTGTACTTAGTCATTGTAAATACATTATTGTACAAATTGTACTAGTATCTATCTGCCAAGGGTTGAAGAGGTAGTGTTTGGAGGTCTAGGATCATCATTAGGTGGTTGTGTCAAAGTTGGGGTTATGGTCTAGTATATCTTCTTCTTCCACATCATTCTATATCATTGTAAAGTGGACCATTTTCCCTGGTACGTGAGTCCATTCTTCTTTTATTCTTCTATAGGGTGGTAGGGTGGTGCTAGGGTGAGTTGTAGCTCATTAGGTGTTGGGGCATCCATTCAGTGACTACTGAAGAATCTCGGGCGTTGGAGTGTCCATCCAGTGGGAGCTGGAGAAGAATACTTTTCTAGATTCTAGGAAGTTGGAGCTTTATTTTCAATTGGAGTTGAAAAGAATTATTAGAAAAGCATTAAGTGGTTTTTGTCCCGAAGTGGGTTTCCACCTTAAAAATTGTGTGCATTTGTGTTCCTCTTGTTTGCTGCTATCATTGTAAAAACACTAATAATAATTGAAGATTAACTAATGCTCTAATTGAAAGAAATACTGATTCAGCCCCCCTCTCAGTATTTCCAACACTTGTGCCAATTATTTTGATTTTGATCAATAGTCCTTTTAATGATTTTGATGAGATTTTTGTTAGTGGATTCAGCTAAACCACTACCTTGTGGATAATAGTTTACTGAATATTTCAATTTAAAACCTCTTTTAATTGCAAATTCCATTATACTATTACCAGAAAAATAAGATGCATTATCAAATACCAGATCGTTAGGTACACCAAACCTGTTTTTTGATGAATTGATCGATGAAATCAATAATTGCATCAGAATTTTCTACCTTTAGAGGAATTGCTTCTACCCACTTTGTGAAGTAATCAGTTGCTGTGAGAATGTACTTGTGTTGTTTGGAAGAATGAGGAACTATCTCACCAATAATATCAAGCCCCCATTTCTCATATGGTTGTTCAATGTTTACTGGCTGCAAAGGAAAAGTTGGCTCCCTCTATCTTCCACTAGCAGTTTGGCAAATTTTTCATTTTCTCACATAATCATGTGTATCTTTAAAAAGGGTAGGCCAATAATACCCAGCATTTATAATTTTTTGGGCTATGGTATCGCCTCCAAAATGACCTCCTACTGGTCCATCATGTAATTCATGCAATACCTTTTTTGCTTCAGTCTTTTCGAGACATATTAAAAGGATTGAATCATAATTCTTTCTAAATAACACATCATCAATTGTTTCATATTTAGTAGCATTCAATCTTAAAGCACGTTTATTTTTATAGCTGAGATTAGAAGGAGCATACCTATTTTTCAAGTAAAATATCAGATCAGCATACTGAGATTCAGAATCTGTAACACTTATCTGACTTACATGAACATAATTCTCTGGATCTTGATTTTCTGGTATATTATGAGCTCCTGCTAATAATCTGCAAAAACCTTGTCCTCTAACAATCTTTGCTGGTTTAATATCAACATCATATTCTTGCAAAGCTGCCACCCAATTAGCCCTTTCTTCTCCTGCTTCTCTTTGAATTAGTAATTGTCTTACCGCAGAGAAAGGAACAATAACCTTTGTGTGTGTTTTTAAGAGAAAAGGCCTAAAATGTTTGTTTGACTTAAATACAACGAAAGCTTGTTTTTCAACATCGGAATAATTCAGCTCATATCCTTGCAGATTTGAGCTGAAGAAAGAAATCAGTGCCTTGATTTTTTGATCATTGAGCTGTGTTAAAACAACAGCATAAGATGTTTTGGTTGCCAAAGTATACATAATAAAATATTTGGAAAAATTGGGAGTATTCAATGCAGGTGCATCAATGATTGCCTTCTTGATTGCATCAAAGGATTTTATTTTTTTTTATTCCCCATTTGAATACTGAATTTTTCTTAATCATATTTTGCATAGGCAAAACAATTTGAGAAAAATTTGGAATGAATCTTTTTACAAAATTAATCTGACCTAAAAATGATTGCATGGACTTTTTATTGTGAGGTAAAGAAATATTAGAAATTTCTTTAACTTTGTCACGATCGATATATATACCATCTTTTGACACAACAAACCCTAAGAGTTTTCCTTGATCGAGAACAAAGAAGGATTTCTTTGGGTTTAAGGAAATACCAAATCTTCTACATCTTTCAAATATTTGTTTCAGATCGTGCAGATGATTGGATCTCTTCTTTGAATAAACTGTTATGTCATCAAGATAAGTAACAACTAATCTATTAATTAGACCCTTAAATGCTATGTCCATGGCTCTCTAGAAAGTAGCTCTTGCATTTACTAAACCAAAAGGCATTTTCTGATAAGCATAGGTTCCCCATTTGGTTTTGAAAGTGGTTTTCAAACTATCATCTGGATGTACTAGAATTTGATTATACCCTAAAAATCCATCAAGGAAGGACATGAGTTCATAACCAGCTACATTTTGGAGAATTTTCTCCATGGTTGGCAATGGGAAATTGTCTTTTTGACATGCCTTGTTGAAATTCCTGAAATCAATATAGATTCTAATATCGCCATTTTTCTTCTTGACAGGTACCATGTTGGAAACCCAATTGGAATGCATCATAGGAAAAATGATTTTGGCTTTCAAAAGTTTATTGAGTTCTGTTTTGATTTGATCCTCAAGATTTGGATGAATCTTTCTTAACTTCTGTTGAACAGGCTTAACATCAGATAGCATTGGAATTGTGTGTTGAATTACAGAAGTATCACAAGTCTTTAAATCCTCATAACTCCAAGCAAAGACATTTTTATATTTACTCAAAAGTTTAATAAAAACATATCTTTCTTCTGGAGTTAAATTGATACCTAGATTAACATTATAAGGTTTAGAATCAGAGCCAATATTGACTAATTCAAACTTCAAAGTTGAAATTTGAAGTTTAGAATTAGTAACTTTCTTGAATCTGTCTTTAATATCATAAAGATCCTCAAGTTTAACAACAGATTTAGGAATCAGATTTTCATTATTTCCTGAAGTAATTTGCAAATCATGATCATCTTCATCAATAATTTGTTCATCATATGATTTCTCAGAAGTTAAGAAATTCAAAATATCTTGATCATGGTAGAATACTCTCCAGTTAGTAATATTGTCTGGGACAGATGGGTGAAAAATCAACTCTACTAAAAATCTATCAGGACTGCAATCTTCAACAGGAAGGAGTTTGGACACAACATTAGCTAACAAGTCAGCTGATGTGTTTTGATTTATGGCAATAGAAGAGATATTAAATGCTAGAAATTGAGTGGTAAGGTCCTGTACTAGGGTTTGGTAATGTTTGAGATGTCCTGAAAGACAATGGATGGTATTCCTTACTTGTTTTATGACAATTTCAGAATCTCCATATACTTTCAAGTATTTTACATTTAACCCTATGGCCTTATAAAGCCCTTGAATCAAGGCTTCATATTCAGAAGTATTATTAGTGCACTCAAATTCTAATCTACATGATAACATGGTTTTCTCTCCTTCTGGATCAATTAGGATGCATCCTGATCCTGCTCCATCACTAGATTTTGATCCATCAAAATATAATGACCAAAATAAAGTTCTATCTATAGGTTTATCTACCAATGAATCATAAATATTAACAATTCTAGAAGAATCATATTGCGAAAAAATTTCAATTTTGAGAAACAAAAGTATTTACAGAGAATGGTGATTGTGGTGCAGTAAAATTTCCAAGAAAAGACTCAGCAGAATAACCTCCAAGAATATTATTGTTGAAAGCTATAGGTTCGTTAGGTTGTTCAAGTTCAGTTACAGTGTGCGTCATATGTTTTTCTCACTCGACTTTGATTTGATTGGGTTTTCCTTTATAGTGAAGCCACATATGTGAAAAATCGGTTGAGATATAACCTTTAAGTTTCGTAGACCAGTATCTGCTTAAGACCAACCCATAGAATTCTGGAATATCTGCAATTAGAATATCAATTCTTTGGACAATCCTAGGATCAAAAGCCAGTCTGATAGTAACTGAATTTATTTCTCCAACAACTTGAACTTTAGAGCGATCCAATGGTACAATATGAACAACAGATTTCTGTGGTTCAATATTCAATTTAGCACAGACTGAAGAAGGCATTATATTAGAGGATGCTCTAGAATCAATTAAACAATTATGCAAATTCTTATTGTAGATTTCATAAGTCAACAGAAATGGAGGTGTCTGAGAATTTGATATTTCTCCAATAAGAATAGTATCAGTTGCATCTACTTTGTCTGGTGGTTTACTAGTCCCTTTAGCTGCTTTAGCTACTACACCACTTGGTAGAGGAGTAATAGGTGTAGCATTTAACTCTTTTAATAGCAGCTTTTGTTGATGTTTAAGTTTGCTGAGTTCATGTAATGAGATGTTCACTCTAGTATTTTTCATGTCTTCAACGATATTATAATCCATCGTATCTGATACCACCAGAGTTTTAGATGATGATGTGGGAGGATTGGGAGATGATGGCTGATTCTGAGTGGGTAAGGGAGAAGCTCTTTTTGCAGGGATTTTGTCTTTAGTACTCGAAGTTGTAGTTTTCTTCTTCAGAACAGTTTGAATAGGTTCCGATGTAGATTTTCTCCTTATACTCACAGGCATAGCTTCTTGTTCCATTTCACTATCTGAATTAAGGAGAATGAAATCCCACATTCCATTTAGTTAAGCTACTTCTTCCCTTTCATCTTCTTCATCTGACAGTAGAGGAGTTTCTTCTTCTTCTTCATCTTCTGATTCTACATTGGAGATTGCATTGGGAGGTTTTGATTCAGCTTGATTTCTCTTGAAATTTCTAAATGGTCTCTTTGTAGAAGTCTCTGCTACTTGCTTTTTGATCTTAACCATCTCATTAGACATGGTTTTAAGGACTTTCTGTAAACCTTCCATGTCATATGGATCTCTTGGTGTCTTTTTCTTGGAATCATCTTTAAAAGTGACTTTCTTTGATTTCCTTTCCTCAATAACATTTTTCTTATCTAGAGCAATCATTTTTTTTTCAACTGAAATAACTTCTTTCATATTCTCAGCAAAAGTCAGTTTTGCAGATCTACCTACAAAAATTTCTATATTTGAGGGCAAAGCATTAATGTACCATTCACTTCTAACTTGTTCACTAGGCTTAGATATTGCAGGGATCTTATTCAAGAGTTTATTGAATTGAGAGTTAAAATCCTTAATGGGTTTTTTGGGTTGAGTCTTTAAATTGGAGAGATCGTTAATTAGGGTAGCAATTGATCTATCATCTCCATATTTAGTTAAAAATTGTTCTTCAAACATATCAAAATTTTTGATAGAATCAAAAGGTAAGGAAAAGTACCAGGATCTTGTTGTTCCTTGCAAAGTATAGGGAAATAATCTAACTACAACATCTTCATGCACTACTTGATTTAAATTTATAGCAAGCATAAAGTTATTGATATGTTCTTCCGCTTGTATACTAGTATCTGGACTAAACTTTGGGAGCCATTTTTCAGGATGTTCAGGTAGATCATGCAAAGGTGCAGCCATATTCAGAGCTCCTAGTTTGGTCCATGGTCTTTGTGTTGGTTGTGCCATTCTTGTGACGATGGTAGATGAACTAGAAGTGATAACTGGTATATGAGTAGTAACAGTTGAAGTACTGGAAGAGACAATTAATGTTTGAACATATGTAGTTTGAGTGGATGACGATTGAGTAGATGTAGATGAGATTACTGCACTTTCCTAATTTGGAGCTTGGGAAACAGATGATTGAATATGTGATGAAGAACTTGTACCACTTTCTGTTTCCGATGGAGTTTTTCTTGTTTTGACTCTACTAGGTATAGGAAATTCTTTTGGGGAAATTCCAAGTTTTTCACTCTATGACCTAGGAAGAGGTCTAGAAGAAACAAACTGTGAGGTGACACTACGTTCAGATAATTCTAATTCTTCTAATGATAACGAGAATCCTTGAATTTTATGAACTAAAGCTTCGACTTGAGGGGATTCAGGAGTTGGATTATCTAATTGATGTGAGACTTTGGTAGTGGGTGTTTGAATACTTTTCTCAATTTCTTCTCTTGCGATTTGAGATGTGGAAGAAATTGAAGGTGATGAGGGTGATGTGCTCTTAGAATGGCTTTCAGATTTAGATTTATCTACCATTAATAGCTTATAGCCCTCTTTCTAGTGCCAAAAATGTTGAAGCCTCGAAAATCGTTGCTTCAAACATTGGGGGATAACCACCCGATTGGGACCTTAGGACAACTCCTTTTCCGTTTGGTGTGGTGGATCCAACTAGATTTATAGGACCAGTTTCCTAGTAATTTAAATGGGTTGGTAATGGAATGATTGGATGGGGGAAAATGAGACTAAATGAATAAAATAAAACTATCTAATCTAATTTAAATACGGATGAAATAACTCTAAAACTAACTCGGGCATCAAATGTGAATACAAATTTAAATTGTTTCAATTAACCAATAACCATGAAAATGTATTACAGCTTAATTGAAATATGCAATAACAAATAAAGATAACTCTATTTAAGAAATTAGATAGAGTTATAATAACATATTGCATTCATCATAATATATCGCTTGCATATACTATAAAAGATAAATATTTCTAACACAATCAGAAATGATATGTATAAAGAAATATTATGAAACAAGTACACATAAACGATAGAAATTTAAAAGAGAATATCATATAACAAAAGAAAATAACAGTGAATAGATAGAAATACCATATCCATCTCGATACTTTCCAATGCAATCCGATATTCAAATCCAACAACTTCAATGTAAAATCAACTCCAAGATACAGAAATGCAATTCTTAAAGATAATTTCGTAGAGAATCACTAGGTGTGATCCTTTATAAAAATATAGGAGTCAATGGAGTAAAGAAATGTAATCTCCAAGTCAAAATATTACAAATTCAGGACCCCTTTCTAAATGCATGAAAGGGGTTTAAATAGGTACTTAAAAAAAATAACTAAAACTGTTCCTACAATCTATCTAAATTAAAAAATATCTAAAACAGAAATGCGATCTTGATGAAAACCGACTCATTGATCATCTGTTGTGGTTGATGTGCGAAGATGGCAGATTTTGAGAATCTCCTTCACTTCTTCAGGATGACTAAGCTTTGAGTGCAACCACCCTGTATATGTAGCATCGGAGAATTCGGGAATGATGCAATCGATGGCATTTGAGAGAAATTTTATTGCTGTTGGTTGACTATGTGGCTTGATGAGATAAGTCCACATTGTATCCCATGATATTCTTTGTAATTGGCCAATTTTCTAATTTTTGTTAATTATTTCTTGTTTCCATCTATGATCAGTTTCTTTTACTCTAGGTAATGGCTGGGGCTACAATCTTCAATTAAATTGATTGCATATAAGTTATCATTCACCAGCTGTGTTACATTGTTAATTATTCCTTTTTCTCTGGATGTGGCCCTTTCTGCTTTGATCAAGCAATGTTCCCATTCTGCAAAAATAATTTCTTTATGTCTCTCCATAATCTTGGGAAAATCTACTTTTTTCCCTGATTCTGAGTCTTGCCATAAAAGAAATTTGGAGATCTTTTCTTCAGCTTCATAAAATTCAATTTTAAGAGTGACTCCTTCATCTATCAAGGAAGATGTTAGATCAAATAGAGATTTTTCTTCTACAATATTTAGACAAAATTCATTTAATTGTTGAGACAATAACTTGTTTATCTCCAAGGCTTCATTTTTTAATTGATCTAGACTAGGATAACTCTTAAACTTGTCTAATTTAGATTGAAACATCTTCTTTTGTTCAATCTTCAAAGTCTGCTCATTTTGTAGAAGAGCTTGTAATTTTTCTATCTCTTGATTTAGCTGTTGTTGCTTTTCTAGAGTTTGCTGATCAATCTTCTCTTTTTCAACAGCCAGCTGCTCTTCTAATTGTTTAGATTTGAGCTCTTCATCCTGTAATCATTGTTATAACTGAATGATCTTTTGTTGGTTTTCTGCAACCTGTTCCTGAAACATGGCTATTTGCATATCCTTTTGCTTCATCAACTGTGTAACTTCAGAGGATTTATCTATAGTAGGAGCACTATAGGCACCTACATACTGAGACAATTTGGTGAGATCCTCAAATGGATTCACCTCAACATTCTTATAAATGATATTCATGAATTCCCCTGTGATGCCAAAAGTGCATCTTGATCAGTGCTCCTTATTTTCCTCTCTTTTCTTATCACAGCCCTATGTTTGGGACTGTAGAATATATCCAAAGGAGGGATTTATTCTATCTTTAACATGATCTCATCTGTGGGGTTTTCACGAATGATTTCTACATCCTGGTCCTTTGGATCATCAACTTGGGGAGTGTTTTGTTGTCCTATTTGCTGGGAAAATTTCTCATATTGGCTCAGCAAATGAGAAGAAACAATAAGTTTAATAGCTTCTTTTCCTCCAAATTGAGAATTTTCACTATTGTTTATGTCACTTTTAGGTGCCTGTTCAGTATTTTTACTGTATGTGCCTCCTTTTTCAATATGCACATGGGCATCAATACCTGTGCTTTCTTTTCTTGCTTGAGCCAAAGACTGTTGTACATTACTTTTATCAGTGGTTTCTGGCTTTTCAGTGTCAATTATGTTGCTATCATCTTTCTTCTCCAAAACAGGACTAGTTCCTGTTACTCCTTTACCAGATGTACTTCCTGCATCCTTTTGTTGTGGTTCACATCCCTGTGTAGAAATCTGCAATTGATCCAAAGGAGCTCTGAGTAACCTCTGAATTCTAAATAATAAAAAATTACTTATTTCTTCGGCCTGAAGTTTGGACTTGGAAAAATGAAAAACTTGGGACATTTTATCTACAGAAACAAATAAATCATCAAAGACATCTGGTTCATGTTCGAACCGAGCAATTGAAACAGAGGCAGTAAAATCATATGCCACCTTCTTGGGATCATATTTCCTTCCAGGAATTGTTGAAAGTTTAAGATAGGTTAACTTAACAACTTCTTTTTCAGCATGGACAAAATTGCTGAGAGTGTAGTCACCACATCTTGTTGAAAATGCAAAAAGATGATGGAGCTTAGTGAAATGAAGTCGCCTTCACTAAGTGGGCCCGCAGGCTATTTTTGGCGCAAAGTCTATTTTTAGACTATGTCTATTTTTTGACATGTGGAGCATGGTCATCCTAGGAGTTGCAGGATGCTATTCTTGGATGATTGGTCGAGTTGGTAAAAATAGATGGACCTCTATTTTTAGACATTGGGCGGTTTCTATTTTTAGACTGCCGGGCTAAAAATAGAACAGTCAAATATTATTAACCTTAATAATATTTAGACTATAAACATTATCTTTTCCTCTTGGAGCACTTCAATTCGAGCTACAGATGTGGCACATGCAGCTGACAGAAGGAAATACACTTTTTCTATGGTTTAGTTGAGCTATTGCATGGTTGACTTCAGTTAGACTCATGTGGCAGAGTTTGGTGGAGTTGATTGAGGAGTTGATGGAGTTGTGTTCGGTTTAACTTAGTTGAACTAGTTGTATTTAGTTTAATTGGCTAATACACTAGAGATGAGTGGTGTGAATTAATTATTAATTAATTCACTAATTATTAACTCATTATTCAACTAAAGAACACATAAGTTAACTCAGTGCATGGACAGTTCAGTGGAGACAAGTGTTAGAGGTGGGTGAAAGGGTGAGTGTTGCTATTAGTTGTGACTATAGTTGTGCATGAATTTTGCACAAGCATTGTAGGAGATTGCCCATGAGGATTGAACAGATCAAGCCAGTGGGATTCAAACTTGGATTGCACAGTAGAGGCAGGCAAACAGTGGAGGAGTTTTGAACCCGTGACTTGTTCAAAACTGAGCTAGTTTGTGTGTAACTTTTGGAGATAGTACTAAGTACTTGTGAGGAGTATTGTGCTATGTATTGTTACATGTTCTCTTCCATATAATATACAAAATAGCTGGGGGTTTTCAGCTATAATATTTCCCCATTACATAATGCGTTATATGTGTGATGTGTTGATGATCGTATGATCGCATACCGCTTGTTTTATTTCCGCATGTGTGATGATTATGGTAGAAGAGGTTATGTGTTATACATGAATTCGAATTAGTGCGTGACCAGGATAATCTCGGTGAATAAATCTTCATTATTCAGAAAATTTCTACATGGTATCAGAGCAAATATTGATCATCATAGTGATTACAAATTTATTTCGGTAGACAGAGTTTGCATGCGGGCCAGGTAGCCTCTGGATCCATCCTTTCCTTTGAAAGGTGATATATCCAGTAAATGCCCCTACATTCGATCTCTGTGCTAGAAATAATTTGTTCTCACAGATCAGGAGCGGTGAGTTTTAAGATTGTGGAATTCGAATTTGCAGCAGTTTTCTTGGTGTCGTAGCTGAAATGTCTTTCAACGGATTGCGACTGGAATATGCCCTTGAGGGCAGTTCGAATTATGTTGCATGGAAAGATAGAATGGAGGCGGTATTAGATGACAATGGGTTGTTGGAATTCATTGAGAAAGAAATTCCAAAGCCTGTTGATGCTGCTCAAGTTGAGGCTTGGCAAAAGAAGATGGCGAAATGTTGAAGGATTCTATTGGAGGGCGTGAAGGATCACATTGTATCCAGCCTGCATGGAAAGGCTTCTCCATACTTGATGTGGAAAGCATTGACAGATCTATTCCAAAGCAAGAGCGACCAGAGGAAGTTGGCGCTCAAGGAAAACTCAGAAACATAAAGATGGAGAAAGGCGACAGCATACCGAAGTACCTCACGAAGTTCACCCAATGCAGGGATGAGCTGGGAAGTGTGGGGGTGACTGTAAATGAGGAGGACTTGGTGGACCTGGCTCTCCTTGGTCTTCCGAAGAGTTGGCATTCCTATCAGGATTCTGTCAATGGTCGGGAGAAATTGCCGGGATGGGAGCGACTGTGGTCAGATCTCATGCAAGAGGAGATCAGGTGGAGTACCAGGGATGGATCTTCATCAAAGGCAACTGATGAAGAAAATTGTGCTTTGGTTGCCAAAGAAAAGAAGGGGAAGAGCAAGAAATCTTCTCAGTCTGGTGCGAAAGGCAAGAAGCAAGACATGTCCAAGGTGAAGTGCTTTCACTGTCACCAACACAGACATTATGCCACAAATTGTCCGCAGAAGAAGAAAAACAAGAAGGCTGGTGGATCTGCAGCAAGAGAGGCCTTTGCCTCGCAGTTCGAGCTAGATTTTTCATTGATCGCATGCTTGGTTTCAAGTGTGATGGGATCAGTATGGTTCTTGGACAGTGGTGTGTCTTTTCACATGACAGGAGATCAGGATTTTTTTTTCAGATCTGGATGAGAAAGATCTTGGAGTGCACATCGAGATGGGCGATGATGGTAGATACAGTGTGACTGGTATCAGTACCATTTCCTTTAAGAGGGAGTCTGGTAAACCCTTTGTATTGAAGGAAGTATTGCATGTTCCAGGATTTATGAAGAATCTGATCTCTGTGGCGATGTTAGAAGACAAGGGGTATGATGTGGTCTTCAGCGAAGGAAAATCTTTCCTGCGCAGTAAGACAACTGGAGAAACCCGGAAGATAGGGGTTCGAGTCAAGAACCTGTATCAATTGCAAGTAGATGGCTGCGCAGCAATGGCATGCAAGGCGAGAGAAGTGGTGAGCTGGGATGATGGCGAGCTATGGCACCGGAGATTGGGCCACCTTCACCATGGAGATTTGAAGATACTGCAGCGGATTTCTACTGGGCTTCCAAAGGGCACTCTTGCACAGTCATATCAGTGCAAGGGGTGTACCTTAGGAAAATTTGTGAAAGCCACCTTTCACGAGAAGGATAGTCACAACACGATGATCCTTGAGAGAGTTCACATAGACGTGTGTGGTCCTTTCTTAGTAGCTTCGACAGCAAAGCACAAGTACTATGTGATCTTTGTTGATGATTTCTCTCAAAAGTGCTGGATCTTCTTCATGCAGAAGAAGAGCGAGACATACTCTAAGTTCTGTGAGTTTAAAGCAATGGTCGAGAAGGAATCGGGGAAGAAGGTGAAGGCTCTTAGGAGCGACAATGGTGGTGAATTCATCTCTGGTGAATTCAAGGAATTTTGCAGCGCAGAAGGGATTCGAAGAGAGCTCATAGCTCCCCATAACCCACAGCAGAACGGGGTTGCTGAGTGGAAGAAAAGAATGATCGTGGGTGCTGCACGTGCGATGTTGCATGATCAGGGCCTACCCCTTCACTTGTGGGTTGAGGCATGCAATACTGTAGTATATGTGCATAACCGTTGTCCTCACAAGATACTTGGCATGAGTACACCTCAGGAGGCATTTTCCGGCAAGAGGCCTGATATTTCCCATTTGAGGATTTTTGGTTCACCTGTGTACGTGCATGTCACAAAGGATGCTAGAAAGAAGTTGGAACCAACTGCAGAGGTTGGGATATTTGTGGGGTACACTGATACGCCCCACAACTATTGAGTGTATTTGCCAGACAGTCGCAAGACTGTTGTGCGACGGGATATCAAATTTCAGGAGGAGAAAGCCATGCAGTGTTCGCTTGAGAGGGAGCCACACTTGCATGCAGAGGAGGAGCTATTAGTTCCTAAGGATGAGCTTCAGGATGTGGATCAGCCACAAGAGGAATTTCATGGAGTGGAAGAAACCACTCATGCAGCGCCAACCATCAGAGGGCGCAAGCACACTACAGAAGCTGAGCGACTGGCTCAAGATGTAGAAAGGGTTGTAGGACCACCTACAACACAACGTAGATAGAGACAGTCACCAGACCGATACACTGGATACATGGCTCTTGTGAGCAAATGTGTCGTGACAGAGCCATCCTCTTTCGAGGAAGCTGTGGGGGACCCCGCATGGGTAGATTCCATGGTGGAGGAGTATGGCTCGATCATCAAAAACAGTGCATGGGAGATTGTCCCAAGACCGGAGGGGAAATCAATGGTGGGTTCGAGATGGATCTACAAAGTGAAGCAGGCGGTTGACGGGAGTGTGGAGAAGTACAAGGCAAGATTTGTTGCCCGAGGCTTCTCTCAGATAGAGGGGATCGATTATGTGGAGACCTTTGCACCTGTCACAAGGTATTCTTCCATACAGACGATCCTTTCTCTCTCAGCGCAGATGGGATGGCACATCCATAAGATGGATGTGAAGACTGCGTTCCTCAACAGAGTCATTGAGGAGGTGTACATAGAGCAGCCCGAAGGTTTCAAGATCTTCAGCAGTGAGTCGCATGTGTGCAGACTCAAGAGAGCACTATATGGGTTGAAGCAAGCACCTCGTGCTTGGTACACATGGATAGACAGTTATTTCACCGGACTTGGATTCTCCAAGAGTGAGGCGGATCCTAACCTATACCAGATTGTGGTGGAGGGGAAGTTGCTGATCATTGTAGTTTATGTAGATGATCTGATTTTGACAGGAGATGAGCTGTTGATACTTTCATGCAAGGAGGATCTTGCTAGAGAGTTAGAGATGAAGGACTTGGGCCTTCTTCATTATTTCTTGGGATTGGAAATCTGGCAGCGCAGTGGTGGACTATTTGTTTCTCAGGGTAAGTATGCCTGGGAGATTCTGGAGAAGTTCAACATGCATGGCTGCAAGCTTGTTGATACTCCTCTTCCTGGAGGTTGGAGGAAGGAGGATGCTACTTCAGCGGAGGTAGTGGATGCCACTGTCTATCGACAGTTGGTGGGGTCGCTTATGTATCTGGTCAATACATGACCCGATATATGCTATGCTGTTAACCAGCTTTCGTAAGCTATGGTTAAGCCTACCAAGCTCTTCTGGAAGGCAGGAAAGCATGTATTGCGTTATCTCAGTGGCACATCGGGATATGGTTTGTGGTACAAACAGGAGGATGAGGTGAGGCTTTCTGGCTTCACAGATGCAGATTGGGCAGGGAGCCCAACGAACCGAAAGAGCACATCTGGAGGGATCTTCAGTATCGCATCGACAACATTTTCTTGGTACAGCAGGCAGCAGAGATCCGTGGCACTCAATTCAGGAGAGGCCGAGTACATGGAAGAAAGCTTGGCTGCATACGAGGCTATTTGGATGAGGAAGATCCTGGTCGGGTTGTTCAGGTCACATTTGGAGCCTACTGTGATTTATTGTGATAACCAGAGCTGCATCAAGCTCTCGGCTAATCCAGTATTTCACGATAGATCCAAACACATCGACATCAGGTACCATCATATCAGAGACTGTGTTCAGCGGAGGATCATGTTACTTTCATATATTCCCATGGAGGATCACGATGCTGATATCTTGAAGAAGGCGCTCACCAGGAGAAAATTCGAGTTCCACAGAGGTAGGATAGGGGTTGCAGATAATCCATATCTTGTTGAGAGGGAGTGTTGAAAATGCAACAAGATGATGGAGCTTAGTGAAATGAAGTCGCCTTCACTAAGTGGGCCCGCAGGCTATTTTTAGCGCAAAGTCTATTTTTAGACTATGTCTATTTTTAGACATATGGAGCATGGTCTAGGAGTTGCAGGATGATATTATTGGATGATTGGTCGAGTTGGTAAAAATATATGGACCTCTATTTTTAGACATTGGGCGGTTTCTATTTTTAGACTGCCAGGCTAAAAATAGAACAGTCAAATATTATTAACCCTTAATAATATTTAGACTATAAACATTATCTTTTCCTCTTGGAGCACTTAAGTTCGAGCTACAGATGTGGTACATGTAGCTAAAAGAAGGAAATATGCTTTTTCTATGGGTTAGTTGAGCTATTGCATGGTTGACTTCAGTTAGACTCATGTGGCAGAGTTTTGGTGGAGTTGATTGAGGAGTTGATGGAGTTGTGTTCGGTTTAACTTAGTTGAACTAGTCATATTTAGTTTAACTGGCTAATACACTAGAGATGAGTGGTGTGAATTAATTATTAATTAATTCACTAATTATTAACTCATTATTCAACTAAAGAACACATCAGTTAACTCAGTGCATGGACATTTCAATGGAGACAAGTGTTAGAGGTGGGTGAAAGGGTGAGTGTTGCTATTAGTTGTGACTATAGTTGTGCATGATTTTTGCACAAGCATTGGAGGAGATTGCCCATGAGGATTGCGCAGATCAGGCCAGTGGGATTTGAACTTGGATCTCTCATTACACCAACTTGGATTGCGCAGTAGAGGCAGACAAACAGTGGAGGAGTTTTGAACCCGTGACTTGTTCAAAACTGAGCTAGTTTGTGTGTAACTTTTGGAGATAGTACTGAGTACTTGTGAGGAGTATTGTGTTATGTATTGTTACATGTTCTCTTCTATATAATATACAAAATAGCTGGGGGTTTTCAGCTATAATCTTTCCCCATTAAATACTGCGTTATATGTGTCATGTGTTGATGATCGTATGATTGCATACCGCTTGTTTTATTTCCGCATGTGTGATGATTATGGTAGAAGAGGTTATGTGTTATACATGAATTCGAATTAGTGTGTGACCAGGATAATCTCGGTGAATAAATCTTCATTATTCAGCAAATTTCTACACATCTGAAAGGAAAAGTAGGCCACATAAGCTTTTTGTTGTTCTTTAAAGTTCTAGACATATTTTCTACTGTCAGCTGATAAGAAATTTCCTGTGCTAACAGTTTGTCTGGAACATACAAAGGAAGGATGTGTGGTTCTACAATACTTCCAAAAATTCTGACATATGTGAACTTTTCCTCCCCGAACTTTTCCTCCCCGAACCAATCTCCAATGTGAACTTCTGAAATGCCCCTTCCATAAGAACTTGTGATATATATGAATTGGTACAGGCTCTTTAGGAGTCCATTTCCATCCTAATAAGGTAAATTCCAAATTAAAACAGAGGGCATATAGGATGTAAGCAAAAAAGTAAAAAGGAGTGGAATTTCCTGAATTTTTTTCTTTCTTGGACTCCAAAACTCTATTGGCTATCTTATTAGACAAAATAACAGCCCAATCCATTATCTCAGAATTAATAGCAGCATGTATCAATGGAACCATTTGAATGGAAAACATAGACGAGTTATCATTACCAAAAAATCTACACATCATAGCTGTGGCATAACAATATGGAGGCAAAAGAGACTCCACGGAGTACATACCTGATGCCTCATACCTGTGCTTTTCAGGATACCTTCTCCATTATCTAATTGGTTCTGACTGATTTTCATTGTTTGCAGCAAATTCTTTGATAAAATATTTGTTATAAATCTTCTATGGGTCAAGAAGGTGGTACATTTCTTTGATATCTTCTGGTCTGAACGACCCGAAGATTGCTCCAAATGCAGAAACAAAATTTCTTTCTTTGATAGACACATTATCAATCACCCATCTAATAACATCATAATACGGGAAAATGTTTTCCCGAGCAACAACTCGGTGCAGAAATGAGTTTGCCAATGAATCAAGAGGACTTTCAAAATCAGATTTTGAATCAACTTTGTCAGGAACTATGGCCTTAGCTTCAACAACTCTAGGGTTTTCCTTTTCTAATAGATTGTAAACATTTTCCCATGTCATTTTTCCAATTCCTTGGCAAGAGGTGTCTGTAACCAGCTTAAGTTTTGCTGGTTTCTCTTTAGGTGGCATAGTAATCACAGGGGCTTTTCCAGCAACGGTAGCTTTCGATTTCCTGAATCTCTTCGACATTTCAGTGTCCGGGATTATTTCTCTTGCTTTGTGAATAGAAAAATTGGATGTTCTATTGCTCTGCGACAAAGAGAAGCGTTCAACCAAGGTAAAGACGTAATAATGAAAAACAACTATACAAAAGGTTTATTCATTGATTTGTATTTATTGTATCCATGGTTTAAAACTTAAATGCCCTCTAGGGAGTCACTCTCATGCATTCAATAACAAATAAAATCATTGTTATTCGTTTGATTTGCGAGTTAACGTTATCGTACAATTGGAGATTTGGCATATTTCGAAATAAGTATAGATATATTTCCTTTTAAAACTTTGAAATACGATGAATAATAATACATGGATATTTAAGTTATAATCGCATCGTAATTCGTTTAAAAAGAAGAATGAAACAAGAATTATACCAAATCTCGATTGTGAAGATCGCATCGGATATTTTAAAATGAAATGAACCGCTTAACATTTTCTCTGAAAATGTGATTGCGATGAGATAGGATCTGTTGCATTGGAGTTTTAAAACAAAATAATTAATTGTTTTAACTCTTCCAAAATGCGATTGTGATGAATCGCATTGCATCGGAAATATATACAAGAAACAGAACACTTTAAATTTATCGAAATGCGATTGCGATTGAGCGCGATCACATCGGAATTTTACAAAGCAAAAACAAACTTTAAAGAATTCTCCGGGTTTCCAATTTCGATTATTGTTCATTTCAATATAAAGACTTTATAATGTTTTTGATATGATTAAAAGGCTTTATGACTCATCGGATCGGAAAGTTATTTTAAAAGGTTGTACACTTTGTGAATAAAAATGTGATATGTATCCTTTTATCAATGAATCTTTTATTTCTATTTAGGAAGAAAGATATAAAAAGGGGACCTATTTCTAAATGCGACTTATTCTAAAATTTAAAAATGGGGAGGGTTGTTGTACTGTACAACAGGGAGACTCTGTTAAGGTTTCTAAAATCAATGCACAGTCTGATTTCTCCTGTCTTTTTCCTTATAGCTACGAGGTTAGAAACCCAATCAGAAAACCTTACAGGCACTATGATTCCTGCCTCGTACATTTTCTTGATTTCCTTTTCCACTAGAGGCAGTTGTACGGGGTTAATTCTGAGCAGTTTTTGCCTAAAGGGTTTTTGGTTTTCTTTCAATGGGATCTTATGCTAGATAATATCTGTGTCATAGGCTTTTAAGTCCTCCTAGCTCCAAGCAAACACATCAAAAAACTCTTTAAATAAATCAATGTATTTATTTTTGATGTGTGCTAGCAAAGTTTTGGCCAATTCAATCATCTTAGGCTTATCTTTGCTTCCTATATTTCATTCTTCAAAATCTGATTCAGTGTGTTCTATAGTGGGTTTCTTTGCCACATCATTAGAATAAAAAAGGTCCTCTAGGGGTGCTAATCCTCTGGGTATGTTCTTGTCTTTCGACTGCAACACCTCTTTGTCTTCCTTATCTGTTTTCATGTATTCTTCAGTTTGTTTTTCAAATTCTTTGTTCAACATGTTTATTTCTGCAGTGGATAATGGTTTCTCTTCATCATGGGGCTCTTTATCTAAATAGTTTTCATCGTATTTAGAGTCTGAATCAGGTAATTCAAACTCATTCCTGCAAAGCAAGAAATCCTCTATCCGTTTGTCACCCTCAAAGACCTACCAATATTTCTCATTATCTGGCACTGCATTCTATATTTTGTTTGAATAATGATCTGTTTGTCACTAGGTGATTTTTGATATGAACTAGCAGTGCAGGCCAATCCATTTGCAATAATGTTTTGACTCCTAGGGACAAATACAAGCTAATACTCTACAAATGTTTTCAACAGATCCATAACATCATTCCCATATGCCCTTAATCTAGGATTCTTTGCATTGTATTCTCCGTTGATTTGTTTGATGACTAATTCTGAATCTCCTTGAACAACTATTCTCTTAGCTCCTAGTTTTTTCAATAAATGCAATCCTAAGAGAAGAGCTTCGTACTCTACAATGTTGTTTGTGCACTTAAAGTAGATTTTAAAATCATGGCGCTCAGCATAGTTATTTTCAGAATTGTGCAACCATACCCTAGATCCTACATTCTTTCTAGTGCAAGATCCATCGAAGTTCATTTTCCATAAGGGATTGTTTGTAGAATTGTTATTAGTTTCATCCCTAATGCTATTTTCACCATTATGTAGTGTTATGTTTTGTTCTTTAGGACTTTCATGGAGTTCAAAGTGATGAGTAATTTGCTGTTTGCAATCTTGGTTTTGTTCACTCTGATTTTTTGATTCAGCACACTGTTCAAGGGTTTCTCTCTTGTTTTCCTCTATCTCTAGAGCTGCCATTATGTTCGAATTTGTGGCTTCTACTCTGTTATTTGAATCTATGTTTCCTAGCTCTTGTTCATCAATAAACTCATCATTGTAAAGGATAAAGGAATCTAGATCTGTATGGACAGAGTAAATAGGGGAATTTTTAGGTCTCTCTGGGCTGCTAACCATAAATTACATGTGTGCCTCTCTATACAGTCTTCTAAGCTGGCTAAAGATAGGAATAGTGGCATATGTCATGTCCATCTGCATTGTACCTTGCAGCTTGGCACCCCATGATCTTGATAGCAACGTGCCATACTTAGGAGACACATCTACCACTACGACATCCATTACCATGCATTTGGCTGGGATTTGGGTCAAATTCACACAGAGATCTTTGATTAGGCTAAGGCACTTCACTCTACTAGAGTCAAAGGAATATAAGTCCTTATAAGGTCTGGTTATTTCTAGGCCTAACTTTTCCATTATCGCTTTGGGCATTAGTTTGTGTGAAGCCCCTAAGTCATGCATAGCATTATGCAGGATTTTGTCATGAATATTTAGGCTGATATAAAAAGGAGGTACTACCCCTTCTTGAAATTTCCCTTCAATTTTTGGGCCAAACAAGAGAGCAAATCGATTTCGGTATGTGAATTTTTCTCTGGCCCATTTGTCTTTTGGCTCTCCGGCTGGATATTCTGAGATTGATTTTCTTGAGGCAAAATTGAGTCTGCCTATTTGACTTCCTCAAATTCATGGTCCCGTTGAGCAGAGATGTCTCCTATTGTTTAGTTTGGTATCTAATTCGACCATTCACTGTGAAAAATTCCTTGCGTTATCAGCATTTGGTTACACCTACACCAACAGAATAAAATTTGTCCAACCATATCATTGCCTTTCAAAACTAAGGTTGGGTATTTCCAGGTGATTTCCGAACCAGTCTCGACTTGGGTCCACAAAATCCTTGAGGAAGTGGCCTAAGTGGTAAAGTACATTGGCTCTTTATTGTTCACAGCCGGGAACAGGCAACTGGTTTGTGGACAGATAGGAATTATTTCCATCTCCTCAATGATCATCGGCGAGACACAGTAGAATGAAATTCCCATGCTCTGTTCTTTGTTCTTCTTGCAGTGACAAACGCTCATATTTGCGAGCAATTAAATGGCCGTGGGTTCACTGATTATTCAACATTGAAGACCTAAGCATTGGTTTGACTTCCCTCCACTGTTCGGATTTCTGCACATTAATATTGCTGCTCATATGGAATGTCGGAGATAGAACTAGAAGTAAATAACACACTTTTATTTCTGTTTTACTCATATATTTTTCTCTCGGAATCACAATTTTCCTCTTTGACCATGTGCGATATGTGATGATTGGGTTTCCCATCATTTTAGGCCAAGGAAATTCGAGTAGCTAAGTTGAAGCCATTTTTCATTTATCAGGTCGAGGGATATATACTTTTTTGTTAGCCATTATGAATGAAATATAGTCATTTACATACCCTAACTTGATTTTTCTTTATAGAAGGTAACTGTCAAAGAAAAAAATTGAAAGCTAGTCATTAAAAAAAAAATTTGATTTTCTTTAAATTTTCCACCATTCACCATTCACATTCCCCTATGGTCATCATTCATTGCTAGTTGTCATACACTCTATCATACATCAATTTCTTGAGACCAAGGATTTTTACTTTCACTTATTGCATCTCGAAGATATTTCTACTCCTCTTGTTAATCTGTTGAGAGTACAAGTGGTCATTTTTCATTATTGTATCATTTGTTGAAAAAATGGTTAGAATCGCAATTTATTAGAGTTATTAAGAACTCTAATCATTTTAGCTGTTGAAAGCACAGTTAAGGTCAATAAAGATACTCTAACAGATATTCAAACCTCTTTGCAAAATGCACAAGAAAAGATTGAGTTTTTGCAGTTGGAATCTCAGCTTCAACAAGATGAAATTCAGCAAAAGAGTCACCATTCTGAGCCTGTTTCTGTTTAGAATATTGAGAAGGACTCTCATCAGAAGAAAGAAGATAAAGTTGTATTTGATTCCCATTCAGTTCCTTGTATTAGAGCAGATTTACATGCAGATGCAACAACTTAGCATGCACTTCTCAAGCCCATCATCAGACCTTGGAAAGAGCTTGTCCACAACAAGCACAAAACTAGTCTTGGATATGAAAAGGATGTGTTCTTTCATATTCCAGAATACACCAAGCCCATCATATTTCAGAGTGCCGGATTCCTGTATGAAAGTTCACCTGTAGTTTTTCTAGATCCTGTTCCACTTCCACAACAACAGATTGAAAAATGCCAACACTATGATCAAGTTGGCCTTATGAAAGATCACTGTTTTTATCTTCATCCATGCAAGCACTATGGTTGGAACACCCATTATTCACACAGATGCTTCAGAAACAAGCCTCCTACAAGAAAAAATATTCATCTTGGATGGATCGCTTCTTGGAAATGGGCATCAGCAGCCAAGAAGATGTTTACGACACATGTCAAAACTTGTTCTCGAATATTGAGCAAACTTGCAGTTGAGTTTTTGCCATCATCTCACCTTGTCCCTGACAGGGGGGAAATTGTGGTCACGTACAAGCTTCGATGTTAGATCAAGTGAGCCTCAGCCACAATCTCTCATTCCATGTTCAGAGTTGTAGCCAGAGACACAACAGTTCAAGCGAGTCTGAGCCACAATTCGTTATTCCAAGTTCAGAGATGTAGCCAGAGACACAGATGCCCATGAGCATGCCTTTGGTTGGTGGACAACCTCAAACCATCATCTTTGGTTGGTGGAAAACCTTAAACCATCATAGGTTGTAGACCTCCCTTCTTTTAGGTTGAAGGTCTCCCTTTCATATATGAGGGACACTTCCTCTAGCAGAAGCCTTCAGCTTCTTGCTAGCTTTGGTTGAGTTCCAGGAAATGCTTCAAGCATTCCAGTGTTGTTGGTAATCCTTAAACCATCACAAGTTGTAGGCCTCCCTTCTTTTAGGTTGAAGGTATCCCTTTTTTATGAGGGACAATTCCTCTAGCAGAATCTTTCAGCTTCTTGCCAGTTTTGGAAGAGTTCCGGGAACTGCAACAAGTATTGTGTTCTAGTTTTGTTGGTCATCCTTAAACCACCTCTTTTTTCCAACATTTCAGAGAGTTGATTCATCCCAAGTGCTGCCATGTATACTTTGCATATTTGTTGTTGGGGCCCTTATTTTGAAAACTTGTTTTGAATATTTTGAATTTTGAATAAAGGACAGATTTTGGGTTGCGGAATGATGACACATGGCAGTCGCAACCAAATTGCAACTACAGTAAGTCGCGGAGCTATCAAGGTGGCGAAGAAGCAAGAGATAGCTGAAGAAAGCAAAAGGATAAGCGCAGACAGAGAGAAGATATAGTGGAAGACAGAAATTAGAACTCATATCTCACAAGAGAGAAGCCAGAAGGCCGAAGAATAACATAAGAGGAACTAGCAGTTGCGTGGCGGGTGAATAAATAGCGGTCACCCGACTGAAAGAAGGAAGGAATGGAATAGGAGAGATGAAGGTAGAGCGTCTGAAGAGAATTGAGTAGATTCTGTAGAGGAAATCCATTCCGAGCATGATATCTATATAGTTCCTAGGTTTCTCTTATCTATCTTTCTGTCCTATAAGATGTCTGTGACATATTTGTAATGATCTTGCTGTGGAAAGCGATGTACTACAGATTTGGGTGAAGATTATTAATATACATGTAGGTTACTGTCTGATCTTATGAGTTACATGCATGCATGATGTCTGTGATGCTTTAAAATTTTATTTTCTTAATACCTAGTCGATATTCTTAATGTTCTTGCGTATATATGATGTTGATGCCATCCATTCTATATTAACCATGAGTTGCGGATCCTTTTCCTGCTATTGATCTATTCCCCTTCTGCATGTGGTTGCGGCATGCCTCGAGTGAGACTCTCTACTCTTTGGAATAGGGTGATAATGCTGGCGTGGTTCTAGACTACAACGGATTCCCTTGTTGGCCACAACCCCTGAACCTGGGTCTTTCTTGCGAGACCTGTTTCTTCGCCAACAAATGGTTCCGTTGCTGGGACCTACATGTTATGAGGGGAATTATATCATGGTATCGAGGATCTTCGAAGGAGAAATATAGAGATGGTGGGATAACCATCTGGACCAGTTTGTTGCTCAGCAAGCAGAGTTGACGAATCAAAAGGAAAGGGTTCTTAAGGATCTCGTCCTTTTCTCAGATTCTGCCAGTGATACCTACGAGATCCTCTGGGGAAAATTCCCTAGCAACCTCTATAACTGGTTGCGGAGGTTACAGATGAAGGTGCCTAGGGATAGCTCGCAGAAGATAAACCGCAAGTGGGTGCACGGGGATTTGGTGGCTCTACATCGGTTGAACACTGAGTTGACCCGCGCGGTGGATTTTTGGGTAGAGACCACCTTGGATGGATATATTGTGGAGTTTTCTATAGAGTGCTACCAATCCTTCTCGAAGGCTGAAGCTATCTTCCATTCTCGGCTAAGAGGGAAGCTGCTTAAGGAGATTCCGCTGTGGATTAAGGCCCTGATGGTGGACGAAGGGCTGATGGAATTCCAAAAGGTGAGCATGGAAGCATAAACCTCCGGTGTTGGGGGAAGGGCTGAAGGGACAAATGCCACATAAAGTGTGAAGCGGGGAGTGGGGAATGGATGTTGAGGCCACAAGGAAGTTGAGGGAGCGACGTGCACATCGGCAGGCGCAGATCGTCGATAGGTGGTGAGAAAGGGTGTTACGGGATTTAAAACGATGGGAAACCAACATGAAGAATTAGAAGGAGGCGCCTTAGAGGATAGGAATTATGGACACTCCGACGGATACCCGAGAAAGGGAAGGGACCGCTATGAGAGTGTAGCGGGTGCATGGGATCCCAGCTAAGAGAGAAAAGGAGACAATGACTGACGAAGACGATGTAGGTGTGTGGCCCGAAGAAAGTTTCGATGGCGAATGGTACGTCGTGATGCAGCAGTTGTTTCAAGAGCGTACGACATTCATCTCTCTAGGCAGCCCTACTTCCAAAAATCTACACGGCAAGGATCCCTACCTTACCCTGTTACTCTATCAACCTTTAAGTAATATTTTCGTTAAGTTACAAGCATTGAGTCAATTGCACAATAGTTCATTGTCGAAAGCAACACACGTTAATAGCAGCATCACTAGTAGTATTGCATTCCCCAATTGAACAGTCACGCAACCAGGACCCGGAGGATTTATCCTGGTCAACCCTTCGCAAGTAAGTTTGGCTGGGTCATTCACCCGGTATCCAAAATTCTCTGGCCGAGGCAACGATGATGTGTAGCAACACTGGTATCTCTGCAAAGCCATATGGAGGGCTTGACAGACACTAGACGCAGGGAAGTTAATAGATTTCCAAACCACGCTTAGAGAGAGGGCTCTGCGATGGTTCATCAAATGGTCTGAGGCTCATCCGAATCCAGTAATAGCTAACGTTAAGAGGGGCTTTGTCCGAGAATTCAAGCTTCCTTAGACAGACCAGCAGGGTCTGTCCGAGCTCTAGGAAATTAAGCAGAAAGAAGGGGAGACTGCATGGGAGCTAATGCGCCGATTCAAGGACGCGATCGGGAAACTCAGTTACCCGATCGATCCAAACCATCAAAGAGACTGGTTCATCAAGGCTCTGCTTCCATTGACGCGAAACCCCCCTCACCTAGCAGAAGATTGACAACTTGCAGGACGCTTTGGAGCAGGCCATGAAGATCGAGGCCATGGCGGGCTACCCTCAGGAATATCGGGGAGGGCCGGCCCTGCAGGATCCTTTCTTGATAGGATTTCAATGTCAGATCGCCGGTCTGACTGAAAAGCCCAAGGAGATGCAGCCGATGAGACCAGCCAGGCCGAACGTTTGGTGCACTCATTGCCTAGTTCAAGGTCACGTCGCAGCCGAGTGTCCCCGGTTGCGCGGCGTAGGTGTAGGACCCTCTGTCGTGGCAATCCAGGGGGGTCCACCTACTGGGGGTGGTGCAGCAATGAACCCGCAGGGGGTATACCAGCCGCAACAGCCTTATGCAGGGTTCCCACCTCAATCGAACCCAACCGCCATTGAATATTGTGAAATTTGTCGGATGATGGGCCACCAACCTTGGATGTGCCCAATTTTTTAGAAGTACTCCAGTGTCCCAAACAATGCATACTGTGAGTTTTGTGCTTCCACGACTCACAACACCGAGCAGTGTAGGGCTCTTGACGCTTTGGCGGACCGGTTGGACTGACCCTCTTATCGGGTGAACAAGGCTTCCAGGGGCCGAGGAGGCGGTATGTGCGGTGGCCACACAGGGGGCCGAGGTCTAGTGAAATGATACAACTGTGACTAGGAGGGTCACGTGGCCCAGGAATGTCCCCTTCCCCAATGCCCATGGTGTTCCCAGTGCCATGTAAATGCCCATGCAACAGAGGAATGCCCAAAACTTATCAAGAAGTGGGAGGAACAGGCACGGCAGAGGGCCACTAATTTGGTCAACTCCGAGCCACAGGGGACCACGACTCAAGCCATGCAGAATGTAGCTATTGTGACAAGAGGCGGTAAGAAGGCGGGGGAGGACGCTCGCGGAAAGGAGCCGACACGAGTTGTCCGGCCAACCTCCCTGAACCAGTTAATCAGGCCAGAGGCAAAGAAGAATTTTTTCCAGGAGGCGGTAGAGGCATTTTCTCAGCTGAGAGAAGCCGAAGGCTTGGAGGTGCCCCTATAGATAGATCTCGGTGCGCAGAGTGACACAGGAACCTTAATTGAGGAATGGATTCAGTTATTCCTCGAGATGGTTGACAATGATGCAATGCGGCAATAGCTAAAGCGCACCTTGGAAGGTGCACTACAGGGGAGTACAGAACTAGGGGAACTGGTGAGCACAGCCCCCCAGTATGTTCAGCGAGTCAAGCAGAACAAGCGCTGAATAGGAAAAGAGCTCCGGCTTAACACACAGGTTGCGGGAATCCAAATCAATGACTGCATGCTTGACTTAGGATCTGACATTAATATCCTGCCGCGGAAGACATGGGAGGCTCTTAGCCAGCCACGGCTGACCTACTCGCCGATCCAGCTTAGAATGGCAAACCATTACTGCATTATGTTGATCAGCTGACTTGAAAGTGTCAAGGTCGACATTGCAGGGGTGAAGAATTACACGGATTTTGAAGTTATTGATATTATGGGGGACAAGGATCCTTACCCTGCCCTGTTAGGCATCGATTGGGCTTTCAAGAATTACGCTATCATCGACCTCAAAAAGGAGCTGATGATCTTTGAAGATGGAGAGGTCTGGGTCACTCAGCCTCTCAACCCGTATCAAGGCCTGAGATATACCAAAACGATGGATAACTCGGAGGATGCTCAGATGCTGAACAACCTCTATCATATGACCGCAGGAAAGCGGGAAGACTGTATTAACTTGACCGTGACCGGCTCTGTCAGTTGGCGTAGTGTCCAGAGCTCGGAGCTGGGTTTGGAACTAGCATGGGAAGACTGGCAGTAGGGTGGGTATGAGACCAACACACGAAGGTGTGCCAATATTTCCCAGGTTCGTTGGATTGGTGCAGAGATCCGAGGGTATCCCACCCTGTCGAACATGCAAGCCGTCAATACCTTTATTACCAAATTAGAAGACATGGTACTTGAAGGAAGTATGATACCACTTTTGGACGTCGCGCTGCAATCCACATCAGCACGGTGGTGGAAAAATCACCGCAACACTCTGTCATGGTGGATTTGTGTGGCAGAGGCTTTGAGGGCATGGTTTAAAGAAGACGAGGGACCTCGCAGTAGGCATAGGTACCACGAGACTTTTGACCCAACAGACCAGCTAAAAACCTATGAGGAGCAGTGGCGAAGTATAGGGTACCCAGAAGAGCTATGGGTACATCAGTTTGTCCACTCTTTGGATACCATTCCCCACGCGTGGTACTTAGAAGAAGAAAGGAAAAGAGGGACCAGCTCCTAGCCAGAAGTCATGAGAAAATTTTTGTGATGTTTTTCCTTCGAGGGAGAGACCGAGCTGGTGTCCTGGGCACTACAAGAAATCAAGGGGGTACTGTTTATCTATGATCCGGTGACTACCAAGAGCCCCTTAACATTCCATCTTGAGGGCAGGCGTGAGTTGGCTTACCAGCGGATCGATGGTGATCCGAACGATGATGGTCTGGAGGACCTTAGACACCTGTACTTCGAAGAGAAGGAAGGCGAGCACAGCATCAAAGATGAGACAACCACTAAGGGCGCCCATCTGCTGCCACTGAAGACAAAGAAGTTGAACATCGGTATGGATGAGAAACCCAAGCTGGCTATGGTTGGAGATTACTGGAACGAGGAGATGACAAAGGAAATTTTTAGCCTCCTCTAGGAATACGAAGACCTATTTCCTTCATCAGTTGCATATTTGAAGGGTATAAAAGGTGACCTTGGGGAAATGCGTATTGTGCTAAAACCGGACGCCAGGCCTGTGAAGCATCGACCCTATCAATTGAACCCGCGGATCAAAGAAAAGGTCAAGATGGAGATCGATAAGATGTTGGTAGCAGGTCTAATCTTTTTGGTGGAAGAAGTGGAGTGGGTGAGTCCTATCGTCATTCAGAATAAGAAGGATAAGGCAGAAATCTGAGTCTGTGTAGACTACCGAAGTCTGAACAATGCCTGCATCCATGATCCGTTTCCCATTCCTTTCAGCGACGAAGTATTGGATCATGTTGTGGAGAACGAAGCTTACTCCTTCATTGATGGTTTTTCAAGTTATCATCAGGTGCACATTGTGGAAGAAGACAAGACGAAGATGATGTTCACCACCGAGTGGGGATCATTCGCATACCACATGATGCCGTTTGGCTTGAAGAACGCCCTGGACGTGTTTTCCCGGATCGTCATCATTGCTTTCTGGGAGTATATCCACAAGTTCCTGGAAGTATACATGGATGACTGGACCATCTACAGTTTGCTAAAGAAACACGCCACCCTGTTGCGCATCATGTTCGATCGGTGTCGCCAGTTGCAGATTTCCTTGAACTTGAAGAAATGTGTTTTTGCAGTTCCTTTTAGCACGTTGTTAGGACACGTGGTGTGCAAGCAAGGGGTCTGCGTTGACCCCGCTAAGGTAGCAGTTATTGTCCACATGGAAGCCCCCAAAATGGTGAAGCAGTTGCGGGCACTGCTCGGGCACACAGGATATTACAGGCGGTTCATCTGAAATTACGCGAAGGTCACTGCTCCTTTAGAAAAGCTCTTGCAAAAGTCTGAAGTATTCCAGTGGACGAAGGAGTGTTGGATGGCCCTTGACACTCTGAAGGAAAAGCTGGCGACGACGCCTATTCTTGTTCACCCAGACTGGGATAAGCAGTTCCATGTGCATATTGATGCTTCCAGTATTGCACTTGGGGCTATCTTGGCACAACCCAGCGAAACAACAGCTGACCACCCAGTCTACTTTGCCAGCCGCAAACTGTCTAATGCGGAGAATAATTACACCACTACCGAGAGGGAGGCCCTGGGAATGTTGTACTCGCTCCAGAAGTTCCGCCACTATCTTCTAGGGGGAAAGTTCATGTTCTTTACAGATCACTCTGCCATGAAGTACCTGGTCAATAAGCCTGTCTTGGAAGGACAGATTTGTCGCTGGCTTCTACTCTTCCAAGAATTCACGTTTGCGGTGATCGTCAAGCACAGGAGGTTGAATGTCCGGCCCGATCATTTATCCCGATTGGAGAAAGGGGAGAACGACGGCTCTCTCGATGATCAGTTTCTGGATGCTGACCTCTTCCGAGTCGAAGCTGTACCGGATTACTTGGCCGACATTGCCACCTATCTGACCACGGGGCAGTGCCCTCAGGACTACACCCCACTCCAAAAACGGCACATGGTCATCCGCGCCACCGAATACCAACTGATTGTGGGGTAGCTATACAAACTGGGCCTTGATGAGGTTCTGCGCAGCTGTGTACTTGACCACGAACGCGAAGCTGTGATGTGGGAATGCCACAACGATGTTGCGGGTAGGCATGTGGGAGTGAAACATACCGCGAGGAAGGTGCTCCAAGCTAGACTGTGATGGCTGACAGTCCATGCTGATTGTAAGACATTTGTTAAGAGATGCGACGTCTGTCAGTGGACGGGGAGGCCCTCTCACAGGGACGAGCTTCTGCTACACCTAGTACATGTGTTGTGGCCATTCGAGAAGTGGGCTGTCGACTTTGTAGGCCCCATAGCCCAGGTTTCCAGGCACTCCAAGGCCCGCTACATCATTAGCGTAATTGACTACCTCACCAGGTGGGCTAAGGCAGCGGCGGTATGCCACTGCACAGAAGATACAACAACACAGTTCATCTTTTAACATATCATCAACAAGTTTGGCTGCCTGCGAAGTTTAACCAGCGATCAGGGTACGAATTTCATTAATGACACGATCAATTCGCTGCTGGACACATTCATGATCCAACATCAAAAAAGCAGCCTGTACCACCTGCAGGCCAATGGTATTGTTGAAGCATTCAATAAAATTCTTGAAAAGGGCTTGACTAAGATCTGCAATGCCCAGCGTGACGATTGGGATGAGCACCTACCGGCTGCATTATGGCCTATCGGACTACGGTGAAGCGCTTGACCAATCAGACACCGTTCCAGCTGGTGTATGGCCGGGAAGCTGTGATTCCCACCGAGTTCACTGTACCAAGTCTTTTAATTGCCACGTCTCTCCAATTCTCGGAAGAAGCATCACTCCAGGAGCGCCTACATGAATTACAAGAACTGGACGAGGCCCGGTTCCTGGCCAAATTTCACCAGAAGGTTCAGAAGGACAGGCATAAAGTGTGGCATGACTACCACATCAAGAATAAAACGTTCCAGGTTGGCGGCAAGGTCCTCTTATATGACAGAAAATTCCAGAAGTTCCCAGGAAAGCTGCAAATGCACTGGTTGGGACCTTACTTTGTCATCGAGATTAGAGATTCTGGAGCCATTCAGTTGGCTCAGTTGGACGGTACTTTTTTACCTAGGTGGGTGAATGGTGCATGCCTGAAACTCTACCAGGAGTAAGTACCTTTCACTTTTCATCAATAACTCTCGCAACTGAGAGCATCCGTAGAGTAGCGTATTTGAATAACTCTCCCACAACCGGGATGAGCATAGGTAGTATTTTTTTTTTTTATGCATAGCTTGTCAATAACCGCTCTGTTGCAGGGACCGCACTACAACCGACTGTGGTCGGGGAAGGGCATGTCCAGTGTGTCATCCCTCTAGGATCCATACACATGTCAATGTTAGTCCAGGTCATTTTAGTCAGTACTTGTGTCAGTCCGTAGGATCGTCTAGATTTTCATCATAAATTACCATAATTGGAAGTAACCTTGCCATAATAATTTTTCCATCATCCACAATAACCTCAGCCTTCGCGTCCGCCCATTTCCCCATGCCATCGTCAGCAACTGTCAGAATACACATTGGCACGCAATTGATCGCATGATTATCGCAGAGAAGAATTCCAGCAGGAATTAACTCGTTATGGGGTCTCATCAACTTCACTCATGCCAGGTACTTACATAACTTGCATGGAAAAAAGAACGAGAATGCCGAAGTAGTTAGAATTAGCAATTGAAGCAGAACCAGAGTAGCAGAACTATCCAGATGCACAACACCATGAGAGGACACTGAGACGAATTCTGCACGTCTATCAGCACCGAGCAAAAATGCCGAATGCCCTCCCAGCCGTCCTCGAACCAGAGCTCGACAATAGAATTCACAAGACCAAGTCCCTTGTTGGGAAATACGATAGTGCGGCCCTGATAGATGCCAACCTTTCAGACTCTTTCGAATTCCTGGCACTCAACTGGTAGGTGTATATGGAGCATTACTACACCACAGTCAGGCACTCCGCCAACAAATTTTTACCAGCATTTCGGGGCCTTCAGCAATCTTCTCTTATGAACTTACGAAATCTTCCAGTCTTCGGGACCACAGGACCATCTTTGCAGTGCACTCGGTTCCTACTCAGCCGCATTCAAAATGGGTCCTTGTGGCTGAATAAGGAAATTCCCATTCATGCTGAAGATATCCATCATCTTACCAAGCTTTCACAGAATGGTGCGGATGTCTCGACTGCATGTCAGACCACCTCTAAGCAAGCGCGGAAGTCGGGAGATGCAGACTTGTATGGAAAATATGGCACCCGGCGGGGAGGAAAGGGAGCCAAGATGGAGCTTATCAATAAACCCAAGATTAAATTCGCCTGCTACCTCATTTCCAGCAAGACAATGAGGCACTACACAAAGGGAAAATGCACTCTGGACACTATCTCCATTGCAAAGCACTGCGTTCAGGGTGCCAAGCTGAACTGGTGCTCCTTCCTGTTGAAAAAACTATTTGAAGCTTGCAAAGAAAATTACAAACGCACTACAAGCTTCATTTATGGATATTTGATCGTTGCCTTTGCCATGTGGAAATGGCACACTCCCCTTTTCAGGTTACCAGTGGACATTCTGAAGGGCCAGCCTCTCGCGATGAAGTTTGTTCCGTGGAAGGTGTCGGCTGATCCGAGCACCAAACAGGTGAATGCCAAAGCATTTCGGACCTGGTATGGTCTAATGAACGACGTCATAACTAGCCAGCAAAGGGTGCCCAAAAACCTGTTAGATGAGTACAGCGAGAAAGTGTGGTTCGGGGTCAGTCACAGGCATACCTACATATAACCTATTTGCATGCTGGAGGACACCTTCCGCATGAAGCCGTTGAAATTCCAGCTTGAATATACCACCTTCCACAACGAAGTCTATTCATGGCCAGGGGTCGCGATGGAAATCTGCGACGGGGTACCCAGGTACAACTTTGATCGGATGTTACCACAGCAATAGCTTGCCGAGACGAACGTGGAAATGACACCACAGGAACTCCTGGAGCCGCTCGTCCCCATCGTCCGCCACTTCAACACTCAGGTACGCAATTTTAATGCGACGGCCCAAGTTATTTCAAGTGGTGCCGCTCCTTTCCCTTTATTTTCCGAGTTCCAGCTTTCTCGCTCTACCTTGCACCCCCACACAACTCCTCTCACCTCCCCCATCCCCACTGTTTTTTTTACTTCTGCAAGCCCCATCATAACCCCGATGGGAGAGAAGAGCCAGGCCCCAAATCAATTAAAAACTCCTCCAGCCAAGCGGGCCCACACCACTGAAGAAAATCCGGTGGTGGACCTCACTTACGATGATCCACCACTGCCATCGAGTATAGGGGCGCTGATCTAGGAAGAACCCTTCATTGACCCTTCAGATTTTATTAATATTCTACTTCCACCTCCACCCATCATTCCACCTCCATCCACCGTTCCACCTCCACCTACCACTTCATCTGCTCCATCCAATTCATCTGCTACTGTGTCCGACCCACTCATCTGGGAACTCTTTGGTGGGGACCACGGGGCTAAATTTGACTCCAGTACTGGAGCAGTAGTACCACCAGTCGACCTCGCAGGAGAACCCCAAGTTTCTCTATCTGCTATATTTACCCAGATGGCACACATTGTTGCCGACTCAACGGAGGCTCAGCCTGAGCCTACTTTCCCTCCACAAACTGACCATACCGATTAGTAAGAACGACCAGAATTGAATATGGCCGACTCAGCGCACCAACAGACCCCGCCGCCATCCCCTCCAAAGCATTCGAACCGCTCAGTTGCCAGTGGGCAACCCTTGCAAGAAAGGAGGCCGGACCAGGGAACTTTGGGGATCGCCAATTTAGAAACATGGGATACAGCTTAGTTGTACTTATTTATCCAGAGGGCTGCCCAGCAAGCCGAAAGGCTTCATTCTGAGCTACAACAGAGGTGTGATGAGCAACAACAATATATTACAGCGCTTACTGAACAACACGACCAGCTCATCACCGCACAGGAACAGCTGAAAGATCAGATAAACAACGTCACCCAGGTGTTTTCACATTTCTGGCCAACTGTCGGGGCTCATTATACTCAGCTGCCTATGATGTCACGAAGACGAGTGTTGTAGCATAGGCTTTCCACCTCCGGATCGCATTCAATCATCTCCACAGGGAAAACCAAGAGCTTCAAGCAGCGTTAGCCGCATGGCCAGTGCTGCCCGATCCAGCGGTTGTCTATTCAGCACATGTTGCAGCAAAGCAGGGCTAGGCCACTCAAATGTAGGAAACTCTCAACTCTACGGCACGCGAGGCTCACGAACTCCTGAAGGGTCTTCAGGAATTCTCACTGGCCCTTACAATCAAAACGCAGCCAATTTCAGCGCAGCTACGGCAGATTTCGAGGGAAATACAAGAGGCCATGAACCCTGCGTGGTTGGACCAATTATATGCCCATGCAGATGATCTCGAAGTAAATATCTAGCAAACAGAGGCCAACTCAGCCATGGCCAAATGGGTAATTCGTGAGCTCCGCCAGCCCCTCCAACTCAGCGCCAGGATAATGCAACAGCTAGCCACCGAGGTCAAAACCCAGATTAGCATGGTGTTTAGGGCTGTACTAGCGCACATAGAGGAGGCTGTTGTCACCAAGATTTCCAAAGAAATAGATTCACTTCTCTAGGGGTGGCAGCAAGCTATGTCGACCTTCACTGAGCTTAAAGCTACAGCATTCCGCAGAGTCCCAGAGTTGGGGCCCTTGTTTGAACAATAGGCTGAAGGCGCACAGCGAGAACAGGGCACGGGGTCCAACGGGGCGATGGAGATAGAGACTGCGATTTGTGATTGACTCGGGGACGAGTCAAGAAACTGTGGCTGGGGCTTGTTGGGGCCCTTGTTTTGAAAACTTGTTTTGAATATTTTGAATTTTGAATAAAGGACAGATTTTGGGTTGCAGAATGATGACACATGGCAGTCGCAACCAAATCGCAACTACAGTAAGTCATGGAGCTATCAAGGTGGCGAAGAAGCAAGAGATAGCTGAAGAAATAAAAAGGATAAGCGCAGACGGAGAGAAGATCCAGCGGAAGATAGAAAGTAGAACTCATAGCTCACAAGAAAGAAGCCAGAAGCTGCCGAAGAAGAACACAAGAGGAACTAGCAATTGCGATGGCAGGTGAATAAATAGTGGTCACCCAGCCAAAAGAAGGAAGGAATAGAATAGGAGAGATGAAGGCAGAGCATCTGAAGAGAATTGAGTAGATGCTGCAAAGGAAATCCATTCCGAGCATGATATCTATATAGTTCCTAGGTTTCTCTTATCTATCTTTCTGTCGTATAAGATGTCTATGACAGATTTGTAATGATCTTGTTGTGGAAAGCGATGTAACTGCGGATTTGGGTGAAGAGTATTAATATACCTACAGGTTACCATATGATCTTATGAGTTACATGCATGCATGATGTCTGTGATGCTTTAAAATTTTATTTGCTTAATACCTAGTCAATATTCTGAATGTTCTTGCATATATATGATGTTGATGCCATCCATTCTATATTAACCATGAGTTGCGGATCCTTTTCCTACTATCGATCTATTCCCCTTCTGCATGTGGTTGCGGCACACCTCGGGTGAGACTCTCTGCTCTCCGGAGTAGGGTGATAATGCTGGCGTGGTTCTAGACTACAGCGGATTCCCTTGTTGGCCACAACCCCTAAACATGGGTCTTGCCTGCGAGACTTGTTTCTTAGCCAACATTTGTATTACAACTCTCTTCTTGGACTCACACATACCCCTTCAGATTAAGGGGGGGAATGTTGTAACACCTAATCCTCCATGGGTAAGTGTGGAATGCGAAAAGTCACAATGGAGTCCAAGTGACCTTGGAATGTGAAACCAAGAGTCACACCATTTTACTATAAATGTACATCATGTATAATGAAAAAATAATAGAGCTGCATGCTTATCCTTCATTGTGTGTTGAGTTTCTTGTTGTGTGTTTATTCTTCTCCCCACACCATGTGTGTGTTTAACAAGGTTGATCATCATTTAAATTGACAGTGTCACTGTTTTCTCCTAAGTTTAAAGCTTTAAAAATTTGACCTTTATATACATCCTGAGAAGCTAACTCAGTGAGGGGAACAAAATTTTTTATTTTGGCTATCTCACTTTCCAAATTGAAAGGAGATTGACTTTCTGAAAGGTTCAATTCTGTTTTACTGGCCACTATTTTATTGGCAGAATCAGCTTGCTGATTCTCACTATGTACAATGTTTGAAGTTGTTTTATCAGGAGAATTAGCTGCAATGCTAGTGTTGCTAGTTTCTGGGCTTGGTTTTTCATTGGTTTGGATGTCTTTTTCTTTGTTTTTTCCAGAACTTTCAGCTGCTAATTTGTTACTTTCAGTAGTCACTTTAGGAGTCTTTTCAGGTCTCTTTTTAATGGTGATTTTAGAGGATTTTTTTTTGGGAGTGTCAATGTTCTTATTGCTTCTGAGATCATATTGTTCTCGGACCTACATGATGGCATTTTCGAATCCCAACCTATAATCTTCAGATTCTAACCCTTCCTCATCCCAATGTGACTATGAGGTCTGATTATCCTTTGTAGAAAAGGTGTGATCCTGGTTATCTACTTCCACCATGTTTATGGTAGTTCCCTCTGATTCTTCTATTATTCCCTCATCCTCATCAAGGAAGTTTTCTTGGAATGGAGGTATGACCTTTTTATCAGAGTCCCTTTGTCTATTTGGGGGGTTGTTTCTCCTAAATTTTTGGTTCTGGTTTTGATTTTGGTTTCTATTCTGATTGTTGACTTGGATCACCATTTTCTCCATCATTCTTTCCATCCTCTCCATGTTTTTGGCTACACTATCATATTTGGGATTAGATGAAGAAGCTATGTTGTCATCTTTATAGGTTACCTTCTTCTCAGCCCTCATCATAGCTTTTTTTCAATCAGGTTTGCTTCTACACTCACTGCTCCTTTCTGCATGTCTTCTAATGTGTCATAATCTCTCTCCCTAAGCTGATAGGCCATGTCAGCATCAAAACCTTCTGGGTATTTCACTAAGGCCATTCCTTGGGGAGGTTTCATGTGTGGTGGAAGATCATTTTAGACACTTTTGAATCTAGTGGAATAGTCATGGACACTCTCTCCCTGATTTATTTTAAGGTTCTTATATTCTGCTAATATTTGGAGAGGGTTGCTTTTTACTTCCCATTTGTTTATAAAAGTTTGATGTAAAGAGGGAAGGTCATGGATGCTATTTGGAGGTAAGCCTTTAAACCACTTCTTCACTTCTCCTCCTAAACTCTGAGCAAAGATTCTCATTTTGATAGTTTCATCTTCAATTTCCATATAGTTAAAGGCATCTTCCATCCTATCTACATGATGTTGAGCTGTGGAGGATTCCTTTCCAGTGAAATGAGGGATTTTGGACTGATAGTCATTGGGTAGTGGAGCCAAAGGCTGTGGTAACACCAAGGGAGCGTACCATGCTGCCATGATAGTGTTTTGTGGAGGTAAAGTATTGGTTTGAGCAGCAGGTATATGGATGACAAAAATGCTAGGACCAGCAACAAACTATTGAGCTAATTTAGGGTGAGAGAGACCCAAGTTTTGAATGAAATGAATATCAGGAGGTGTTGATGGAGGGGTTTCTCTATCCCTAATGTGTTGACCACTATGTGGTGGAGAACTTGGAGGCTCTAAGTCAGTCTGATCTATAGCACTGAATGACTGTGTTCTTGGTAGATCACTTGGTAAATATAAGTCAATTTGAGTGTCTAATAGAGCTGCAAAGTTTTCAGGTGATGAATTAGCTCTATTAATGTGTCTGGAAATAGTTGATTCTTTAGATGTGAGAGACTTCCTAAGAATAATATCTAAATTATCAATTATTTCAGGTGGGTTTGGATTAGGATAAGCTCTAGTGTGGATTGTTCTTGAAGCCAGTATGTTAGGCCCTCAAGACTCAACAAAGAAAGTAAGCCAGATATGACAGTCTTTGAGTGGAAAAACTATCTTCAAACAAAGAATCTTAATCCTATGTGTTTCTTTGGTATGGATGATGTTGTAATGAAACTAGTCTCCCAGTGGAGTCTTGTGAAAACAAAGATAATCAACAGGCCTACTGATCACTAGTGGAGTCGTTTGGTCATTTAGGAACTTTGGAGTTGCCGGGTGGAGGGTTTAAAGTTTTTCAAGAAGGTTTACTATCCACCACAGTGATTTACTACCAAATCAAGGCTATTGGTATTCTTTGAGTTCATAGAAATGTTTAAGGAATCTTTTACTCAAAGTTCTCCTCAGCGGAGTCGCCATTATGTTGTGGTTCCTATGATTTGGCAGATTTGGCAATACCAAATGATAAGACAACATCAAACCACTTTGGGATCTCAGGATCTAGCCCTCCTATATCTAGAGAGGGATCTCTCTATAAATGTAAAGAATAATATATCTTGAAGTTCAATTTAAGGTATTAGGCTAGTTATAGGGCACTAGGGTTGTTGTTTTGGTTTTGTTTTGTTTGGTTGGAAACATGAAAGAAGGGTTCAATATGAGGTAAAGAGGTGAATAAAGAATTATTTTTGGCAATGGGAGATAATTCAAAGAAAACTCAAGTCCATTGGGCAATGGGGTCATAAAAGGGTTTACTTGCAATTCAATATCCAAGGCTTTCAAATGGGCTAGTCATCTAAATCAGAGGATCTCTTAAGATGACAGTAATGGGATGAAATGATAAGGAAATGAAGGTGAATGACAAGGAAACCTTCCAAGGTGACCACTTAGGAGCAAAGCTAGGGACAGGGCATGTGTTGACCGTCTATGATCAAACTCCTAATGAGGCTAACTCTTCAGATAATAGAAAACACTCAAGATGGACACAAAGTGAAGCCTAAGATCATAGAAAGGCTTTTAAACTCCTCTGCTTTTGACATTCAACTCAAGGGATCTTAGAAAGGCTAACTGTTCGAAAAGGACCCTAGTGAGATAGAACTGACTCTAAATCTCCCAGTTTCCCAATTCTTTCAGTTAAAACCAGACAAGAACATCTAAAAACAGACTCTAAATTCATACATCACCAGGCATGGATAAAACCAAGTACTATACTGGTTAAATTATCTTGAATCTATTCTTAGATTACACAATTAGCAGAAAACATCAAAGATAAGAATATCAGGAAGCATTAGGGTACTTTACTGCAGTATATCCTAAGCTCGATTACTGATTCTTATCAGAGAAATGAAATGTGATGCATAACAGAGGGGAAAACAATAAAAGATAGAACAATTCACCACTGATTTAGATCAAGATCCAATGAACATGCTTTTCATATTAAAGAGCAACACCAGTCACATACATCATTGTCCGGCAGCTTGATATCAACCAGAAATCATCTCCCAGCCTATTTTACAACTAATACACACAGAAATCTATCTCAATGAAACAACTTATAATCCATGCTTAACCAGAATTTACAATGTGTTTCGCAAGGGCTCTTATAGGTGGAAGAATGATAGTAGTAGAGGTAGATAGAAATTTAAATGAAACATTAAAATAGAGGAAGAAAAGTGCTTGAGGCCCATTCTATTTTAATATCCCGTATTGACTTTTAGTACTCTTTGGATGAATAAGTGGTCTTCGGCTGATAATAACTCCAGAGGTATGCTTCTGAGGTACCTTCTGGCTGTTTGTACTCTGTTTGTACATTGGGACAAGTAAGGTAGATAAATGACTTTCAGGCCTTCCATACTTTGTAACTAATTCTCTGGAAATCTTAGGACTTTTGTCAGGGTGGTGATCATCTCAGGAACTCGATGGAGAATAAAAAAAAAATGGGAACTTTGTCCTTTCTTGGGAAAGAACATTCTGCTGATGTGGGACACTGATATGGCTTGTTTCATGTGCTTTAGGCCTTATTAGGCCTCTAGTTTATTTTCAAGGGCTTCAATCTGTATCTTCGTCTTTTAAACACTGGATTAAAGCATTTAATCTTCAATAATGAGCTTTTAATCCCTTTAAACTGTCACTGATACTCTTTTTCGCTTCTCTTCTGATCTGTCTGTGAGTACACAGGTTTTAATGGCACCAGAAGGTTTAAAACAAAGTTAATAACTCTGATTTGGATAAAAACATGCTTCGAACCTTTTCTGGATGTCTCTCCTGCTATCTCTGGCTCTGAAAATGGCATTCTGCGCCCTGTATTACCCTGTCTGTGATAGTGAGATAGAGGATGATTTTTACCATCTGTAACCCTACAAAAATATGATAAACATATTAATAAATCCTTGTGGGAGGGAGGATGGATGCTTTGGAGGCTTATGGAGGATGGAGAGAAACGGTGAAAATAGTGGCAGCAGCGAAGAAACGGGTGAAAATCATGGCAGAATGGTGAAAAATTGAGCTGATGAAGTTTTGGTGCAAGGACAGTTCCGAACCGTTGGATTAGACTGATAGATGGTGACCAATGGTTGAGATTCACCGGTGGAGTTGTTTTTAGAAGGTTAGGTGGAAGAAACAACTTTTAGTATTAAAACATAAAAGTTCAATGTTTGGGCGAATGTAAAGGGAAAAAGGCTAAAATGAAGGACATTGGGGGCCTTTGGTGGTGGGACCGAGAGGGTGGAGGGAAATGGAACGTGGACCATCAGATCACTGGAAGAGATCAACGGTGGAGATCTTCCAATGAAGTCCTTTGGAAGGTCTTGATGAATGAAAAATGGATGGGAATGTGATATAATGTGAGCCATTGATTAGAGAAATTGACGGTCAGGATTAAATGAAAGACTATATCGGGGAGGAGTGGTTTTAGAGGAAAAATACTGATTTCGCACAACTTTGGAGTGGTTTTTGAAAATTTTCCAAAAAAACGCAATATGCCTCACTGCCTGACACGTGTCCTCCCAAAACCTCTTTTATCATGTGATTTTGAAACATTAAACCTCGGACGCAAAAATTACGCGATATGCATTCTCAGCCATTGGATGAAAGGTGAAGAGATCTGACAGTGGGAATGAGAGCACGATATGGAAAGATGCACAGGCAGTAAGGTGGGAAGGGACAACGACGGATTAAATCCTAACCATTGGATCTACGAAGTGGATGGCCAAGATTTTATCGAGGATCAGCTGAATAGTGGAATGGAGGAAGGGGAAGGCGGAGTGCGGTGAAATCTGGACCATCAGATCTGGTGGAATGGATAGCCAAGATTTAATCGAATTAGAGAAAGGTAGTGGGCCAAAAATCTGAAGTCTTTTGATTTTGCAATCTGTGATTTAGCGTGGACCGTTGGATCAGAGGGGAGTTCAACAGTCGAGATTTGATCGGAGGGGAAATGATGGAGGGCACATGAGCGGAGCACGATTGAATATGGGCCATTGGTTCTTGTGGATTCAACGGTCCAGATTAAATCAGTGGAGTGATGATGTTAGGCTTAGGAGTAGAGTGCGATGGTGTCTCAGCCGTCATATCTGTATGGATGGACGGTCGGGATTAGATCGGGGATCACAAATCGGTGGAGACGAAGGTGTGGCACTTGAGACTTTTGTGATTGGCAATCATGAGAGGGCCGTCGGATTAGAGGGGAGATCAATAGTCCATATACAATCGGTGGGGTAATGAAGAGAGGTGATGGGGCACGATGCGATTAGCGCTGACCGTCATATTTGGAAAGATCGACGGTGGAGATTGTAGCAAAGGTCGATAGAGCAAAAACTCATCGTATCAGAAAAATAGAAGTAACAAAGGAAAAGGTGATAATGAAGTCTCTGATTTCGATTGCATGACATGGATTAGCACTTGGTTCTGACGCTGGGTTATATGCAGAGAAGGGGCTAAGGGCTAAGCCAAAAGGGGCTTAACGCCTTAGTTAAAAAAATGTGTTCTTAGGCCAAAATTAATGTTTTTTAAGCAATTTCTTGGCTTTCGGTAAAGGGGAAAAGGGTGTTTTAAAACTGTAAAAGGGATTTTTAGTGGCTTAAAAGGATTTAGGAGGCTTTTTAGAGGGATATGGAGGTTCTATAGAGGAAAAGGAGGCTTAATGAAAATTAAGGAAAATGAGTTAAAATGGGCAATTACAGAGGCCTTTTGAAGCATTCTTTTTCACAAAACAGCAGGGTTCTTCAATGGAAACAGTAATGAGGGTCTTTTAAAGGTTAGAAGACACATGGAGGCTTCAAGAATGATAGGTTTACAAAGGAAATGTATCGCTTGAAGACTCAGAAACAATTTTAGCCACCTGTTTGCTTGACAAAAATTTATAGGCGGCTAACAGGAGGAGTGAAATGAAATGATGGCGAGGGAAGATTTTGTGAATGAGTGAGATGGAGGTGGGTTTATGACTAATTTTCCTTCAGCTTGATGAGGGCTTAACTTAAACTGATTTTTAATTACCCTAACTCATACTCTCCTTTACTGATATTTGTTTTCTTGGAGGTCAAAACAAGGAGTTCGCCATGAGGGCTTTAGGGTTTATTGCCACTAGGGTTTAGTAAATTTCTTTAACCATTAAATGATTGAAACCACTTGGAGGATAGGGATAAGATGCACCTACTAGTTTTTGACTCCTTTTCAGGTTCTTGAAGGAAATTCGGAGGTGTCTTTTGTAATATTTTGACAATTTGTAGGTGAAATAGGGTTTTAGGCCTAAGCGCAGCGCCTGTCCATGTGCAGGCCTGCGGGTCCCCTGGGCACAGTTCTACATGCCTCATGCAGGCCTTCTGGTCCCCTGGGCACAGTTCTGCATGCCTCGTGCAGGCCTTCTAGTCCCCTGGGCACAGCGGTGCATGCCTCGTGTAGGCTTGCTGGTCCCCTAGGCACAACGCCGGGCAAAAATGGGCCTGTCGGGTCTCTTCTACCCTAGGCGCAATGCCTGAACTCCCTACGCATAGTGTCTTTTGCAGAGGGAATTTGGAGGCCTTCTTGATGTCCACATTGGGCCCATGATAGCTTGTTGGAAATCTTATCCTGTCTACTTTCCAGATATACCATTGTTTCTCTGATTAAAGTTTATTTTCCCTGTCAAAAGTTGATTCGCCCAAGATTGGTCAAAAAGTGCTGAGTGATGGTGCAGAAATGCAGAGTGCTATTGCAGACAACTTTTGGAGGCCTTCCTTAACTCAAAATTGAGCTCATGATTTTGGGAAAAGTACTGAGAGGGGGGGGGGGTGAATTAGTATTTAGGGCATACTCAAACTTTTTACTTTTTCATGCTCTAAAACCCATACGCTACTTTGCTGAAGCCAACTAGCGTATACACGCGGATATCCTTCACAAAACTCACGTATACACATAGATCTAATTATGCCATTAATTCTTCACTTATATCATTCCATCATTTATTCATAAGATGTTCAATAAACAGTAAACATGTGCAATAAGAATAGAATAAATCATCACACATAAGCAACACACATGAACACCAGGATTTTAGGTGGAAACCCAAGTCGGGAGAAAACCACCGCTGCCGTTGCTCAGCCTTCAATATTTTATTATAGAGAAAACATCTTACAACTTATGTGCTGGCGCAGACTCCTACCAGCATGCAGGCACCCACCTGCGCTCGTTTACCAGCCTCTCCTGGAAGGGAGCACCAACCCCTGCTCTCGTTTACCAGCCTCTCCTGGAAGGGAGCTCCGACACCCTGATCTCGTTTACCAGCCTCACCTGGAAGAGAGCTCCGACCCCCTGATCTCATTTACCAGCCTCACCTGGAAGGGAGCTACAACCCCCTGACTGAAGGCTACAACCCTCAGCACCTTTATGGACCACGTTTCATCAATTTTCATACTGGATCCAACCCACACAATTAAGCTCAAGGAACATTCTTCAATTCAACAACTTGCTCTATAGCAGCATAATCAATATTCGAACTACCCAGATCAATATAGCAGTACACATCAGAAACAGATATCAGCAAGACAGCAAAACAGATCAGACATCTCACAACTTCAGCAAACCCTATTTTATCATACACACTTTCCTTTCACTGATCCTGCGTATATACACGCCTTCATGCATATAAACCCGCGTATACTTCTGTACATATTACAAAACTAATTTCTCTTCCCATACGCGCTTTCTCTTCATCAAACCTGCGTATATACGCACTTTCTCTGTGGCGAACTAGCGTATGGTTCTTCAGACATTTAGGTCATTGCAATTCTTCAGAACAGATACATCACACAGATTTTATCCTTTACTTCAGACAGATGTTCGCCTCATCCTAGATCTAATCATTCCATAAATAGATCTAGCGAGTACAAATACATTTCAGATCTAGATACCCTTCTTCATCATTTTCTTCATTGGTGCATCATGCATTCAGATCTATCATTCAATTGTAACCCTTTCCATTCAAATATACTTCAGAGAGAAGTATTCATTCAAGCTCAGACATCTTGCACCCACGCTCATGATTTGCACAATGAATTTCCTCTCCTTATATAGGTTTACCCTTTTTCAATACCATGAGCCAAAACCACATTACTTCCGATGCTATTCCTGGATAGGGTCACATAGACGAATCATTACTCAATACAATGGGTCAATACCATGGTGGTTACCCCTAGTTTTGTACTTTATGAGCGCTTTTTCCCATACGCGACTTGGTACGTTATTTACCGCGTGCATACGCGACTTCTCCTAGACAAATCTGCGTATGCCTTGAGACATACTCTTTTCATCATAGATCTAGCACATAATAAATTCCTTTCTTCATTAACTTCTGTACTCACTGTAGATACATCAGATTTACATCATTTAACAAGTTCATCAAGAGATATTCTATCAAGCACAACTTCATCAAGTAGGTTGCCATCATCTTCATCAAGTGGGTTGCCATTCAAGGACAACACTCTATCAAGTGGGTTGCCATCAAGGACAACACTCTGCATCATATTGCCAACAATCTCCCCGTTTGGACTTGATGGCAACCACGATGGTGTTTGATCACTACAACAGATAGATACATTAAGAATACAATGACACCATGTCACTCTCCCCATTCTTTGACACCATTCTTTTCCTTTATTCAAACACATACTTCCTTCTCCCTTTTCGAATTATACAGTATGACCAAACCAACATGTTTTCCTTGTACAGGACCAATTGCATCTCACATGCTGGCCACAGATGTGCAGAAAGATCAAGGTCTCCAGTTCATGCCGAATCTTCAAACATATTTTTCAATGAAGTACATGACTCTATGACCTTCCATCACCAAATGAATCATACTTACATCAAATACCCAACCAAGTGGGTTTACATATTTTGACTCAGCTACCCAACCAAGTGGGTTTACAAATTTGGCTCAACTACCCAACCAAGTGGGTTTACAAATTGAACAAGTCCTTACATGACTGAATATTACAATTTTACATCATGGGTCTCATCATGACCTTTTCATCCAATTACAAATATGATTTTTCATGACCAATACCAGAAAGACCTCAAAAGAGAGATCATATATCAGAACCATCATAATGCCAACAATGCATTATACTTAGTTAGGCTAGTGCTCCCCCTGAACATGTGCATCCAAACATCTTTTCATATGACCAAGGCTCCTCCTTAGCTTGTGTAACCTGAACACTTTCAACAGCAAGTCATCAGCAACATTCTCTACATGATCTATCCTGATCTCTGAATCAAAAGACTTCCATCATATCCAAAAGATATTCTTCATCAAATAAGCAATCTGGGCTCATCCATAATCTTCAACATAAGAAAACATGTATCATTTCATTAGCATGAGTATAACCAGAATAATGCTAACAGTACAATCATTAGCAGTCAGACTGATGCTCCCCCTGAACCTCTGCTCCTGATCTTCAGTTGTCATCCCAATTCTCTCATCATCAATGCATACGCGACTGTGTCTGCTGGAACTCGCGTGTATACATGGCTTTAGTTCATAGAACCCGCGTATGGAAAGTGAAACATAGAAAATTTCACATTCCTTCATCTCCCCCTGAATTTGTCCTTCCCGTACCTCTCTTCTTCATGTCAGATGCTCTGTCAGCAAGAATCATAACCAGATTTTCCAAATCAACCATGAGAATCATCATATATCGCTCCCCCTGTGACGATACATTACTAAGCTCCATAATGTATCTCACATCATTTCTGCAGTCATTAAGAGAAGTAAGCTTCAGAAGCTGATGACTACAGTAGGGTCAATATTCCCTACGTTTATGACCGGTCCTCCTTCTTTTTCCAACTTTGCTTGAAATTTCTTATTGTGTGCTGGAAGTTCTCCAATTTTTCAGATCTATTCATCCTCCATTCTTTTTCTACATGTCCATACTTGTTACAAGTATAGCATCTTATGTGACCAGAAAATTAAGCATAAGGATTATAATGTGTTTTTTTATTCTTACTTCTATTGCAATCAGCTACTTTATGACCATACTTGCTACATGAAAAACAATATCCCTTGAAGAAACCAGAGTACCTTCTCAATAACTGCTTGACTCAGGACTCAACATCTTCTTCCAATTTGCTACAAATATGCCTATAATTATGACATTTAAAGCATTCAACATTATGGAATGATTTCCCCTTTGAGTTTTCATGCGTTTGTTGGTTGACTTTCTTTCTTAGTTTCAACACTTCAGCCATTGATATCCTTTGAATCTTTAGCACTTCCTTGTGAACTAGATTCTTCCTTTTAACAGCCATGAAACTCAAGACCAAGTTTAAGGAGACCTTTGACTACTAAGAATATTATCCAGCATCTTAGTACTATCTTGAAACCTCAAGATTTTATCCTTTTCTTCTAATTTACCTTTTAAAATGTTTACCTCAACCTCCAACTTTTGGCATTGCTTCTCCATACTTTCTTTGACCCTTCTTCCTTCTTCTACTTGATAATTCGGTTTTAAAATCTTTTCTTTCAACCCATTTTCTTTTTCTTAAAAAATTTGTAGAAGTTCTTCATTCTTCTTATTTGATGCTTCAAGATCTGCTTTTAGAGAGATGATTTCTGCTTCAAGTTCTTCATTCTTCTTATTTGATTTTTCCGAATCTTCTTTGAGACAGATGATTTCTGCTTCAAGTTCTTAATTTTCTTATTTGATTTTTCCAGATCTTCTTTTAGAGAGATTATTTCTGTTTCAAATCCTTTACTTCGATTGGATACATCATCATACATCCTTTTCAGTCTAGAGACCAAATCTTTGTAGGCAGATTCCTTTTCATTAAATATTCTTTGTTGATCTTTGATAACTTCTTCTAGGTCCATAATATTTCTTTCACTATCTTCACCATTTCTTGCATAAAGAAGAAAATCATTAGAACAACAATCAATACCTGTTTCATCTTCTTCATTTTCTGCTGCACATGTTTTCTGAGATATCTCCTTTCCTTGAGTAGCATTTTTCTTTTGCATCTTTCCCATTGTGACGGATCTCCTTCAAGCGATCAAGCTTCTGCAGAAGGACCTCCTCTGATACCAATTGTTGGGAAAAATACTGAGAGGGGGGGGTGAATCAGTATTTAGGGCAAACTGAAACTTTTCACTTTTTCATGCTCTAAAACCCATACGCTACTTTGTTGAAGCCAACTAGCGTATACACGCGGATATCCTTCATAAAACTCGCGTATACACATAGATCTAATTATGCCATTAGTTCTTCACTTATATCATTCCATCATTCATTCATTAGATGTTCTATAAACAGTAAACATGTGCAGTAAGAACAGAATAAACCATCACACAAAGCATCACACATGAACACCGGGATTTTTAGGTGGAAACCCAAGTCGGGAGAAAACCACCGCTGCAGTTGCTCAGCCTTCAATATTTTATTATAGAGAAAACATCTTACAACATATGTGCTGGCACAGACTTGACCAGCACGCAGGCACCCACCTGCGCTCGTTTACCAGCCTCTCCTGGAAGGGAGCTCCAACCCCCTGACTCGTTTACCAGCCTCTCCTGGAAGGGAGCTACGACCCCCTGCTCTCGTTTACCAGCCTCACCTGGAAGGGAGCTACGACCCCCCGATCTCGTTTACCAGCCTCACCTGGAAGGGAGCTACAACCCCCTGACTGAAGGCTACAACCCTCAGCACCTTTATGGACCATGTTTCATCAATTTTCACACTGGATCCAACCCACACAATTAAGCTCAAGGAACATTCATCAAACCAACCACTTGCTCTATAGCAGCATAACCAATCTTTGAACAACCCAGATCATCATAGACAGATAGCAGTAACACATCAGAAACAGATATCAGCAAGATAGCAGAACAGATCAGACATCTCTCAATTTCAGCAAACCCTAGTTTATCATACGCGCTTTTCTTTCACTGATCCTGCGTATATACGCGCCTTCGACCATACAAACCCGCGTATACTTCTGTAGATATTACAGAACTAATTTCTCTGCCCATACGCGCTTTATCTTCAGCAAACCCGCGTATATATGCGCTTCCTCTGCGGCGAACTAGCGTATGGTTCTTCAGACATTTAGGTCATTGCAATTCTTCAGAACAGATACACCACACAGATTTTACCCTTTACTTCAGACAGATGTTCGCCTCATCTCAGATCTAATCATTCCATAAACAGATCTAGCAAGTACAAATACATTTCAGATCTAGATACCCTTCTTCATCATTTTCTTCATTGGTGCATCATGCATTCAGATCTATCATTCAATTGTAACCCTTTCCATTCAGATATACTTCAGAGATAAGTATTCATTCAAGCTCAGACATCTTGCACCCACGCTCATGATTTGCACAATGAATTTCTTCTCCTTATATAGGTTTACCCTTTTTCAATACCATGAGCCAAAACCACATTACTTCCGATGGTATTCCTGGACGGGGTCACATAGACGAATCATTACTCAATAAAATGGGTCAATACCATGGTGGTTACCCTTGGTTTTGTACTTTATGAGCACTTTTCCCATACGCGACTTGGTACGTTATTTACCGCGTGCATACGCGACTTCTCCTAGACAAATCCGCGTATGCCTTGAGACATACTCTTTTCATCATAGATCTAGCACATACTAAATTCCTTTCTTCATTAAATTCTGTACTCACTGTAGATACATCATATTTACATCATTTAACAAGTTCATCAAGAGATATTCTATCAAGCACAACTTCATCAAGTAGGTTGCCATCATCTTCATCAAGTGGGTTGCCATTCAAGGACAACACTCTATCAAGTGGGTTGCCATCAAGGACAACACTCTGCATCATATTTCCAACACATGATAGAACATTGGAAAGATATTCCAGTATTATTTCCAAATATAGATTTTTTTTCTCCGATTGGAGTTGATTTGACCTATCAAAAGTTGATTCTCCCAATACTAGTAAAAAAGTGCTGAATGATGGTGAAAAAATTCAGAGTGCTGGTGCAGACCACTCTTGGATGCCTTAATCAATTAAAAATTGATCTCATGATAGCTCATTGAAAATATATTCAAGTCTAGTTTTCATGTGATGCATCAAGCAAGTCATTTGGAGACTCCAGCTATGAGAAAATCTGATTTTCCCAATGTCACTCCAGCAGTGCAGCAATTCTCCCGTGACACCTGTATCTTTGACATTGCTCCCAAAACATGATACCTGTTTAAAAAATTAAGGAGGGTTTTATTCTAGACCTATGATGGAAAAAAACCTCTCTCACTTTTGTCAAATTCATCTCTTTTTGGTTAGAAACATAGTTTGAAGCAAAACTGGCCCTAGGTGTGGAAAATGATTTGTCCTTTGGAAAGAATCCTTGCAAAATGATGGAGGCATGATGTTTATGAGTTGGTATGGCTTTATGCTTGTTTATATGACCTTATAACACATCTACAAAAGTGTTAATGTTTGTCCCTTACCTCATATGCAGACTCTGAAATTGAATGATAGTCTTCATTGGAAATGATGACTTTGGAATACATGAAACTCTAATTGACCTAGTGGGGGGTTCTTTGACATCTCTTTGACTGAAAATTGGCTTGAAATATTTAAGTGAAAAATAGAGCATTGACCAAGTGGTGTAATGAAGATTCAAAATCCAATGTACTTTATTTATCTAAAGAGCCTATAGAGATAGTTTTGAGAACATCAATGCTTGAGGAATTTTGGGGAATCATGGGAATGAGTTAGGCTTATAGGAAAACCCTAGATGGACAATGGATTCATAGACAAGGAAAAAATAGAGAAATGGGATTATGGGTAGAAAAAATGATGGAAATGAGAGGCACAAGCCATTTGGAGTCTATAGGAGTTATAAGGTGATCATGAAATGGCAAAAGGGTAGGATAGTGAAATTTTTTCTCTAAGGATAATGAAGGTAGTGAGATTTATAAAACTCACAATGTTCATGGAATTTTGTTTTTAGAAATATAGAACCAATATTTAGTCATATACAGATAGTGAAAATTACTGATGACTAACAGTGGCTCCACTTGGGGAGGGCAGCTTCTCTTCAGGAGGTGTCCAGAACCTCAGAGTTTAGATCTATGAGTTTTGAAGATCAGTGCCTTACTTGCACTTGGCAGATCTCTTTCCTTCATTTTTTGATGTTCTCTTGAAGCTATGATCTCAAAAATCTGAAAAGACATGATTGCTTCAACATTAGTTCTACCTACCCATCATACTTTTTCCTAACATTTTTTCTTCACTTGGGTGCACTTGGAATGGCAAACCCTTGGCATTCTTTTATATTTGAAAGCATACAAAAATATCTACTTCTACCCTTGTTACTTCCAAGATTTTAGATTATGCTAGTGAACTCTTTTATTCTCTACCTAGACTATTCATCTGTCAAGTTTAAGCTGTTTGAGAGACTTCATTCACTAATCTACTGACATGAAATTGAAAACATGATTTGAACCAGGATTAAGCAATTTGATTCACCATGGGCTGTGGCATTAGAACAGGCTGCACACAAAAATTATTTTTTTACAAACAAAACTAGAAAGTATGAGGGCTATAATCCATCTTTGTTAAGCATTCCTATATTTCTCTTTAGTTCAGATTTAAGAATTAAGAACCAACATCTTTTCTTCCTAATCTATTCCTACAAGACAAGTTCTCTTTCACTAACCTATCAGCAAAAAATTGAAAACATGTTCAGCCATGATTAGGCTAGATGACTGAACAAGAGTCCTTTGTGAACAAGTAGTGGAATTTAGGCTTGAACACTTTCAGTATTACTATTTTTTGGGTATGGGGTTGTACCTCTTTTTCATTTTGGATCAGCATTCTAAGATTAAAAAATAGAAATATGCTCATAGTGCTGAGCTTATTTTCATTCCTATCTATCCTAATCTAACTTATACATGATATACATTCAGCTGGTGAACGCTCTTTTCCAATACAACCAATCAAGAAGATGATTCCATGAGGGATATTGGTTCAACTCTTTGAGGGTTTTGAAAAAATCAAAAGGCCACTTCCACCTCACTTGTGTTTGAACAGTAGTGCCTAAAATTTTCTTGAAATTTTGCATCAAAGTGCTCTTGACATGTTTTACTCCCTCTTCAAATGTCTCTAACAAATCAGCAATGAGATCTTAAAACGATGCCTAAATGTGAAGTTTTGGAAAATAATATTGATCCAGGACTACTTCTTCCTCCACTTGGCTGAGCTTAAGACTCTTTTGGGAAAGAAACTCTTCCTCTTCCTCATGATCATTTGAACTGGTATACTCATCATAGATTGCAATGTTGTCCTCTCGCACACTTGATATGTTCTGATTGAGTGAGCTAAATTCTGTGGGGAGGCCATCATGTTGATGAGCAGGAGTATTTTTTGGCAACAAATCTTCTTGAGGAGGGAGTATAGCAACTCTCCTCTGATTATCCATTCCGAAGCTTTCATCTGAAATATGAAATTCAAGAAAATTTGGTGGCTGCAAATCTGGAGCTAAGAAATATTCCATGTCATCAATGATTTCCTTAACCATTTCAGGAAAAGGCTTCTCATTAACAACTTGCTCAAGAAGTTCATCATCTTCCCCAACTTCTAAAATTTCAAGGCTTTCCTCATCAGTGTCATAGATGGTATGTATTGGCTAACTATTGTTTCCAAGTTGATGAAACAGATCTTCCTTCCATAAAAGAACTGTTGATGGCTCTATAAGGTTAGCTTCTATTTGGAGGACATCATCATCAGACTGATCAGATTTTGGAAAATCATCAAAACAGGTAGTGCTACCAATCAAGCATATTGGATTATTAGATGGTTTTTCTTTGAATTGATCTACAAGTTCACTTCCTGATTTATGTTAGATAATATTAGTAGGAGAAGGAACATAATTGTTTTGGTCACATGAAGGTTTAGAGGTTGGCTGCATGTTTAGCATCTCACTTATTTTCTCTTCATTCAAAAGAGGAGGAATTTTTATCTTTCTTTGGATAGAAGTACAACATTTCTCTTTCTCTTGTGAAGGTTGATTTTGAGTCTGAATGCTTTCTTGAGCCTCACCTAAAAGAGATGGTGAATCATTAATTGTGCTTTCAGAGAGATTCTAAAGAACTTCATTTACTTCCTAATTCATTTCATCCTCAACCAACTCTTCTTGGCTATCATAATAATTATATTGATTATGAAATGCATGGATTTCTTCTAATAGATCTTCATGATGCCAATTCCCTAAATCTTCATCAATGTTTACAAGGTATTGTATAAAATCTTCAAATTGATCACAACAATTTCAACTAATGATAAAGATGGAAAATATTCTTTATAATGCTCATAAAAAACCTTGTGAATGTTCTTCAAGGAAAACAAACTACTTAATTCCAGACTCTCATACCATTCCCTTGCCTTTCCTTCTAATGTCCCCATGAACATTTTCATGAGGCAGTCTTCATGCCATTCAACTTTTAACCTCCAAACATGTACATGAAATTTGATGAGATGTAACAAATAATCATCAACTTTTTCATCTTGAAACATAGGTAGGTTTTTTATCCAATTTATCTGAGGTATTTTGTGTGGGAATCCAGGGATATGATCTCTACTCATTGGGGCATATGTTCATTGTATTCTTGGATCCATGTTTGTAAATCAGAAAGGGGTCACTGTATCTTCTCAACCAGTCTAGAGTTCTCTACCACTTGAGTCTTTAGGTCTTTTGAGAGTTTTGAAGTTGCGAGGTGGAGTATTTCAACTTTTTTGTCCACCATCAACATGATTGGGATTTCTTAATGCATTCCGAGGAGAGTCTATAAGAACTAGTGGGGTCAACAGGGATATTTAATACCAATGGAGTCACCAGGTGGATGATTACTTTTTTAAAGGATGTACTCATTGTCCACCATCAACAACTAAATACGAATCTAAGGATGTTTGTGGGTTTTCTGGGGTCTTAAGGATGTCTAACATGTTATTTATTCACAAGGTCCCACTGTGATTGCCATTATGTTAGGCTCCCGTGATTTGATAGATTGGTAGGCCAAATGCACAGGGTAACATCAAACCAGTCTTTGGAGTCCTAGGACCTAGCCTTCTTGGACTGAGAGAGGGCTCTCTCTATTGTATGCAAAGGATGTGAACTTGCTTGCTTTTAGGGTTTGATTTTAGGCTAGTTGTTAAGTGTAGGGTTTGTTTGACTATTTTGGTTGGGTAGGATGGTCAAGTAGAATAGATGGAATGAGGGAATGTTCAAGTCATTGGGCTATGGAATCTATAAAAGTCATGGAAAGTTAAATAATGTATTGGGGAGCATCACAGAAAAAATATAGCATTGGTCAATGGATTTTCAAGGTTTATGGGAAATGAGATGGACATCAAGTTTGTGAACTAAAGTAGGGAAAAGGAAAATCAAGGATCCTTTGTCAAATACTTGAAACAAGAAGGGACTTCAACACTATTTAGCATAAATACGTAATCAATAGACAGGGTACACCAATAAATCTTTGATTCCACTTAAGCAAATAAGCATTTTAGACAAATATTCCAATGAAATATAGAAGGCAAGAAACTCATTTAACTTCTAGTGATTTCACCTTCAAGGTTAGAAAACATTCAAGATACACATACAAATTTAATCAAATAAGAGGGAATGCCTAAACATCATTGTTCATAGCTATGAAGATCTCCAAAAAAATTATTCAAGCATGGACAAAGGGTATGATCGTAACATAGCCTCTTTGACAGACCTAATTAATGGTACTTTAGAGAGAGACCTCAAGAACAGTGTTTAGTGAAATCAAATAAGAAAGGCTAGCCATAAATAATCTTTGATACTTACTGTATTAAAACATTCATGAAATAAAAAATCTTAGGGGCTCTAGAGAGCAATAAAGAATTCTCTAAAATGTCCTAACAGAGGAAAACATAGAGGCAATGAAGAACAAACAGAGCTAAGGTGCCTTTGAAGAACATTTATTAGTCTAAATATTTTTTTCTATTACAACACATAAATATGGAAGCACAATTATACATGAGAAAAAATAATTGAACATAAGCACTTCACCATTAACCAAGCTCAAGGATCCTGCAAGCAAGCCTCCTCCATCAACAAGCAAAACAAGACATTCACAAGCTCCACAACACCAATCTCTCTTCAACCTCCAAAAGAATATGTATTGCTCCAAAGAGTCATCAAATTCCAACTTTTACAATGAAGCCCTCATGCTCTATTTATTTAGAAAAGGAGAGGAAAAACCCTAGATAGGGTTGGAAAATGTCAAAATCACTCATAAATGTCATTAATTCCCAAGAGACCATGCAAGGCCTAAGGCCCAAAATATCTCATGAAATAAATGCCAAAATAACTCCTAGCCCCTAATTTTAGAGTGATTTTCCTCAAAAAACATTAAAATATATTTTTTCAATTAATGAGTGTGTTTTGTTGACTTTTGGCCCAAAAACACACAGTGAGGTCTAAAAGCGCAGCGCCTTCACAGGTATAAAATCAGTCCAATTGCAGCCAAGTTTTGGTGACCTTCCCGATGTCGGATTTTTCTTCATGATGGCCCATTGGAAAGCCTAATGAGTATAATTTCCAAATATACCTTTGGTTTTTTTATTGAGCTCCTGTAACCTGTCCAAAAATCCAAATTCCCAAAATGGCTATAAGTGCAGCACGAGCACAGGCTAAACATGGGTCCAATTGCAGCCAAGTTTTGGTGACCTTACTGATGTCGGATTTTTCTCTGTGATGGCCTGTTGGAAATAATGCTGAGTCTAATTTCCAAATATACCTTTTTTTTTTTTTATTGAGCTCCTATAACCTATCTAAAAATCAAAATGCCCAAAATTGCTATAAGCACAACACCAACACAGGCAGAAAATGGGTCCACTTGCAGCCAAGCTTTGGTGACCTTCCTGATGTCATATTTTTCTCTGTGATGGCCTGTTAGAAAGCCTACTGAGTTTGATTTCCAAATATAACTTTTTTTTATAATTGAGCTCCTATAACCTATCCAAAAAATCAAATTCCCAAAACTTCTATAAGCGCAGTGCCAATCCTGAAAATGAGGCAGAAAGGTGAAAAATGAAGTGGGTTTTGGCCTTTTGAGGGGTCAAAAATGTTGCAAATGCTCTAAAATTTGGTGAGAATACTGTAATAGGCATGAGGATTCCAAAAATAAAAATTTATCCCTCTGAGGATGTCTTAGGAAAAAGTGTAGCGCCAGGGGTGTTGTGTTTATAGGCCTCAAAATTTGCAAAATACCAAAAATTTTCAAAGTTCTCCAAAAATTGGTGGACACCTTCCTTATATGGTTTGCGAAGCCTATATAAAAGCTTGAGGCAAGATTCCAAGGTTTACTTTCTCTTTTACTCCTTTTAGTGCTTGAATTTCAATGAGGGCCTCTTTGAGCTTGGCACTAGTGAGTTTGTTTTTCAAGGCAGGGTGTTTGGCCATATTTTTCTGTAGGCCAAGGTCTCTTTTCATCTTCTTCATATGTTTGTGCTCATATTTGTAATATTCAATGATGTATTGTGCCATGCCAAGGCTCCTTCATAGGTCTTTAATCTCTGCATTTTTTCTTTGAAGGAGTATGCCATTGGCTTTCTTTTTATCCTCTTTATCACTGTCAAGTTCAATGAGGTCAAATTCAAGTTCTACACCATGTTGGTATTCTTATTTTATCTTTCCTTTGCCTTTATCTTTGATTTTACCCTTTCCTTTATCTTTCTTTTGTCCTTGCCTTTATATTTGTTTTTGTCCTTTGGCCTAATAGGAGTAGAAGTCATGGCCCCTTTCCTTTTAGAGGCAGCAAGCACATGTCTTGATCCTCTTTGGTATGCCAAGGGAAAAGGTTCAATTTGGCTCATTATGTTGTCCTCCTCATGGATGTCATGATTGGTTCCTAGGTATTATTTTTCATAACCTAGCATGATGTTCACCTCTTTACCTTCATCATTAGCCTCACTGCTGGCCTCTTCACTGATTTGTGCATCTTTATTTCGTTCCTCATTATAGCTGCTTTCATCATTATTGTTGTGACCTTCATCTTGGCTACCAAATTCTAGACTTTCTTTATTGTATTCATGACTATCATGATTGTTGTCATGACAGTCATGAATATCTTCGACCTCTTCTTCATTGTCTGTATAGTCATCCTCTTCCTTTGTAGACTCTGAAACTGAATGATAATATTTTTTGGAAATGATGACCTTGGAATACATGAAACCCTAATTGACCTAGTGGGGGGTTCTTTGACCTCTCTTTGACTAAAAATTGGCTTGGAATATTTAAGTGAAAAAACAGAGCATTGACCAAGTGGTGTAATGAAGATTCAAAATCCAATGTACTTTATTTATCTAAATATCCTACAGAGATAGTTTTGAGACCATCAATGCTTGAGGAATTTTGGGGAATCATGGGAATGAGTTAGGCTTATAGGAAAACCCTAGATGGACAATGGAGTCATAGGCAAGGGAAAAACAGAGTAATGAGATTATGGGTAGGAAAAAGGATGGAAATGAGAGGCACAAGCCATTTGGAGTCCGTAGGAGTTACAAGGTGATCATGAAATGTCAAAAGGGTAGGATAGTGAAAATTTTTCTCTAAGGATAATGAAGGCAGCGAGATTTCTACAACTCACAATGTTCATGGAATTTTATTTTTGGAAATATAGAACCAATATTCAGTCATCTACGGATAGTGAAAATTACTAATGACTAACTGGCTAATGGAGTCAAATAAGTGTAAAAAAATTTAAATGGATGAATATCTGATATCATGTGTAACCAGGAAAGCTAGTCATGTCAATGGATCTTTACAGTTTGTGAAATGGAAAAGGAGAAGATATTAAGGTTCAATGTGAATGCAAATTAGACCTTATATGAATTCTACATTCAAATTTCATAGGAAAAGATAGGCATTGTTTCAAGCCTGAGTAGGGTGCCCGATGACAAATCCTAAACAAAATTTTCTTATCAACAGTAAAGAAAGAAACAATATGTGAAAGGAGGGAATGAAAAAATACATGGAGAAATCACTTCACCACATATCATGACACAAGAATCTTGAAACATCCAGGTATTTTCATTCATCCAAAAAAGGTGTTTACAACCAGATGAGAATTTTACAATGGTTTTCTCCCTTCAGGTCTCCCCTTGATTCTTCCAATGCATAGAGTATTCAACTAAAACTTAAGTCGGTTTCCCCATCTACTTCAGCGATCGTCATTAATTACATTCATGCAAAAATTGGACAAGTGGAACCATGAAATGGCATTGATAAGATACATCTGGCCAAGACTATGGCTATATTTACTTTGGCAGTCTATTATTGATTGCAAAGTGATTAGAATATGGCTAGTGTGATGATGAAGAGGCAACGATAAAAAAAACTGACATTTGGCTCTGCTTTTTCTTATGAAATAGTTGTTGCACGATCCGATCTACATGCTATGCTGGCTGTAGCTAATCTTCAATTTGATTTATGCTTTCTAATTCTATAGCAGGTGGATATCAACATAAATATTTGTTTCTCTTTGGTTTAGAAGAAGACCTTGATATGGCACAAAATCCTGTGTGAATTACTGGTGATACGAAAGAAATGTCATTGCATAATCTGGTTGGCCAGGTTGGTCGACGTTGAGCAATGGTGGAGAGAGTTGGTAGGGCCACATAATTCTTAGCTAGAAATGGTATTTTGGAGGGGTCCTGAGGTGGTAGGTGGGGGGTGTGAAATATTCTGGGGTTGACATGTTGCGAAAGTGGAAGTATCAGATACCACTCATTTCAGACCCCCCCCCCTGTTGTTAAAGTTCAGAGGCTAGGGAGGGGGGGATGAAAAACATCAAGGACCATCAGATGTGGGGCAATGCATGGGGATGATAAGGATGTGAGGGATAATTAGTAGATGGGATGTGCGACATAATGGTGCGCTCAAGATATAAATGAGTGTCAGGGTGTAGTGTAGGGTTTAGGATAAAATGAATATGAGAGTGTTTAGGGGATGGAGTAAAGGAAATATTAACACTCTCGAGACTTATGATAAAATTCAGACATAAGGTATGCTTTAAATGATTTTTAAATCCAAAATTTAGAACATAATCCCTTTTTCAACCTTTTTAGTGGCAACACCCTCTGTTTTGACCTTCTTTTTCTTGTTTCTTTTTCTATTCTTTGGCAATGCTTTGAATATTGAAATTTATGCACAATATGAAAATTTTCAAGTAAGAAATATTCAGTCACCTTGTGATACTATGAATTATAGGAGTCTAACATGACGAAAGTATTTAATATGGGGAAAGTGGTGAGAATAATGGCCATAATTATCACACAAAGCACAAGGGTGATTCATGCGTAAGGATCTATTCTTCTTGGCTGACTTGGGTAAAGTGACATGGACCTTAGGAATGTTAGAGTTAGGAAAGGTATCAATGATCACATTCTTGATATGAGGGAGCCCAGGGTATGAAGGGGAAGACTTTGGAGGCTTATGAGGAGCTAGAGTTGTTTGGGGTGCCTTGTCTTTGGTTCACTTTTTCTGGGCTTTTCCGCCCTCACAAGATGATTTCGCAACAGGAGTAGGTTCCTGTTGAGGTTGTTGTGGAGTTGAAAAAATGGAATGGGTAGGAAAAATATGTTGAACTAGGGTTAAAGCAGTGTAAGGTTTAATTTTTTCACGGGGAGTGTTTGTGGGAGGATCAATGTACCATACTGTGATCCCCAAGGTGATGTTAGGAAGACTCAACGTAGCCATGACAGGGACATAAAAAATTCTAGGTGGAGGGAATAAGAAAGGTATCTGACCAGAAGGATAATTATTTGGAGGAATTTAGCCTAGATGGTTAAGACTTTGAGGAATGGTTCCAGGTTGGAAAGGAGTAGGAGAGATGCCTACATAAGGAAATGATCCTTGAGGAATTATACTTGAAGGTTGGGTTAATCTTGGAGAAGTAGGTGGAGGAGGTGATGGCTACTGAGGAAGTGTACTGGACTTCTTATGAGATTCTCCTGATGTTTGAATCATGCAACCACTAGACAATTTAGGGTCAGAAGGGGTAGGCGGTGGACCATAATAACCATCAAGCAAAGTGGAGTCTTTGTAGACTCTAGGAGAGACATTGGTGAGGGAGGAGACAATCATATTTCCAATCATTGATGATATAGTGGAATGAGGTGATGTTTGAGACTTAGGATCTTAGTAAGTTAACTGTAATATTCCTTCTTAGGAATTTCTACACTGTGGAGAGTAAAAACGTTGTTTTTAGAAAATTACAATACAGAACTGAAAAATACGACTTGGATCCTTTATATTATACTTAATAACCCTTACATACATAATGGGAGTAGAAACAAATCATTCTAGCTATGTTAAAAAAATCTCCCCATGCCAATACACCTTAAAAACACCCAAACCCCATGACTTCACCAAACAGAAATTCTGAAGCATGTAAAAAAATTATTCTAAGAGGGTTTCTATATAAAAACGTGTGACATAATAGATTTGGAGATTTCATTAATGAAAGAGCTAAGAGAAATGGAGGTTTAGCCTCTTTTACAGAAAATATAGACAACCCAACAAGGGTTTCATATGAGCACAAGTACAAGATGACACCTCTACATAAAATGACGCATTTTTCTGCAACTCTGTATATGATATGGCTAAATAATACATGAAAGCACATAAAAATGGTTGAAGAGCCTCCATACTAGCCTTCTAGGAGAGAAAAAACCTCCTTCTCCAAGAAACTAGCACCAAATCAAGGGATTCAACCCTACCACAGCATCACCTTCAGAAATGACGAAGTTTCTACAAGAGATTGGCTATAAGAGTTTGTGACGACTTGACCCCAAGTCAGATAGTTGAAATTTAGCTCATAATTCTCCTCTTATATCCCTTCAACAAGTTGAACCAAGAAAGAGAGTGGAACTCCCGCCTGAGAATCCCTTAGACTAAACAGTGCAACAAACCCAGCTAAAAAGCTGGAGCATGCAAGAAGTCATAAGACTCAAACATAGACAAGATTCTAAATGACTCTCATGGCTGCCATCCCTTCCTCTTTATTTTTGGTGAGCCACCTTACCCTAGGCCCCACACATTCATGAGGTTACTTCATTGCAAAGAGTCCTCCCTCAAAACTGCGTTATTCCCAATGGTTTACCTCCTCATTTAGCCGTGTTGTTGACCTAGTCAACAAGGTTCTAGTCCTCATGCATTTCCCCATTTTCACACCAAGGGTGGCTTATTCAGCCTTCTTATTCAAACCCCTTTTCACATAGGGAATTTTTTATTCCTACTAAAGAGATTTAAGGGTCTTTCTACCCCATTTATTCTTCTAAACTGCAAAATAGAGAAGCATATAATATTCCAACTAATTGGGAATATTACAGTCCTCCCATCTCAAAATTTCCTTGCCCTCAAGCAATAACAAAGAAGGATGTTGTAGGATCTTCTCTCCTTCCCAAGTGGCATCCTCATCGGGAAGATTCCTCCATCAAATCATATATTCTTTGATTACTCTGCTCCTTAGCTGCCTCTCTCATGTATCCAAAATTGCCTCAGGTTGCAAAACTAGATGGCCCTCATCATCAATAGGTGGGAGGTCCATGTTTGCAACTAAATTCTGTCCAATGGCCTTCTTGAGGCATGAGACATGAAAAATATTGTGGATCTTGCTCCCCTTGGGAAGCTCCAGCTCATATGCAACTTCCTTGACACGACAGACCACCTTATATGGCCCATAGAAACGTGGTTTGAGCCTTCCAGCCCCTTTCTCTTTGAGTGTAGATTTTTTATAAGGCTAAAGGCGAAGATAGAATAGATCATCTACCTCAAACTGTCTCTCTATCTAACCACGGTCTGCATATATATTTTTCTGATTTTGGGTAGTAGCAATGTTGTCTTTAAGGGCCCGCAGTATGTCTTGATTCTCCTGAATCCATTCCTCTTCTATAGGATCCTTTCTTCCTCTAAACATGATACTAGAAAATGAGAGTGCATCATACATATAGAGTGCTCGAAATAGGGTCATACCAATGGACATATGGTAAGTGTTTTTGTAACAATACTCCCCCAAATGGAGCCAACGTAGCCATGCCTTCTGCTGCCCTGCAACATAGTTTCTCAAGTAGCCTTCCAACCACTTGTTCACTATTTCAGTTTGTCCATTGGTCTGTGGATGGTAGCCGGTACTCGGTATCAATTCAGTCCCCACTAACCAGAAGTGTTCTTGCCAAAAGCCACCCATGAAGTGACTGTCTCGATCACTCACTATGGTCCTTGGGAGACCATGTAGTATAAACACATCCCTAAAGAAGAGCTTAGCTACCTGTGAAGTAGTATAATGTGCAGAAATGGAAAATAAGTGTGAATACTTTTTTAGTCTATCAACAACTACAAAGATACAATTCTTACCCTGAACAGTAGGTAGACCAGTGATGAAGTCCATGGAAATGCTTTCCCATTTTCCATCCAAAATGGGTAGTGGCTGTAATAATCCGATAGGATGAGTGTGTTCTCCCTTATTTTGCTGAAAAACTATGCAATCCTTGATATGTTGATGCAAATCCTCCTTGAGACCCTTCCATGATAATCTCTCCCTTATGGCCCGGTAAGTCGTTGTGAATCCTTGATGCCCTGAAAGTGGGGAATCATGTGATGCTTGCAAGATCTTCTCTTTGAGCTTAGAATTCTTGGCCAAAAAGACCCAGTCTTGGTAATAGATGAATTCATCCATTACTCTATACCTCTTATAAACTATCACCCCATCATGTATCTCACATGCAAAGTTATCCTTGGAGTACTCAAAAAATAGTTGAGCCTTCCAATCTGCATCCATGCCTCTCAAGGACAACACTGTTGGTCTCCTGGATAGAGCATCAGCCACTATATTTCTCTTCTCCTTGACATACTCTATGTCAAATTCATAATCTTGGATCTTTCTTACCCATTTTTGTTGTCTTTCTTGGAGCTTCTTTTTTTCAAGAAAGAATCTAAGATTGTTATGATCAGTTTTCACCCTGAATCTATTCCCCACCAAGTATTTCCAGAATTTGGCTAAGGCATGCATGATAGCCAACATTTATTTATCATATATGGGGTATAGCCTTTCATGTGGTAGAATATTCCTACTCTCAAAGGCTATAGGATTCCCTCCTTGCATCAAGACTAATCGAATCCCCTCACCTGATGCATCACATTCTAACACAAAAGGTTGAGAGAAATCAGGTAAAACTAATACTAGAAAACTACTCATTGCCTCTTTGAGATTATCAAAATCCCTCTGCACTATAGGTGTCCAATTGAAATCTCCCTTCTTCGTAAAGTCTGTAACTGGTGCTGCAAGTTGAGAGAACCCTTTGACAAACTTCTGATAATATGTGCATATGCCTACAAATCCCTGGAGTTCTGAAACATTCCTTGGATCGGTCCAATCCTTGATTGCCTGGATCTTTTCTTCAAGCACTCTTACTCCATACACTCCAATGATGTGGCCTAAGTAGAGAATTTCAATGAGGCCAAACTCACATTTCGAGAGTTTAACATAGAATTGTTGCTCCTTGAGAATATGCAACACTATCTTAATATGTTGCAAATGTTCCTCCCATGTCTGGCTGTAAATCAGAATATCATCAAAGAATACCAATACAAACTTTCTTAGATTACCACGAAAGATGTGGTTCATGCAAGATTGGAATGTTGCTGGGGCATTGGTCAAACCAAATGGCATTACTAAGAACTCAAAATTCCCATAGTGACACCTGAATGTTGTTTTGGGAATGTCTTGATCCCTTACCCTGATTTGGTGATATCTAGATATCAAGTCAATCTTGAAGAAATACTTGGATCCTCTTAGCTCATCCATCAACTCGTCAATCCTAGGAATTAGGTATCTATTCTTCATGGTCTTCTTGTTTAGTGCTCTATAGTCAATGCCCATCCTCAATGTGCCATCCTTCTTCTTAACCAAGATCACTGAAGATGTAAAAGGGCTAGTGCTAGGCCGGATATGACCTAGGGCTAGTAGTTCTTGAATGGCCCTTTCAATTTCATCCCTATAAGCTTTGGGATGCCTATAAGGGGTGGTAATCATAGCTTGAATCCCTTGCTCTAGCTCAATAGTGTGCTCAAATCCCATATCAGGAGGTCTCCTCGGTGGAATATCCCCAAATACTACAGAATACCAGTCTAAGAGAGCCTGCAAATCATGGTTCACTGGTGAGTCCTTGACTCCAGCTTTAGATAAACGCAGTTCTACTGCCCATTCTATGTCTCCTCTAGGTAAGTCTACCTCCATATTGTGAGCTGAAACAAGACGATGGGGGTAAGTGTGCAAACCTTTGATTTTTTTATGCTTACCATCCTCCTTCCCTATCCATTTCATACCAAGAGTCTCCCAATCAGTGGCGACTCTCCCAAGAGTGATCAGCCATTGGACACCCAATTTAACATTGGTGTCAGGAATATCAACCACAAAAAAGTGGTATGTGATAATGTAGGTTCCCATAGTGATAGACAATTCCGGAACATACTTAACACACTGCATGGTTCTAGCTCCTCGAACCAAGACTGAAAATCCTTCAAATTTTTCCATATGGATGCCCCTCTTCTTTACAAGTTGTGAATCAATGAAGTTATGAGTAGTTCCACTTTCTACTAGCACCGATACTCTTTTCCCCATAACAGTACCTCTAAATCTTAAAGTTAGATATTTCGGGACTCCCCTCAATGCTGCAAGAGCTCCTCCCCTTGGAGAAAAAGGTTTTACTACATCTTCTGTAGGTAATACAACACTGGCCCTCTCCTCTTCATAAAAAAAAATATCAATATAATGAGCCTTCCCTGCAACATACTCATGGTTTGGCACCCATGGCTTATGAAAAGTGAGGAAGATTTTTTCCTTCTTTAATCTCCTCTTTTCATGATCAAGAGGTGACTTCTTTGGCCATGAAGAATCCTCCTGTTGTAGTAATGCTTTTGCTTTGGGAAAAGCATGTTGCAAATCTCTAGCCTTCTCCACAGCCTCAAGGAGTGTAGTTAGCTTGGTGGATTTCACCAACCCATGCAATGGTTCAGCCATCCCATCAATAAACATACATACCCTTCTGCTCATAGTAAGGTTGGATACCATTACTGAAAGTTTCAAATACTCAACAATATAATCTTCTAGATCTCCCTTTTGTTTGAGCTTTGTTAGCTCAACAAAAAAGTGGACCTATGGATATATTGGATCAAATCTCTCTACTATTCTCTTAGTGAAGACTGAGTATGAAGTGATGTGAGCATGCCCTAGTGTAGTGAGCCCATGGAACCACTGTTCATGAGCCTCCCCTTCTAAGTGCAGTGCAGCTATTTTGATAGCTTCTATTTCAGAAACTATGTTGAGCTGAAATTAAGTATCCAGCTTCTCCACCGAAGCCTTGGTTGTGCACTTAGGTGATCCATCAAATATAGGCAATAATAATCTCCCCATACTGTGTTGTAGGTCTGATTCTTGCATCCATCCTTCCCTCTTATGGTGATAGCAAGATCTCCTCCCTTCCTTGATCCAGCAGAATTCTTTAAAGCTCAAGTGTTCCTTGAACCTTTGGGATTGGGACTCATACTCCACAAAGTAGTCACCAAGGGTTTCTTCCTCCCTGTATTAAGATAAGAATGAGGGCATAGTGGAGCATTGTAGTGAAGGATGTGTGGTTAATTCTTCCATACAAGGTGAGGTGCTGGTGCTTGCTTCCTGGTAAAACCTCCTAGGGCCTTCTTTATGCCTCATCTCCTTGAGATATCTTGCAATGTTATGCATGGTTTGAAGAAGGAGCTTTGAAAAATATTTCTCATCCATACTGTAGATATATTTTCCCCACAAGCTGAACCAAGAGCAGAGCTCTGATACCACTGTAATATTCCATCTTAAGAATTTATGTACTATGGAAAGTAAGAACATTTTTTCCAAAAAATTACGTTACAGAACTGAAAAATAGGACTTGGATCCTTTAGATTATACTTAATAACCCTTACATACAGAATGGAAACAGAAAAAAATCATTCTAGTTATGTTAAACAGATCTCCCCATGCCAATACACCTTAAAAACACCCAAACCCCACCAAACAGAAATTCTGAAGCATGTAACAGCATTATTCTAAGAGGGTTTATACAGAAAAACATGTGCCATAACATATATGGAGTTTTCATTAATCAAAGAGCCAAGAGAAATGGAGTTTTACCCTCTTTTACAGAAAATTTAGACAACCCAGCAAGGGTTTCATATGAGCACAAGTACAAGATGAAAACTCTGCATAAAATGACACAGTTTACTGAAATTCTATATATGATATGGCTGAATAATACATTAAAGAACATAAAAATGGCTGAAGAGTCTCCTTACTAGCCTTCTATGAAAGAAAAAAGCCTCATTCTCCAAGAAACTAGCACCAAATCAAGGGATTCAACCCTACCACAACATCACCTTCAAAAATGACGTAGTTTCTACAAGAGACTGCATTGTAGGAGTTGGTGACTGCATGAACCCAAGTCAGATAGTGGAAATGTAGCTAAGAATTCTCCTCTTAGATCCCTTCAACAAGCTGAACCATGAAAGAGAGTGGAACTCCTGCCTGAGAATCCCTTGCACTAAATAGTGCAACAAACCCAGCTAAACAACTGAAGTATGCAAGAAGTCATAAGACTCAAACATATATAAGATTCTGAATGACTCTCATGGCTGCCATCCCTTCCTCTTTATTCTTGATGAGCCACCTTACCTTGGGCCCCACACATTCATGAGGTTACTTCATTGCAAAGAGTCCTCCCTCAAAATTGCATTGTTCCCATTGGTTTCCCTCCTCATTTAGTAGCATTGTTGACCTGGTCAACAAGGTTCTAGTCCTCATGAATTGCCCCCTTTTCACACCAAGGGTGGCTTATTCAGCCTTCTTATTCAAACCCCTTTTCACATAGGGAATGTTTTTTTCCCACTAAAGAGATTTAAGGGTCTCTCTACCCCATTTATTCTTCTAACCTGCAAAATAGAGCAACATATAATATTCCAACTAATTGGGAATATTAGATCAATTGATCAATACCGATGATATCTCCATTATGAGGAAAGAACATCTTACGAAATATTGTTGTTGGAGTGGGGTCCCCCAAGGCACAAGTTCCAATGATGTTTTTTGTATGTTTGTATGTGCTCATTGCGCAGGGGTATTAAAAGGGATTTTCACCCTAATTTTGGATATATTTAAGCTTAAATGTAAAATATGGGTCTCAAACTATGGTTTGAGACCATAGTATTTGTGTGCTAGGCGTATTATAAATAGATAGCATTTGTCAAATTCAAGTACTTCAATAGATGTGATATGTGATATTGATATTCAGATACTATCTGTATCTGTAAGGGTTTTGGGTTGGGTAAAAGGCTCCTGCTGGCTGTGTGCATAGAGACCTAGTACTGGCTATGTGTGGAATCCGTTGGTTGTGTGCACGGAAGGTATTGTAAGGGTTTTGAAGGAAAAGCTAATGTATTGACAGTGATGAAGAATTAATAGAAGGAACAGTTTTGGCGACATCTCTGTGTTATGCGTATAATTGTTGTTTATGATTATTGTTTATGCTTTGATGAGATCACAATATCTATTTACCTATTGATGAATGTGCAAGGCTAATTGATGTGTTTATGCATGAGTATTAACATCTGTTAAATATTACATTGGTTAGATCTAGATCTGGTTTAGTATTTGTGATAAGAAAGACAAGTGTTTCTGTGTCTTCTATTAATGATTGTGTTATCACACTCAAAATTTTGAAAATTTTATTTTGATAAGGTCACCATAGGTTTCGTGTTGTTTTATTTTGTGTCATGCATTTGATGAAGAATTTATAAAATCATGTTTATCATAAGCCCAAAACCCACATATATAACCTTTCGGGGCTTATTACTTTATAAACCCATTTATTATAAAGTTTCAGCCATTATATTATAAGCTCCACCACCCATCAAACAACCATGTTATATAAACTTACAAATATATATATATATATATATTGCATCTCATATATATAACAAAATTCCACTTAAACCATTGGTAGGACACTTTGTGCCTTATCGCATATCGCCATCACAAAGTTATGTTACAACAATCAAATTCTAAACTTATAAATCGCCGATGCGATATGAAGTGGGACCCATTCTCCACCATGCTTCCCTTCCATTTCATTTTCCATTGAAATATATGTTAAATTACCCTTTTTCCACCTTTCCGCTCCGCATTTCCACTTTCGCCAATTCATAAAACTCCGCCACATAGCCAGTCGATCCCTCTTCCCCACACTTCACAAATTTTAAAAGCTAAATCCCATAGCTTATAACTAAAAGCTAAAATCTGCGATCTACGCTGTTGTCCAGTACCACTTCTTCCCTACCATGTCATGCACCTCCTCCCCTGTGTATCACACTTCACAGTTTTTAAATTTTATATCCTTTGCGCTCATAACTAAGGGCTAAGAGTTGTGATATACACTGCGGCCGAGTCCCATTGACCCTCCATGTCACCTACCCTCCACGTCACCTCCCCATCACATCACATTGTCGATTGTATTCTTCATAACTTAAAATTAAAATTTTGCAAAGTGTGTGGGTGTGGTGTGCTTTAGAATTAAAGTTTAAAAGGTTTCAAATCCGGTATTTTGGGGTTTTCACATTGTTTTATTTACAAAAAGGGTTTTAACATGGAAAAAGGATTTTGAGCAAAAACAAGACAGAAAGGTTGAGTTGGGCAGGAGAAAGCATTCAATTCATACAATAGATCTGCCCGCACATCTCTCAGCTCATCTACCAGCATATCAATGAATTGAGCTCCATGTCTTAAACTACCCCACTACATCAGCACATTAGCAACAACGCAACACATAAAAAAAGGGTCAATTCAGCTCAATAGTCAGCAAATTACATGTCATCATTTCCTTTAAAATAGGATGAATATTTTTTATTTCAATAAGGGCATTTATTATTTTGATGATGGATAGTGGCATTCGAGCAACCTAACTACTTTTGATGTAATTATGCACTCCTATAGTTTGTAGTTGTAATAAAAAAAATAGATTCCTATTAGAAGTATGAATATTTTAGAGACTAGTTGCCTTTTTTGATTCCAGGAAAGTAGTTTATAGTTATGATAGATGTCAAGGTAATATTTTGATGATCTGGCTAGCAGGGCAGATCCTATGTATTCAAAAAAGGTCTATTTATAGCCAGGAGATCAAATGAGAAGAGGTTGGGAGATGCTATGTAAGCACTACTTTTTTAATCTTTGTCTATCAGTAATATACAGTTGCAGTAGCCTATTTCAGACCTGATATTATTATATGTATTCTTATGTATGTTTCTTATATCAGTATTTTACTTTCTCTCCAGTTTTCTAGTTGTATAATCACTTGGAATTCATGATTACATGCCCCAACTTCCTTTATACACATAGTATGTTGTTTTGTCGTGTTTTATTAGTTTGCTTATGTATAATCACTTGGAATTCATGCTGACATGCTCCAACTTCCTGTATACATATATCTTGTTGTTTTTTCCTTCATGTTTGGTTTAATAAGAATACAATTGCCTCAGCTTCCATGAGATAAGTAGACTTGCGACTTAGTTTTCATATTGGCTCCATAAGCCCAATGGTAGTAAACCCTTTACATCTTTCACCTACAAAAGAACAACACATTCAATCCAATTCAGTGTTAGCCATCTTCTTTGAAGATTACTCATTGAATATCCTTTATCCTTTTGAGAGATCCCTCTCAGACTGGAAAGGATAATTTCCAGTTACAATTTGGTTTGAAATAGTTACTCCAAATTGACCGTTGAAGCAGCCCAATAGGACACAATTTGGTGATAACAGATTGCGCAAAGATCTATAACTCTATTATAATTCATTGCGCACACCTGTGGAAGATCAATTAGGGTTTTGGGGAGGACCAATTCATTAAATTCTCTCTTAGGGTGAGGAAACCTACTTCCAGCACACCCCATACTGCTTCGGGTGAGACTTTAGTCTGTGCAAGAAGATCATTGCCAAAAGGGCTAGTAGTTGAAGGGTTTGTTGGTTTATCCATAAACTCTGAACCTGGGTCAGGACCACTCAAGCCAACAAATGGTTCCAATTTCAAGACCGGGATCATCATTTTGAGGGAGAATTGATGTTGTGGCATCCATCACGTAATGAATTACAAGTCTGGTTGGATAGAAAGATCCTTGAATTTTCATTGTAAGAGAATAAAGCACTAAATTTTCTGATGAGTAGTGGTTAAAGAAGTATGTTTATACCGAAGTGCATGAAATTTTATTTTATTCCTTTGTGCTTGAACTTCAGGAAAGGTTGTCACGCTTGGCTGAGTTCCATCACTACATAAAAGACAACATAGTCATTGAGTGGACTCCTGAATTGATCCAGCAAGTGGAGACATTTGATAATAATATCACTCGCACATAATATCATTGGATCGATCGCATTCTGGGAGGATTTTCATCTAAATTTACTGTTTATCAACTTTTGTCATATTCTAGAGCTGAAAGAACATTTTTCAAAGGCCCTCAAGGTAAGTTTCTGTGATCATTAAAATTATTACTGAAAATTGTGTTGTGTGAAAAGGGTTTCCTATGCGAACATACTACTTGAATGCATCAAATAAGTTTAGCTATGCGAAATGGAAGAATTTACCAAGAATAATTTGAAGAGGTCCTCTATAGCCCTCTGAAGCCTAGACCTGATAGTGAACCTGAACCAGAAATTGCTAGCTTGAGTGAATCTGAAGAAGAAAGCTCGTCATATCAAAAGACCCTGAATCTATTTCCTAATCCATCCACTCCACTTCCGAGCTTGCATTGTTGATCACCTACCCCATCACACAGTCCATCTACATCTCCACCTCCACCCCTTCCTGAAGTAGATATGTCTACATCCATGAAGTTACCTAATTTTAAACGCATTGGCAATGAGGACACTGATCACTTATGGTTTGTAACTGAGGCCGTATGGCAGGCTCAACAAGTAAGAAATATTGATATCATAAAAGCGCAGCTGGATACTACATTTCAAGATTTCACATTAGACTGGTACATTAGGTATGCACAAGAAAACCCTAATGCTACTCTAGAAGCAATTAAAGTAGCTAGTGACAGAAATGAAGGATATCCATCAAGAACCTAATGAATTTGTATGGGAATTTGATCAAAGATTGAAGTGCACCATTAGAAATGGTGGATTTGTGATTGATGATACTCAGCATAAAGAATGGTTCATTGTAATGTTGCTCCCGCATCTATGCCATCTATGCCAGCCATTAGGTCAACAAAATATTACTACACAATCTGAGGTTGTAGAAGTTGCAATGAAACTAGAAGCTACCCCAACACCTATTGCGCTGGGAACTCAACTGATATGAAAATGAAAGTATTTGTTTTGTTGTTCAAAGTATTCATTTCCATTAATTTAAGTGTGCAAAGTGTTTGAATAGTCTTGCAAGTGAAACAAAGTGTTTTTGATAACTGTTTAGGAATTTTGGTGTGATGGAGTGTTGTTTAAATTTACTGTTTAACAACTTTACTCTGAATAACACAGTAGAATAACTTCACCATAAACACACAACAACATGATGAGGCAGTTTACCCCTCCTGGGCTACATCTTCCGGGTCCAAGGCTCCCAATGGGCATGTCCTTGATATATTATGATACAGTGAGAAAAACGCCTAAACAGAAAAAGGCTCAAATTGGTAATACAGTGAGAAAAAGGCCTAAACAGACCAAGCCAACTGTGAAAATGAATTCAGAATGCAGAAAGAAGCTAATAATGACTCTTATTTCACCTAAAACAGTGAAGTGTAGTCCAATGCAGCTCCATATCCCTCAAGGCCCTGATGCCTCTCCAAGCTTATATGAAGTAAAAATGGCTGAAATACACCTCTATTGGCTCTGCAACCTATTCTAATGGCTCCATAATGCTAAGAATACTCAAAATTGACTAAAATTTCGTCCAAAAAGGTTTAGTAATGGAGAAGTAATGACCAAAACTGTATTTGCCCAATCTCGCCTAAAAAAACTCCACCACATTTGGATTAACTGGAGTTAACTCAATTAAAATAGAAATCCCGCCGAAAATGGGGGCTCCACTCCAAAAATGGTGCTTGGTTTAGTTTGGCATTAAATTTCATAGTTCAGGCAGTCACATGTTCTCTGCACCCGTCGGTTAGTTTAATGCTAACTGTCCATCACAACACCGTGGCAATTAAGTTTATGTATTGGTGGCCACATGGTGGGGTGCTAACCACCACCGTAACTGTTGGGTGGGTGGTTAGCCCCTGGTCTTCAACGTATGGTCGTGTGCTAACAAGTAATACGGGGGCTGGCCCCCTTTGCCACCACATTATCCTTTTCCAAACTTCATATACAAAATGTGATCTACGGTTGTTAAGAACCATTGCGAGGCGGGTCGGACGGGCCTGTGGGCTGGAAGCCACCTGACCTAGGGTCAAAACCTGTACATGCAAAATAATTTTACCACTGCAAAATTTAACATGGCCTGGGGCCATGTGGCAGCCTCCAGGCAGGCCATGTGGCACCCTTTAATTGACCACAAAAGCGAAAAGTCAAACCATTGTGCAATCTGAACTTGACACTTGTCGGCCATTGATTGGTCCTCAAGGAATATTTTGTGGAATATTCCTAGAATATTTTGAGGAATATTCCTGAAATATTCTTTTTTTAATATTTTCCAAATTCAAAATTCAGCCCTGGTCAAACTGATTTTTGAAGGAAATTGTCAATTTCAAACTTGAATAAATTTCACATATAGTGTCAAATTTGAGTGTCATTCATGGTGCCAGGATCATATTGACGAGGCCTATCTAGTCGTTCTGGTTTCAACCAATTCTGAGCAGTTCCAATTTTGAGCATTTTTACAACTTAGGACATGATCACCTGATCACACCTCCCCATTGGGAAGCTTTTGGACCCCAAAAGCCTTCAAATACCTGTTAAGAAAATGAGGGTATAGGTCCTTCACCTTTTCCACCTCAATCCAATTTGCCTTACTCGATTTTCTACCTTTAAGACCAACCCAAACATAATCAACATTTCCCCTCCTTGAAGTGCGTGTCCTTCTGTCAAGGATAGCATGCTCTTTCAACTCATCCAAAAATTCTGGCAAGAAATCCTCTATAGATGGCAGCTGAAAGTCACTTTCATAATCAACAATTAAAGGAGGTTCATACAAACATAAATTTTCCACATTCACAATGGAATACATTTGCATGTATGAAGGCAAATCTAATTCAAAAGCATTATTTCCAACTTGTTTAAGGATCTTTAATGGACCATAACAAATAGGCTTTAGCTTTTTACCTTCTCCTTGCATTCTTTCCTTACTAATATGTAGCCATACCTCATCCCCTTCTTGAAACTTATGATCAACTCTGTGCTTATCATGCCTCTCCTTGTACTTGCCTTGACTTTTTTCAAGCTGTTCTTGAACCTACTGATGTATGAGCTGAATTATTTCAATGAACATGCGAGCTTTGTCAATGTCACTATGCCCATTAATGGCCACATCCTTCTCAAGAATGAAATCTAAAGGTGACTTAGGAAAATACCCAAAACAAGCTTCAAAAGGTGAAGTATTTGTAGAAGAGTGCTTGGCCCAGTTGTAAGCATGCTGAATGTAATGCAAGTACTCATCCAAAAGCTTGGGATGCTTGCTGCAATAACCTCTCAAAATATGTACAATGGTTATGTTCACTACCTCTATTTGGCCATCTATTTGTGGATGGAAAGCAGTACTCTTCTTCAACTTGGTGTCCATCATCTTCCATAAATTGGACCAAAAATTCTCAACAAATCTGGAATCCTTATCACTAAAAATAGAAGTAGGCAAGCCATAATGAACCCATACATGTTGAAAATATAAATCAGCAGTTTGTTCAACAATTATAGTTTTCTTACATGGCATAAGAATACACATCTTGCTGAAACGATAAACTACTACATAAAGATAATCATGCTGCTTTCTAGATAATGGTAACCCTCCAACAAAATCCATAGAAACACTTTCCCATGGTCTAGAAGGTACCGACAACGGTGTATATAAACCAAGATTCCTATTGCTAGGCTTTCTTGTAGCACATAATGAATAACCTCTAATGAAATGTGAAACACTATCTACCATGTGAGGCCAATAACAATACCTCTGTAAATGTGCCACTGTTTTGTTTACCCTGAAATGTCCAGCTATAAGAGAGGAATGAGCTTCTCTCATGATGCTTAGTCTCTCCCCTTATGGTATACATAACTTGCCCATATGAAACAACAAATTATTATGCAATTGATAATCATTCTCCTCAACATGATTCCCTTCACTCAAGTTAGCATACACATCCTTAAAATCAACATTTGATGCATATTGTTCTATGTAGCTCTCATGTACAATAAAATCATTCTTAAGTAAAGTACTAGCACTAATAATAGGCCTTGAAAGCATATCAACAACCTTATTATAAATACCTTTCTTGTACCTTATTACCAAGTGAAATTGTTGTAGGAAGCCCTTCCATTTGAAATGTTGTGACTACTACAATTTACTTTGCGATTGCAAGTACTGTAAAGGCTGATGGTCGATATGAACAATTGTTTCTTTTCCCATAAAATAGTGTTTCCATTTTTTTTACACTTTGTACCAACGCATACAACTCTTTATCATATGTAGGATAATTCACAACAGCACCATTAAATGTCTCAAAATGAAATGCAACAAGATTACCATGCTGTAAGAGAACTACACCCATGGCGTAATCACTAGCATCTGTCTGAATCTCGAATGGTTGTCTCAAGTTTGGTAATGCAAGGACTGGAGCTGAACTTATCTTCTCTTCCAAAGACTCAAAAGATTTTTTTTGCTTGCCTCCCCATTGGAAATCACACTTCACACTAGTCACTGCATGCATAGGAGCTGCTATGGCAGAGAAGTTAGAAGTAAACTTCCTCCAATACTGAGTTGCACCCAAAAAAATTCTTACCTCTGTAATGGATTTGGGAGTAGGCCAATTCACAATGGCTTCTACTTTGGAAGGATAAATTCTCAAAGCACCTCCTCCTACACTGTGTCCCAAATAAACCAAAGAAGTCTTTCCAAATTCACACTTTGACATTTTAAGAAATAACTAATTTTTCTTCAAAACATCAAGTACTTTCTTAACATGCATGACATGCTCTTCTATAGTCTTGCTGAAAATTAAGATGTCATCTAAGTAGGCAATAACTAAATCATCAATAAAAGGACGTAAGACATCATTCATTACACGCATGAAATTTGCAGGTGCATTGCATAAACCAAATGACATAACAAGCCACTCGAAGAGTCCCTGTTTGGTTTTAAATGTTGTCTTCCAAATGTCATTTTTTGCAATTCTAACTTGATGATAACCACTACATAAGTATAACTTAGTGAAATATTTAGCATCTTTCAGCTGATCCAACAAATCATCTATCCTTGGAAGTGGGTAACGATTCTTTACCGTTATTTTGTTCAATGCCCTGAAGTCCACACACATGCGCCAAGTTCCATCTTTCTTTGGAATCAACACTATCGGTGACCCACATGGCGAAGTGCTTAGTCTTATGAATCCTTTGTCCAACAAGTATTTAGTTTGCCTCTTGATTTTAGCATTCTCCATGATAGACAAGCAGTGCATGTCGATGTTAGGAAGAGGACAATCTTGATGTAAATGGATTTCATGCTGAATCTCCCTTTTTGGAGGTAAACCTATCGGTTCCTGAAAAATCTCATGATGTGCATCAACTACATCATATAAATCTGATTTAAGCTTGGAATCACTATTTTCAAATGACTCATGATTCATATCAACCTTGGGCTTAACCATAAGAAGTACAAAACTCTTACTAGAATTTACTACCCTTTTTACCTGTCCCGCATTTACCATTGCTATATTTGCCTTCTTGTGATGTGCTCTGACAATGAGCTCCTTGCCATATTTAAAGAGATGATACTTATTTTCATGGCGATGGAAGATCGCTTTCCTATCAAATAAGTAAGGACTTCCCAAAACAATTCCTGATATATCAAGCGGCACCACATCAAGTTCAACTGTGTCAATAAAGTGTGCAGTAATGGAAAATTGCAATATGCACTTTCTTGAGACTTGTAAGTTTGCATCCTTGCATATCCACCCAAGTCGATAAGGCTTTGGATGTGGAATGGTCTCAGGTTTAAGTTGTTTTACCAAGTCTTCTGATATGATATTTGCTTGTGACCCACTATCAAACAGTGTGTCAATTTTAGTATGTTTTGAGACTACCCTCACATGGAATAATTCAATTCTTTCTTCCTTATTAGGAGCTTGTACATGGAAGTTTGAAGTATTAGTGCTTGGCTTAGTTTCAGTTTCCTTTCCCTTCATACTTTTCAAACCCATGGCTGCAATTTTGGTTTCGTCACCTAAATCGTCACCTAAATCTTGAGGTGTAGTTGTAGTAGCTGTAGTTTTCTTCTTTCCTTTGTTTTTGTTAAACTGATTTTTTTTTTTTTCAGGATGTAATTTCCAACAGTTTTTCTCTTCATGGCCCTCTCTTGAACAATGTTTACATATGAATTTATCACCTTCTTGTTTGATAGATGCATTCTCTTTTCCTTTTCCCTTAAAGGTTTTATCTTTGTTATTCCCTTTGAAAGGCTTGTTTCTACCCTCATCAAAAGTGTTTTTCCATCTAGCCTCTAAATGCGTAGCATGTACACAAACTTCATCTAGACTAGTAGGATTGAACATAAGAATAGTATGTTTAAGGTAACTGTGCAAACCACCTATATATTTCAGAAAAGTATCTTGACTTTGTAAGTCCACCCCTAATAAGAGTGCTCTTCTCCTAAATTATTGGGTACAGTCTTGCACATTTTGTCCCTTAAGCTGTCTAAATTTTTTCCAATTCATTATAGCCTTTTGTAGATGAGATAATGGATAAAATTGCTTCTTGATTGCAGTAATAAATTCAGTCCATGATAAAGTAATCTTACCATGTTTTTTAATTTCATCCTTGGTCTTGGATTCCCACTATACCAATGCTGCTCCATCGATTCTCAGCGAGGCTAGCTGTATCTTGGTGTCGTCATCATGAAGGTTTTGAATCCTTAAATAAAATTCCAATTGTATAATCCAATTGTCAAGTTTCTCTGCATTAACTTCACCATTAAACATAGACAATTCAAATTTGACATCAAGCTTTAAAAATGGACTTTTACCAGTGGTTTTAGACTTGTGAGACTGATTTACCGAAGTCGAGGAAGACAGTGTAGAGGAAGAGGATGAAGATGGGGATGGTGGATCACCATTTCCTCCATGTCCTTTCTTTGACTTGTCATTAATCTTCTTTCCTCCTGAGGAACCCTCTCCTTCTTTCTAGTTTTTATACCCTTCTTCAACAATCCTGTCATTTCTTTCTTGGTAGATGATCCTCACCATCTCATTCATATCCAAGAAAGCTTTCTGGAATACCCGTTCTTCTTCCTTAGGATCCATCTCTTCAGGAGCTTTTCCTTCTCTTGAAGACATGATTGAAGCTACTTCTATGGCTCTTGGAGGTGGTTCTCTGACTCTTCTTGGTTGTGGATTAGTTTGTGCACTGACCAAGTTTCCTTCATCTCTCTTGAGTTTAAGCCTAGTAAGCATCAAAACTTGCAAACAAATAACTTTATCTTTGGACAAAAAAAATGTTGAGTAAAAACTCTAGCTTCTAAGGCTCTAATCTTGAGCACTGATACCAACTGATCTGAAAATGAAAGTATTTTTTTTTCTGTTCAAAGTATTCATTTCCATTAATTTAAGTGTGCAAAGTGTTTGAATAGTCTTGCAAGTGAAACAAAGTGCTTTTGATAACTATTTAGGAATTTTGGTGTGAGGGAGTGTTGTTTAAATTTACTGTTTAACAACTTTAATCTAAATAACACAACAAAATAACTTCACCATAAACACACAACAACACGATGAGGCAGTTCACCCCTCCTGGGCTACATATGTTGGGTCCAAGGCTCCCAATGGGCATGTCCTTGATATATTATGATGCTAAAATTGGTAATACAGTGAGAAAAATGCCTAAACAGACCAAACCAACTGTGAAAATGAATTTAGAATGCAGAAAGAAGCTAAGAATGACACTTATTTCACCTAAAACAGTGAAGTGTAGTCCAATGCAGCTCCTCAAGGCCCTGATGGCTCTCCAAGCTTCTCTGAAGTAAAAATGGCTGAAATACACCTTTGTTGGCTCTAAAACTTGTTCCAATGGCTCCAGAATGCTGAGAATCATCAAAATTGACTAAAATTTCATCCAAAAAGGTTCAGTAATGGAGAAGTTATGACCTAAACTGTATTTGCCCAATCTAGCCTAAAAAAACTCCACGAAATTTGGATTAACTGGAGTTAACTCCACTAAAATAGCAATATCACCGAAAATGGGGGCTCCACTCTAGAAATAGCGTGTGGTTTAGTTTGGAATTAAATGTCATAGTTCGGGCAGTCACATGTTCTCCGCACCCGTCGGTTAGTTTAACATTAACTGCCCATCACAACACCGTGGCATTTAAGTTTATGTAGTGGTGGCCACATGGTGGGGTGCTAACCGCCGCCGTAGCCGTCGGGCGGGCGGTTAGCCCCTGGTCTTCAATGTATGGTCATGTGCTAACAAGTGATATGGGGGTTGGTCCTTAGGGGCTAGCCCCCTTTTTCGCCACACTATCCTTTGCCAAACTTCATATACAAAATGTGATCTATGGTTGTTAAGAACCATTGCGAGGCGGGCCGGTCAGGCCTGTGGGCTGGTAGTTGCCCGACCCAGGGTCGAAACCTGTACATGCTAAATTATTTTACCACTAAAAAATTTAACATGGCCTGGGGCCACATGGTGGCCTCCAGGCAGGACACGTGGCGCCCTTTAATTGGCCACAAAAACAAAAAGTCAAACCATTGTGCAAATTGAACTTGACACTTGTTGTCCACTGATTGGTCCTCAGGGAATATTTTGTGGAATATTCCAAAAATATTTCGAGGAATATTCCTGGAATATTATTTTTTTAATATCTGCCAAATTCAAAAGTCAACCCTGATCAAACTCATTTTTGAAGGAAATTGTGAATTTCAAACTTGAATAACTTTCACATACAGTGTCAAATTTGAGTGTCGTTTGTGGCTCCAGGATCATATCGACAAGGCCTATCCAGTAATTCTAGTTTCAACCAATTCTGAGCAGTTCCAATTTTGAGCATTTTTACAACTTAGGACATGATCAGCTGATCATCAATAGATTCAGAATCTGCTAGAAGCGATGCATCTGGAGATTCAAAGTCTGCACCAAGACAAAGGCAAGGAGGTCTGTGTAGAGGTATAGTATATAAATTGAAAATATTTTGGGCATCATAAAGACCGGTGTCCTGTTTTTAACAATTATTTGAATGTTGGAGGCCCTAGTCCAATGAAGAGATCTATATGGTGTACCATATGTCATATTGTTGGGCTACATGATGTCAGCCTGACTTAAAACAACCATTTTGCAAGTTTTTTTCGCCATTACGTCACGATGAGAAACATTTCCAGACCTATGATATGATGTTGGATAAATTTGAGACCTACAGAATGCAGGTTGAGCCTACATCACCAGCATCCCCTTCTGGGTGCAGAGGATTCCAAGGCAGATGAAGAGGCCGAGGAGGTGGATCAGCTGGTGGAGGAAGAGGAAAAGTGATTTTTTATAATTGTGGTGATGTTGGTCATTATGCGTGCGACTGTCCAAATCCAGCACGACAGTCATGTACGTACTGTAGACAATTTGATCATGTTATAGAATATTTTCTTGTCTTGATTGCTAAAATGCATGAAAATAAGACCCCAACGTAGAATCTGCAAATGGTTCACACCGGAACTCGAGAGGAAGATTCTTGTGTGAATGTAGTTACCGTGAATGGTGTAGCTACCAATGAAGATAAATGAAAGCAACATGCCACCAATGTATGGATATGAAAAGCACCTAAAACCAAATAAGGCCTTAATATTCAGCGCACAAAAGAAATATTTATTGAAGCAAGGAAATAATTCATAGAAGGAGATACTTCAACAAGTGGTAGAACACTACAAGGAGCTAGAGGAGATGAAGATATTAAGTCATTCTTACAAGCCTACATAAGTTTGTTGTTGTTGGGTGTGGAGCCTGATTATCTTGTTTACGTAGATGTATCACAGTGTTGGAACCCTATTCTTAATGGGGCAACAATGACGCCCATTGTTTAAACACTGCTTGGGGTTTCAGGGGCCAAGAAAATGATCTATTGGCAGAATTTATGTTTAAATTGGGGGTTTTTTTCCCTAGAAGGAAACCCCTCCATTTTATGAGGGTATTTTATTGCATATGTGTATTGTGTGAGTATTACGAGTGATAAATAGAAAGGGGGATTATGAGAGAGAACAGAGGATATTACAATGGATCTGCTGTAGGGTTGTGTCTCTTCATTTTGTTGGATAATATAAAGGAAGGACTGGTTATTTGGGGTGGACATAGCCCAAATTGTGTGAACCACGTATATCTATGCCTCTCTTGTTTTATAAGTTGTTTTTTTTTTTTTTTTTCCGCATATTTTATGTGTTTCATTTCTTTGTCATATATAATTTTCTAACGACTGGTATCAGAGCCAAAGGTATATTTTGCTGATAAACTCGCAGGAAAGAAGGGTTCCTAGTTCGAGTGGGAGAAATGGCGGAAGATGGAAAGTTTAGGGTCGAGAAATTTAACGGCCAAAACTACCCATTGTGGAAGATGCAGGTGGAATATTATCTGTATCAGAAAGATATCTACCTACCATTGAGCGAAAAAATAAAGAAGTCGACCAGCATGAAAGACACAGAATGAGATATTCTCGATAGAAAGGAACTTGGAACAATACGGTTGTGCCTCGCGACATTGGTAGCCTTCAATATTTCGAAGGTAACAACAACATAGGGTTTAATTAAGGAATTGGAAAAACTATATGAAAAAAACATCGACCTAAAATAAGGTATTTCTTATGAAATTTTTATTTAATATAAAGATGCTGGAAGGTGGATATGTTGCTACCCATTTAAATGATTTTAATACGGTTACTAGTCAGTTAAGTTCTGTAGGGGTAAACTTTGATGATGAAGTTAGGGCTCTGTTATTTCTGTGCTCATTGCTAGAAATTTTTAATGCTTTAGTTATGGCCACTAGTAACTTTTTCTCTAGATCTAGTAATTTAAAGTTTGATGATGTTGTTAGTGCTATCCTTAGCAAGGGAATGTGGTGGAAAAGCTCCGGTGAGACATCGGGAAATGCCTTGAGTGAAAGGACGAGGGGAAGAAAAATGGAAAGAGGAAAGAGCTCAGGATATCAAAGTAAATCAAGTAAAGGCAGATCCAAGTCCAGATCAGGGATAGTGTACTAGAAATGTGGAAAGAAAGGACACCTTAAGAAATATTGTAAATGTCGGAAGGGAAATAAGGAGACACACAACAAGAAAAAAATCATGAAGAAAATGTGACAGGTGATGTGTTACAAGATGCTTTGATTTTTTCTTTAGAAAATGTTACTGATTCCTAGGTGGTAGAATCAAGGGCCTCATTCCATGCCACACCTGATAATAAATATTTTCATGACTATGTTCAAGGAGATTTTGGACAGGTTCATCTGGGTGATGATAAACCGTGCAAAATCGTTGGAATGGGTAAAGTTCTTGTAAAACAACAAAATGAAAACCAATGTTTATTAAAGGAGGTAAGGCATGTTCTAGATCTGAAGACTCAAATCTGATTTCAACATGGCAGCTAGACGGTGAAGGTTGTGTAACAACTTTCACAGATAAAACTTGGAAGGTCACTAAAGGAGCCCTGGTAATAGAAAAATGCAAAAAGGTTGGTACATTGTATTTATGCAATGGTATTTATAACTTTGTTAATGATTTAACTTCCAGAGGAGCAGACGCATCATTATGGCATCATAGGCTCAGAAAAGTGATTGAGAAGGGGATGAATATTATTCACTCAAGAAATTTGTTTTTAGGTTTGAAGAATATTGATTTGGATTTCTGTGAGAATTGTATTTATGGAAAACATAAGAGAGTCATATTTCTTAGAGTTGGGAAAGAAAAGAAGAGCGAAAAATTAGAGCTTGTACATACAGATGTATGGGGACATGCTCAGGTATCATCTCTTGGTGACTCTTATTATTATGTTACTTTGATTAATGATGCAACTAGAAAAACTTGGATTTATTGTATTCAAAATAAATCTGATGTATTTGATACTTTCAAGAATTGGAAAGATTTGGCTGAGATTGAGATAGGAAATAAGTTGAAGTGTCTAAGATCAGAAAATGGAGGTGAATATTGTAGCAAAGAGTTTCATACGTATTGTTCAGAGTATGGAATTCACAGAGAGAAGACATTTCCAAGAACACCACAAGAAAATGGTGTGTCAGAAAGGATGAATAGAACAATCATGGAGCGATAAAGGTGCATGAGATTGCATGTAGGATTTCCTTTACAATTTTGGGCAGACATTGTAGATATTGTTGTTTATCTAATAAAAAGAGGGCCTTCAAGTTCCTTGGATGACGGTATTCCAGTGGAGGCATTGACAGGTAAAATGGTAAACTACTCCTTTTTAAATCATTTTGGTTTTGAGGGCTTTGTCCATATTAATAAAGAAAATAGAACAAAGTTTGAGGCAAAATCAAAGAAATGTACCTTTATTGGATATGGTGTTAATGATTTTGGTTATCACTTATATGATTATGAAAATCACAAAATCATTAAGAGCAGAGATGTAATATTCAATGAAAAGGTCTTGTATAAGAATTAGTTGCAGGAAAAGAAACAGGAAAAAGAAAACAAAGAATACACAATTCTTGATGAGATCACAGAAAAAGTAGAGGTTCCTGAAAATAATAATAATCAACAACCACAACAAAAATAACCACCACAACAACAACAGGCACCTCAAACACCTAAAAGCAGTGTCATGAGATCTACCAGGATTAGTAGACCCCCTAGACGATACTCTCCTTCATTATATTATTTATTGTTGACTGATTTTGGTGAATCCGAATGTTATGAAGAAGAAATGTAGGTTGAAACCAGGAAGAAGTGGGAGCTAGCCATGAAATAAGAGATGGACTCCTTAAAACATAACCAAAATTGGGAATTATTCAGGTTTCCTACAGGTAAAACAACATCGCAGAATAAATGGGTTTACAGGCTGAAGGAAGAAGATGGAGGAAAATAGAGATACAAAACTAGACTTGTGGTGAAGGAGTTTGCACAGAAAAAAGGTATTGAATTTGATGAAATATTTTCTCATGTTTTTAATATGACTTCAATCAGAACTACTTTAAGTCTTGTAGTAGTGGACGATTTACATCTTCAACAGTTATATGTAAAGACAACATTTCTCCATGGAGATTTCAAGGAAGAGATATATACATAAAAACCACGAGGATATGAGTTCAAAGGGAAAGAAAAATTAGTGTGCAGGTTAAAGAAGAGCTTGTATGTCTTAAAATAGGCTCCAAGGCAATGGTATCTCAAATTTGACAGGTTTATGGCTGAACAAGGTTATACTATATGTCACTTTGATCATTATGTTTATCTGAAAAAGAAAAATGATGACAAATATATTATATTGTTATTGTATGTAGATGATATGCTTGTTGCAGGGTCTAACATGCAGGAAATAAATGTGCTCAAAAGAAAATTGTAAAATTCATTTGCAGTGAAGGATTTGGGAACTGTAAAATAAATCCTTGGTATGAGAATAACTAGAGACATGAAAAATCACAAATTAACATTGTCTCAGAATGAGTACATACAAAAGGTGTTGAAAATATTTAATATGCAGAATGCAAAACTAGCTAGTACACCTTTGGCTAGCCATTTCAAACTTAGTAAGGAGATGTGTCGCAAGACCCAAGAAGAAATGGATTATATGTCTAAATTTCCATATGCATCAGTAGTTGGAAGCTTAATGTATGTGATGGTCTGCACAAGGCCTAATATTGCACATGCAGTGGGAGTTGTAAGCAGGTACAACTATCAGTTGGGTTTCAAAAATCCAAAGTATTGTTGCACTTTCAACAACAGAAGCAAACTATGTTGTTGCTACAGAGGCAAGTAAAGAAATGATTTGGTTACAAAGGTTCATGGATGAATTGGGTAAGAAGCATGAGATGGGTATGTTATATAGTGATAGCCAAAGTGAAATTCATCTTGCAAAGAACTCAGCATTTCATTCCAGGACTAAACACATACAACTCAAGTACCATTTCATACGATCAGTGTTGGAAGATGGACAACTTAAGCTGGAAAAGATACACACTAGCTAGAATCCTGTAGATATGCTAACAAAAGTTGTAAACAGGGAGAAACTAAGATTATGATCAGTTTCAATTGGTCTTCAAGTATGATGATGAAGATGAGAAACAACCAGGTCCAAAGTGGAGTAATTGTCCAACAAATGAAGCAGCAAAGGAGTTGCTACAATCAGTCTCCAAGTGGGAGATTTTTGGGTGTGGAGCCTGATTATCTTCTTTATTTAGATGTATCACAGCATTGGACCCCTGTTCTTAAGGGAGAAGCAATGCCTCCCATCATTCAAACACTTCCTGGGGGATCCAGGGGGGTCGTTGTAAGATATTGTAATTTCTAGTCAATCTGGGTCATTCATTAAGCATATGATTTGATGGTAAAAGTTATGTTTAAATTAGGTTTTTTTCCCTAGAAGGAAACCCCTATTTTTTATGAGGGTATTATATTGCGGCTACGTATTGTATGAGTATTATGAGCGAGAAATAGAAAGGGGGATTGTGAGAGAGAACAGAGGATATTACAGTGGTTCTATTGTAGGTTGCGTCTCTTTATTTTGTTGGATAATATAAAGGAAGGACTGGTTGTTTGGGGTAGATGTAGCCAAAATTGGGTGAACCACATATATCTGTGTTTCTCTTGTTTTATATGTTTTTTGTTTTTGTGCTTTTACATATTTTAAAGTGTTCCATTGCTCTGTCATATATAATTTTCTAACAGCTACGCAACAAAAAGGTTGTTGAAAATTTGCAGGCATTGATAGACAATTGCACAGAAAAAGAAAAACCTCTGGTAGAACAGTGTGTGATCAACAAAAACGATAAGAACAAGAAGAGAACGTGTAGGGATATGCGTCTGATTGCGCATATTGGTGCTTATGAAATGGACCAAGTCATTTTATATTTGGGATGAGATGCTAATGTTCTACCTATAAAAACCTGGAAATGTAAGGGAGAACCGAAGCTAGAATGGTCCACTATCTAACTGTGCATGGCTAACCAACAGAAGATCATTCCCTTGGGGATATTGTCAAAATTTTTGGTCGATATAGAAGGAGTTAAGGTGTTAAGATATTTTGAAGTCATAAAAATTGTAGATGATATTGATCCCTATCCTGCACTGGTAGGATTGGATTGTGCCATTGACATGGATGGTGTTATCAATCTGAAGAAAAGGAGAATGGAATTTGAAAACAATGGAGTTAGGGTCACCATTCCTATGGATCCTGCAAAAATTCAAAGGTATGTGTTTGGTCAATTTAGTGTGTCCTAAATTGCTACATTAATTTGTCAATCCGGGATTCGTAAGCTGACGAAGTGTGGCGCACTATATGTGCAAGATAACCTATCTCTTACTTTTTTGTCGTTTTCGGTTTTTTTCTTGGTTGGTTTCCTAATGAGAGATGGAAATTCTAAAAGACAAGTATGGTTATGATTGTTCAAGGCAATGATGTCCTTTATAATTATTTACCAAACTTCAAACTTCAAAAGGGTTTTGAAACATACAATGACAAAATTAGTTCCTAAAAGGAAATGAAAATGTGCCACTATTCTAGTTAAACAAACAATGAACTATTGATCATGAAAACCATTACCCTTGCTGCTGTCAAAACACAAAAGAAATTTTACTAAAAGAAAAGATTGCAAGTAAAATAAAACTAAGATCAAATTACATCAACTCATATTCTGACCCCTCACCATTAGTCTCACTATGGCTTTCGGAGGTAGTCATAAACAACTTGAGCAATCTGATATCTAATTTGTAGAAAAATAAACTAATGTAAAATTACACACTCATAATTCAATCCCTCACCATTAGTCTCGCTATGGCTTTCGGAGGTAACTGATAATGACATGAGAAATTTAACATCTATCTTACAGAAAAGTAAACTAATATCAAAATATACACTCATACTTCAATCCCTCACCATTAGTCTTGCTATGGCTTTCGGAGGTAACTGAAAATGACATGAACAATTTAATATCTAACTTGCAGAAAAGTAAACTAATATCAAACTACACACTCATACTTCAATCCCTCACCATTAGTCTCGCTATGGCTTTCGGAGGTAACTGAAAATGACATGAGCAATTTAATATCTAATCTAACTACTAAAGCAAATGTGCAAGACTGAAATAAACAAAACAGTGCTGGAATTAAACAAAAATTAAGAAAAGTAAATTATCAGAAGGAAAATATTGATTCCATGTCATTAGTCATTATAAAAAGATGTGCAAATGCTCGAGCTGCCTATTGTAATCTGGAACAAAACACTGATCAGTTAACAACAACATAAAGCATAAAAGATTATGGACTGAAGTAAAAATGTAAAGCATGAAAGATTATGGACAAAGATGAAACGTGAATACCATGAAAGATGTAATATATATACACGTGAATGACTATGGCACAATGAATGTAAAGAAATGAAGCATGAAACTATATAGTAATACACAAAACCTCAGCTTGTGCAGGGGCCCTCTGCACAATCCTCGGGAAGCAGCTTTCAAATACGAATTATGCTTATGAACAGAGTCTTCTCATATATTAAAATGCGGTCATAACAGAGAAATAATGTCACAGCACAATGGCGACGCAATTACATTACAGAGCTGACTATTATGCGTATGAGAACGCATTATTTATAACAGAGGGTGATATAACTAATTCCCTAAAGTCTGCGCTGATGGGAGACACGTGAACTACCACGTCCAGAGATCTAGCATTATGGCCACCGTGAGGATTAAATCTATGGAGAGTGGCTGTTGGATTCGGCTTATGGAGCCGTTTACAGGTGTTGATGTGTCTCCCATGATTTAGAAATGGCCACGCAAATCTCCACGTGATGAGAAACAGAGTTCTGTCACCGTGGGACTCTTCGGTTGACCACCACTTGGCCACCTTTGACCACAACCTTCTTAGGTGAATTCGACTGAGCCAATAGGACACGATCCATGTCCACGTCATTTCTAACTTGCCCATGTGGCTCGATTTTCCTGAAGACACCTGCAATATAGACTTTAACAAAATGGCTGCGGAAAGTTGCAGCAGCTGCGGAAAGTGACAAGATTCCACAGCTAAATGAGCAAAAATCTAAATCAAACAGCAGACACAAAACATAGTTAAAAACCATTTTAAATGCTCTTTTACAATTAATATGCAATGATATTGATGACTTAGAAGGTCCAGGTGAATGAAAAAGGTCTAGAAAGGTGTATAAGAAAAATGCAGATTTGAGACTCAACATACCCCCACTGTGAAGGTGTTGCATGTCCTCATGCAACCAAAATTTTGATAATCCTTCTTCAATTCATATGCCTTGACACTTCAGATAGTACATCGAGTCCTCTCCTCCTTTTCCTTGGTGCTGCTAACATCCTGGGCTTTTTCATCAAGCATCTGAATTTGATATTAATCAGTGCTCTACTTAACTTTTGGCATTTCTTCTTCAATTTCCTGTTCTTTTTCTGCCATAGTCCTAGATGTAGCATGGTATTGTCATGAATGATCTTGTCCAATTTGCTTTTTTCCTTCAATGCCTCATTTTCATTTTTAATGTGTCTATTTAAAACCTCCAACTCAAAGACTTCTTGTTTCAATGATTGGACTAGATCTTCTTGTGCTGTGTGAGGCTGAGTGGATGAAGTACTGGGACCCGTGGCTGCTCTTTCTAAAGATTCTATATAATCATACACTTCTTGCTGCTTTGGGTCTATCTCAGGTGTCATTTTCATTGGGTTGTCCCCAAAATGTTGTGGAGGAGAATTGTCTTCAAAATATGGCTGAAAAGGGCTCATGTCAACGTCTGGCTGAGAATGAGATGGACTATGTTCAATGTCTGTCTGAGAATGAAATGAACTATGTTCAATGTCTGACTGAGAATGAGATGGAATATGGCCAGATGGAGTTTTTTCAGATGTTTCTTCTCCCAAATCAATAAAATGGGGTCCTTTCGTTTGTGTTTTCCTCAACTTCCCTTTAAGCCTGGAACTTCTTCTTACATGCTATGGACTACTGTCTTTTTGATTTTGTTTTCCTTTCCCTCTCATTTTGGCCATAGATGACTGTTCCTGAAGGTGAACTAGTCTCTCAGATAACACTTGATGATCTTCTTCTGAAGAAGGAGTTTGATGCATAGCCTCAATTCTTTTTCTCTCTTTTGATTTTATTGGCTTTTTACCCTTGGTTTCTTCCTTCCTCCTTTTTGACAGTCTCTCTTCTCTACTAGTTATTTCAACTGTAGTAGTAGGAGTACTTTGAGTTTCATCATTTGTTCTCTTTCTCCTACTCCTTCTTGATGTACTGCCTTCAGGAATTTCTTGGGGTTCTTCAAAGAAATTTCTAATAAAAAATTGTTCCCATGTGTCCTTTTTCTCTTTTAACTGTTTTTCAATCAAATTTTTCACAAGACCATGGTGATACAAATGTGGTTCTACGTCCCCTAGATGCTTCTGGATGGTTACAGACATCTTCTTCAAACTATTTAATACAAAGTATGGCAGATTGAGGGTCTGGTTGTCTAGAAAATTCATCAGCAATCGGGTATGATACATATACATTGACCCAAAACGCCCCTCACAGGTGATAAATTTTTGAATAACTAGCAGTAAAATAGCCCACTCCTCTTTCAAAGCATGAACAGGAATTCCCCTTTTAAAAATAGTTACATCCATACCTGGGTTACGTAGGATTACTCTCCAGGCTTCATCACTAATACTCTTGTTCTTGAACTAGCGTTCACCTTCTTGAGGAAGTTTTGTAGTAGCTGCTATGGATGCCTCATTCATCGTAAATTTGAGGTCCCCAATCTCTACCTCCAGACCATTGAAAGATCTTGCAAAAGATTTTCTCACCTCTTTATGGTAGCCTCTAAATTTTTAGATAAACCGAAGCCACTTTACCTTTTTCAATATATTTCTGACTTGCGGGTATCCTTCCATGAATTTAGGTCCTTCTGGTTCCGTTCTCAACAACTGACCCATCCTTCTTTCTGCTCTTTAAAACTCGTCTATGTGAGGAGGGTTCAACGGAGGTAAGATGGCTGAGTGAGTGGAAATGAGCACGATTTATGGAGGATACCAGTGACTGTAGGAAGATATCAAAGAATGGGTATACAGAATGTAGCGTAACAGAGAACAAAATGGGGTGAAGCGGAACAGAGAAGGGTTACGTGAGCACGGTGGAAATGCAGCTGTGAGATCAATAGAATAGTAGGAGGAGTATAACGCATCCGGCAGTATTTAAAATTGGGTGGCTGCAGAGTAAATGTAAGCACGTTTATGAAACGGATACAGATTTTATGCGGCTGAAAGAAGCCATAGTCAAATCAACCACGTTTCATCATCACAAGTGGAGTATCGGAGTATGAGTGAAGATCGGAGGCTTGATTATGGGATCGTTTGAAAATGAATGCAAGGATTGTGGGAGGATCATATAGAGATCGTGGAATGGTTACGGAGTTTGTCAACACAATCATTGAATAATGGAGCTATGGTTTATAACTGTGTAAAAATGTGCTTAAATGCCATTTGAAATAAATTTTTACTCATACCTTGGAATTCTTGCCACTTTTCCTTGGTCTTCAATTAGTTGCTCCTCATTGATGTCTTGAATGCCCCATGTCTTCATAATATGTCTTCATACCTGCATTTTATTTCATGATTGTGGAAATACATCTGACTGTACATTCTTTTGAAAAACAGAGTGGTAGCTGCAGAATCTGCTTCCGGCTGCGGAAACTGGTGTCAGCTGCGGAAACAGGTGTCAGCTGCAGAAACAGGTGTCAGCTGCGGAAACTGACACAGCTATTATTTGGGTGAATGGAAATAGATGGATGATAAATGACTGAATGAAAATGGTCATGAAAGAAAATTTTATTGGTGAAATGAAATGAAATAGATGAAATGAAGTGCAATGGAATGAAGTGGAGTGAAATGAAGTGGAATGGAATGGAGTGGGTGGTCACAAAACTTGTGAAATGAAAGAGAGATTTTTTTTTTGGAAAATATAGGGTGTCAGGTGTTCCTGATTTTCACCCTACATTTTCTGTATAAGACTGCCAATCAATGATTGGTTTTAGGCTTATACAATTTTTTTTTTTTTAATGAATAGAAAAGAACAAAGGCTATGCTGGTGGAGAAGAAGAATTCTTCTGTACCAGCTTGATTGTAGAATTTTCTTGAAACATTTTGACAAATTCCTCTTTTGAGAGTGGCTTATGATAGACTTTTAATCTATGGCCATTCACAATAAGAGGAGTTTGAAATTCATCAATGGTCTTGATTCTTACCACTCCATTGCTATAGATCTTGTCAATCTCATATGGCCCAAGCCAATGAGTTTGAAATTTTCCTTTAAAATATTTAAACTTGGAATCAAATAACAATGCCCAATCTCCTTCTTGAAACTTATTCTCTTTGATGTATTTGTCATGCCATTTAGCTCTTTAATATTGAACTAGATCAGTTCTTAGAATTGCCTCTTGTCTGATCTCATCTAGCTCATTCAACTACTCCATTCTATGCTTTTGGGCTTCTGATAGATCCATCCCCAACTGAACTGCTATCTTGAAGGTCTTGAATTGGAACTCAATGGGGAGCAGGACTTCTTTCCCATAAACAAGTTCATAGGGAGAATGTCCTGTTGTATTTCTCCATGTAGTTCGGTAGGCCCACAAGGCTTCAGAAAGCCTTTCTGCCCAATCTCTTCTATGTAGATGAACAGTTTTGGTGATGATGCTTTCAAGAACTTTGTTTGTAGACTCCACTTGACCATTTGCTTGCGGATGGTAAAGAGTAGATCTTCTATTCTTGATTTTGTATTCTTCCATCAGCTTCTCCACCAAGTTGGATGTGAATTGGCTTCCCTGATCTGTCACAATTTCTCTTGGAACACCAAAGCAAGTAAAAATATCCTCATAAAGAAAATTAACAACTGAATTTTCAGTAGCAGACACTAATGCTTTGGCTTCCACTCATTTAGTAACATAATCAGTACAAACCAATATATACTTCTTTTGCTTAGATGGTGGATTAATAGGTCCAATGAAATCTAAAGCCCATTTTTCAAAGGGTTCAATGAGTACCTGTGTTTGCAATGGCATTTCATTTTAAAGGGTAGGTTTCCCTACTCTTTGGCAGCTGTCACACCTTTTGACATATTGTTTTGCATCTTTGAAGAGGGAAGGCCAATAATATCCTAAAGAGAGGATTTTATAGGCCGTCCTTTTGTCTGCAAAGTGTCCGCCGCATGGTTCATCATGACATGCCTTAAGAATATCAGGCATTTCATCTTCCCCGACACATCTTCTGATCACAAGATCTGGCCCTGTTTTAAACAATTTGTTAGAAATCCATGAATATTTTGAACTCTCCTGAATAATTTTTCGTTTTTCACTTGGAAATAAATGTGAAGGTAGTTTCCCTGTAACCAAATAGTTAGCAATATCCGCATACCAAGGAGTCTTAATAGTTACTGCAAACAAGTATTCATCAGGAAACTTATCTTCTATAGGAGAATCTTCTTTAGTATTCTGAATCCTAGACAAGAAATCAGCTACTGTATTTTGTTTTCCTGGTCTATCCAACACAGTAATATTGAATTCTTGCAAAAGTAAGAGCCATCTTGTCACTCTGCCATTAGTAATAGGTTTGTTCATTAGATATATAATCGCAGAATGATCAGTATGAATAAAAGTTTCATAGCCTGTTATATAATGTCTGAACTTATTGATTGCATGAACAACAGCTAAAAACTATTTTTCAGTCACAGTATAGTTCAACTCTGTGGGAGTCAAATCTTTACTGGTATAGTAAATGGCATAAGGGAATAAATATTTTTGACCCAACACAGCTCCCAGAGCTGTATCTGAAGCATCCGTAGAAATATGGAAAGGGAGTTTCCAATTTGGTCCTCTCAAGATAGGTGCTTCAGATATTCTTTTTTTCAAAGTTTCAAAGGCTGATTCACAATCAAGATCCCATTTAAATTCACAGTCTTTTGTAAGCAATTTGAAGAGTGGAGATGCTATTTTAGTGAAGTTTTCTATAAATCTTCTATAGTAACCAGTAAATCCTAGAAAACTTCTAACATCTCTTGACAATTTGGAATAGGCAACTTGGAGATGACTTCAACTTTTGATCTATCAACCTTAATCCCATCTCCTGAAATATGATACCCCAAAACAATACCTTCAGTAAACATCATAAAGCATTTTTCATGGCTTAATGAAAGGTTTGTTTCTTTACATCTTATAAGGACTTTTTCCAAATTTTCTAATGCCTCTTCAAATGAATTACCATAAACTGTAAAATCATCCATATAAACCTCTACACAATCATGAATTAGATCAGAAAAAATTCCTAGTACTGCTCTTTGGAATGTTGTGGGTGCATTACATAACCCAAAAGGAAGCACTCGGTAGGCAAAAGTTCCCCATGGACAAGTAAATGTGGTCTTATCTTGATCTTCAGGTGCTACCTGAATTTGATTGTAACCACTAAAACCATCCAAAAATGAAAAGTAATTTTTACCTGCTAATGTATCTAATACCTGATCAATAAAAGGCAAAGGAAAGTGATCCTTCAAAGTTGCTTTGTTCAATTCCCTATAATCAATGCATACCCTCCATTTACCATTCTTTTTAGGTACTATAACCAAAGGAGAAACCCATTGGCTATCTGAAATTGGATAAATGAAGTTTAAATTGAGTAATTTTTGGAGCTCTTCTTTCACTATCTCCCTAAGATTTGGATTCATCCTTCTTTGAGGTTGTCTGATTGGTCTACTGTTTTCCTAAATATAGATATGATGGATGCAAGTCTCAGGATCAATACCTTTCATGTCAGTATACTCCCATGCAAATGCAGTAGAATGTTTTTGCAAGATTTTGGTTAGTTCTTCTTGTTGTGACTTTTTGAAATGTTTGTTGATATTCAATGTTTTTCCTGGAAAAATCTCAATGGTAGAACTACCAAACTCTTCCATAGAGTAAAGAGACATTTGTCTTGATGATAAATATTCTATGTCAGATTCCAACTGAAATTGTTTGGGGTCATATTCTGAAGATGTCTCAAAATTTTCTAATGTGTTCAGAATTTGACTATCCTCACTGATTTCCGAAATGGTAAAGACAGGTTGCATAGTGTCCTCGTCATCAACCCATTCAATGTATCCTACTTCTATGATTGCTTTTGCTGGAGGATACAAATTGAATTTCTTTGTCAAATTACCATTAGAAATGTACATATCCCCAGATCTACAACTAATGAAAGCATCAACTATGGCTAGCCAAGGTCTTCCTAAGATAAGTGGGTGCCCTCCTAGATTACTCTTGGGAGTCAAAATCATAAAATCTACTGGATATTCCCAAGAATCTAAGGAGACTAAAATATCTTCTAATACACCATCTGGTTTAATAATTGATCGATCTGCAAGTTGCAGTGAAGTAGGTGTAAAAAGAAGGTTAGGAAGTTTTAGCTGGTCCATAGTCTGTCTACTCATAATGTTGATAGCAGCCCCTAAGTCAATCAATGTATTTGGAATTTCCATCCCATTTATATGTGTCTTGACAATTGGACTTCCTGGATCTACATACTTCTGCATGGTAATTTTTCCCATCATGATATCTGCAATTTTTCTTACCAGGTGGATTCTTCTTGTATCTTTTAGTTTCCTTCCTGGTCTTTTGAAACTCAACTCCTTTATTGTTTTTGCTAGAATAGGAATCTCTCGAATGGCTTGTAGCAAGGGAATCTTGATACAAAAATTCTTTAATTCATCCAGAAAATCATAGTTAGGCAACAAGATTTGTTTTTCCACCCCCTTATCAATTTGTAGTCTTTTAGGAAAAGGAGGTGTAGATAAAGATGCAGGTTGCTCAACTATAGGAGTTGTGGGGGTTAACTTTTCTTTCTCTTTTTGAATGTTTGAGTTTTGAAGAGATGCTTCCTCAGAACCCTTATTGGCTTTAAGAGAGTCCTCCTCAGAGGTATCTTGCTCTTAGACATCTATAGAAGGTTTTTCTAAAACTCTACCAGACCTGAGTTGTACATCATTGAGAGGAACAATCATATAGGTAGGAAATTGTTGTCCTTCTATCATGTAAGTATTCTGAGGATTTTTATTGTTAGGATTTGGCAATGGCTGAGATGGAAGTTGATTTGTATTTTGTTGGTATGGGAGCATGAGTTGAGGATTTGGATTTTGTTGAGAAGGTTGTTGTTGTGGAAATGGCAATGAAAGTTGTGGATTTGGGTTTGGAAGTTGTGGAGCTTGTTGATTTTAAAAAGATGGAGGATATTGATAAAATTGAGCAAATCTCCCATAAGGATTTTGCATCCCTTGTACCCATGGTTGATATGGATTTTGATGTTGGGGCCAAGGTTGTTGCCAAGGATTCCAATTTGGTGGGGTTTGAAGATTCATAGGTTGTTAAACCCTTGAGTTTGTTGTCCCTGCCAACGTCTTCTTGCAACAAAACAGAGAGATTCTACTGAATTTAGGTCTTCTTGAAAAACAGCTTTGAGTCCAGGAATTGAAGGACAATCCTTGATCTCATGATTCTCTGAGCAAATCATACATGTTTCTACAACTTTTGCATCCAAGGGAAATTCCCTTAAAGCATGTTTCTTCCTACATTTCGGACAAAAGATGGCTAAAGCATCTGTTTCTGCTTTCTGCTTGTTTTGGATTTTAAGGGTGTCTAGTTGTTCACTAAGGCTCCCTAAGATATCAGTTTTGAACTCATCAAGCATATTACCAATCTCTGCCCTACTTACTGATCCAGTTGCAGATTTGTTAGCCCTAATAAGAGAAGGATCCCTAGGCCCTTTTCCTATTTTAGATTTTCCTCTTGAGAGATGGACACATAGTTCTGTTATGTCACAAAGTGGAAGTTGAGAAATGTCTCCTTTCCCCATCATGTTTAAAATATCTATCCATTCATCTCTAATGGCTTTTAATATGAGGGCTTTCAAAGTTTCATCATCTAAGTTTCTCATCTTTGCTCTTTTTAAGTTGTATTGAAATCTTTCAAGTAAATCTTCCAAATTTTCATCTTCTTTTTGCATCATTGTGAATACCTCATCCTTGTGATTAGTGGGCATACAATAGTCCAAGTATCTATCCAAAAATGTTTGTTTCATATCATTCCAAGTCCTAATAGATTGGGTGGTTAATCCCATGAACCATTTCAAAGCGGCTCCCTTCAATGTTGAAGGAAACAGTTTGAGTTTTTGAGAGTCTTCCATAGGTTCGGCACATGACTTCAAACTCAAACATAAATGTTTCAGGATCCTCACTTCGCAATCCATAAAATTTAGGGAGGACAGATGGCGAGATGTTTTTCATCGTTGTATGAGTTTCCTCATCAACTATAGGGAATCCAAACAAGTTGTCTTCTTGCCTATTTCTTCCATTATTACGTTCACCATTGTTGTCTCCATTGTTTCCTCCTCCTCTACCTCTACCTCTACCTCCAAATCCATCTATTATTTCCTCTGCCATGATAGTTTCTTTAGAGTCCTCAAAGTCCTCTGGTTCTTTTATCAAGGGAGGATGAGAGGGAGTCTCTTCCTTTTCTTCTTCAGGTGATTCTACTTCTTTGATTACAATATACTCTCCTGTAGAAGTAAAGAAAGGATCCTTTTCTAAATGAGATTTGGTAGGTGGTATAGGAGAATCCTCTAATTCAGCTGCTCCTTGAATTCCAAGAATCTTAAGGCTAGGGGTAGATGGCGGTGAATATTTTCTATGCCTTGAAGAAGATGGAGTTGTGAAAATCAAACTCTTGGCTCTAGCTATAAACCTTCCCCTAGAATCTCTTGCTCTATGCATGTCATTTTTATTATTATTATTTTTTTTTTTTAAGTTGGGCTAATAATTCTCTTTCTGATCTTCCAGGTCACACTAGATGCAAGAAGAGAGCATACTTAAGAAATTACTGAACCAATAACTCTCTTTTCTGATCCTCCAGATCACACTAGGTGCAAGAGGAGAGCATACTTCAAGAAGTTATCAAGTTTTCCCTTCTTTTTTATTGTTTTTTTTTTAAGAAATTGGTTACCTAGTTACACTTCCCCGGCAACAACGCCAAAATGTTTGGTCAATTTAGTGTGTCCTAAATTGCTACATTAATTTGTCAATCTGGGATTCGTAAGCTGACGAAGTGTGGCGCACTATATGTGCAATATAACCTATCTCTTACTTTTTTGTCGTTTTCGGTTTTTTTCTTGGTTGGTTTCCTAATGAGAGATGGAAATTCTAAAAGACAAGTATGGTTATGATTGTTTAAGGCAATGATGTCCTTTATAATGATTTACCAAACTTCAAAATTCAAAATGGTTTTGAAACATACAATGACAAAATTAGTTCCTAAAAGGAAATGAAAATGTGCCACTATTCTAGTTAAACAAACAGTGAAATATTGATCATGAAAACCATTACCCTTGCTGCTGTCAAAACACAAAAGAAATTGTACTCAAAGAAAATATTGCAAGTAAAATAAAACTAATATCAAATTACATAAAATCATATTCTGACCCCTCACCATTAGTCTCGCTATGGCTTTCGGAGGTAATCATAAACAAATTGAGCAATCTGATATCTAATTTGCAGAAAAATAAACTAATATCAAATTACACACTCATACTTCAATCCCTCACCATTAGTCTCGCTATGGCTTTCGGAGGTAACTGATAATGACATGAGCAATTTAACATCTATCTTGCAGAAAAGTAAACTAATATCAAACTACACACTCATACTTCAATCCCTCACCATTAGTCTCGCTATGGCTTTCGGAGGTAACTGAAAATGACATGAGCAATTTAATATCTAATTTGCAGAAAAGTAAACTAATATCAAACTACACACTCATACTTCAATCCCTCACCATTAGTCTTGCTATGGCTTTCGGAGGTAACTGAAAATGACATGAGAAATTTAATATCTAATCTAACTACTAAAGCAAATGTGCAAGACTGAAATAAACAAAACAGTGCTGGAATTAAACAAAAATTAAGAAAAGTAAATTAGCAGAAGGACAATATTGATTCCATGTCATTAAGTAAAAATGTAAAGCATGAAAGATTATGGACAAAGATGAAACGTGAATACCATGAAAGATGTAATATATATACACGTGGATGACTATGGCACAATGAATGTAAAGAAATGAAGCATGAAACTATACAGTAATACACAAAACCTCAGCTTGTGCAGGGGCCCTCTGCACAATCCTCGGGAAGCAGCTTTCAAATACGAATTACGCTTATGAACATAGTCTTCTCATATATTAAAATGCGGTCATAACAGAGAAATAATGTCACAGCACAATGGCGACGCAATTACATTACAGAGCTAACTATTATGCATATGAGAACGCATTATTTATAACAGAGGGTGATATAACTAATTCCCTAAAGTCTGCGCTGATGGAAGACACGTGAACCACCACGTCCAGAGATCTAGCATTATGGCCGCCGTGAGGATTAAATATATGGAGAGTGGCTGTTGGATTCGGCTTATGGAGCCGTTTACAGGTGTTGATGTGTCTCCCGTGATCTAGAAACGGCCACGCAAATCTCCACGTGATGAGAAACAGAGTTCTGTCACCGTGGGACTCTACGGTTGACCACCACTTGGCCACCTTTGACCACAGCCTTCTTAGGTGAATTCGACTGAGCCAATAGGACATGATCCATGTCCATGTCATTTCTAACTTGCCCATGTGGCTCGATTTTCCTGAAGACACCTGCAATATAGACTTTAACAAAATGGCTGCGGAAAGTTGCAGCAGCTGCAGAAAGTGACAAGATTCCGTAGCTAAATGAGCAAAAATCTAAATCAAACAGCAGACAAAAAACATAGTTAAAAACCATTTTAGATGCTCTTTTACAATTAATATGCAATGATATTGATGACTTAGAAGGTCCAGGTGAATGAAAAAGGTCTAGAAAGGTGTATAAGAGAGATGTAGATTTGAGACTCAACAGTATGTTGAACCAATGTGCACTAAGGATGAGATTGATCAAATTTATAAGCTAAATTTGCACGAGGAGGACTGGATTAATCTGACAGCATATGGGAATATTAAATGGGAGAAGGATAGTTCTTGATTTTCATATTCTGAAGAAGAACTAGATAATTGGTAGAACCGACTGCATGAGGTGTCTTCACTACACTGTAATCATGTGACCCACACTCTATGTTGCATAACCTCTAAGTTATGTGATTTCCCACATTATGATGGCTCAACTGATGTAAACATGTTCCTGGGAAAACTGGAAAGGACTGTGTCGATAGCGCAAAGGTTCCATGCTTTAGATATTTTCTTGCGAGCTACTTCAGCAAGATGGTGGGAAACACATAAGGAGATTATGAGATATTGGGAAGAATGCGTGAAGATGATGCAGTTGTGATTTTAACTCCTAGTCATTAAAGAGGAGGACCTATATTCTGGCAAAGAAGATCCACACAGACATCTGGCCAAGTGGAATTAGGTATGGGATGTAGACCCAAGGAGTGAATGGGTTCACATGTTTATTCATACATTGGGAAAGGTACTCACGAAATGGTACTTGGAAACAGAGCTACACAGAGGCACTAGTGAGTGGTCTGCGTTGGTGGATAGTTTTATTCTTACCTTTAGCATTGAAATTGGGCTTGATCTCATTGGTGAAGCTTTTATCATTGATGCGCCAATTAGAGAGATTGTGTCTTGTCGACACTTGGCACTAGTAGAAGTTGGGGACCCACGCACACTCGCAGGACCATCCATCCCCTCAAAATTCAGACAATTATGCTCCATGTTGAGCCTTGTGGAATACTACAAAAATCACATTCCCTAGTATGAATTAATAACTGCACCCATGACCAGATTACTCAAAAGAGGTGAGAAATTCCATTGGGATGATTAATGTTAGAGAAGTTTGTAGTTACTAAGGGATATGGCAGATACTATCGAAGAAGGGGATGATTACGTACTAGAAGTAGCACCACTCTCATGGCTGCCTGGTCACATTGTGCTATTCAAACCTATAATGAAAGTGCTGAAGGACTTGGATAAGGTGTACACAGGTATCCAAGTGCCCCTAATCCCAGAAAACGTCCCAATGTAAGGGGACATGCTTGCCAAAATCCCTCAACCACACTTCTATGACTGGGACATCGCAGACATGGAGAAATTTCCAGAGCTCACATCAGAGCTTTATCTTGATCTAGTTCTGTATGGAAGAGGTCTGGTGCGTCTCAAACCGAAGAGAGAAATGCTAGGTCTGCACAAGGCATGCCTCCTCAATTGCTGTAGATCCCTCATTTTAGGTGCAACCCCATTAATGATATCTGTGTGAGGCAATTGTTAGCATTGGTGCATGACGATGTGCTCTGGTTTGGCGAGCACATCCCAATTGATGCAAATATAATTCACAAAATTGGACTGCCAAACAAGGGGTTTGACCCCATGGCCAATTTCGAAGGGAAAGCGTAGGAGAAAGCACTGGCGGACAAAATCAAGAATAAATATGATGTTATGTGAAAATATCGGGGATTTGTGGTGGAAGAAATTAATGACCTAGTAGTCCATTTTGGCATGGTAATCTTGGCTTGCAAAATGATGCACAAGTGTAGGTTGAAGGAAGTGCCCACACACGTGATTTCACTCACTGGGAGATGTGAAAAAGGAGTCATATACAATTGATGTGCATACCTGTGCAAATAATTTCTTGAAACATGCACAAATTCTAGGAGGAGGGCAAGCACTTTCAGTATGATTTATCTTATTGTTAATAACACTAATCAAGTGGAAAACCCCTAAAGATACCCAGTTTCTAGAACTTGCAGAACCAATGTGTGAAGTTGTGCGCTACACAACCCTCTGGTACTCGTATGACCCAATGCGAGAAAAATAAAACAAGATCTTTTGGGTCCTCTACGATGCAAGCTTTTACTAGGCGGTACAAAAAAAACTGTGCTTGTCTCCCACCCTTTATGAAAAGTACAAGATGGTAGCTGACTTTAAGGCTACATTTCACAATATCCACATCCGCGCGAAGGGCGTTGTGGAGGGTATATGATATGAGTTTCCTTACTTGGTGACTGAGAACGATTTGATTAGGGTCACAGTAGATTGGTCGTCGGCGTGGTTGACTCCACGAACACAGCCGTGCACCCCAACAGGAAAATCCATAGAAAATGCCACATAAAATCCTGTTGAAACCGTACCACCGATTATGATAGACACAGATGGTAAGAAGGAGCTTACACTAACCAAAATAGGAGAAAAAAATGAAACCACTGTGCCAGAAACGAATGGCTTTGCACCCAAAGAAACTAAAGCAGAAACATCAAAAGGCACAAAGCGCAGTGCACAGACCAAGGTTGGGTCAAGAAAAAAGCAGAAGGGTTTGAAGCAAACAGGACAAGATGTCTTGATACTGAGAGAGGATGATCTCAATGAGATTGCAAATACAGTGACTATTGCATAGGAGGATTGATGGACGGACATGGAGGTCCAATATAAATCTGCAATGGAGATTGTATAGGTTGGCATACAAGAGTTAAAAATGCAATCGAGCCAGATCTAGGCGAGCGTGATTCAAGCGAGATGAATAAGTATGCATGTTATTAGTGCACAACCTTTGGACATAGCATTACCATCATCCAGGGAGGGGCGATTTTTTCATATCCCCCTGCCAGAATTCCAAATGGATGTGAGCTAACGCACACAATTTACTGGTATAGGTGTTGTTCATATTAATTTTTTTGTGTTGCCTACAGGAAAGATCCATTTACTTCAATCTGTCATTGATGATGAGATGCACTACTGGGAAGAACCCATGCAAACGCAAACCAAAGATGCATAGAAACAGGTTGCACAAGTGCATGAGAAACAATGACAGGAAGAAGCAGCATATTAAGAAGTAGAGGCCCAGCGCGCTGCACTGGAAGCCAAGATCAACCAAGTGTGCCAAGATATTCTAGCAGTCGTGGCCACCGCTAGACCCACAAAGAAGTTTGATGGACTAGTTGCGGAGTGTAGTGATGTTTGGTGAAGGGCCTACAACATATAATATGGTTTAGTAGGTGTAGGGTGAAATATCCCAGAGCCTAGAGTTAGTTCTCCCTCTCCAAACTTCTATCAAGACACTCCGAGACAAGACTAAGGAAACACCAGCAGTGCCTCAGTGAGTCGGGACGAGTCACATGTTTGTGTTGGGGGCCTGTTGGAGTGTGGTCCCCTGAGGCACAAGTTCCAATGCTATTTTTTGTATGTTTGTATGTGCGCATTGCGTAGGGGTAGTCAAAGGGATTTTTGCCCCAATTTTAGATATATTTAAGCTTAAATGTAAACTGTGGGTCTCAAACAATGGTTTGAGACCAAAGTATCTAAACGCTAGGTGTATTATAAATAGATAGTGTTTATCTAAGTCAAGTAGTTCAATAGATGTGATATGTGATATTGATATTCAGATAATATATGCGTCTATAAGGGTTTTGGGTTCGGTAAAAGGCTCCTGCTAGCTGTGTGCATGGAGACCTAGTCTTGGCTATGTGTATACTTCGTTGGTTGTGTGTGCGGAAAGGATTGTAAGGGTTTTTAAGGAAAATATGATGTATTGATAGATATGAAGAATTAATAGAAGGAACAGTTTTGGCAAAATCTCTATGTTATGCGTATAATTGTTGTTTATGCTCACTGTTTATGCTTTGATGAGATCGCACTACTTTTTTACCTATTGATGAATGTGCAGGGCTAATTGATGTGTTTATGCATGAGTATTGACATATGTTAAATATTACATTGGTTAGATCTAGATCTGGTTTAGTATTTGTGATAAGAAAGATAAGTATTTTTGTGTCTTCTGTTAATGATTGCGCAAAGATCTATAACTCTATTATAATTCACTATGCACACTTGTGGAAGATCAATTAGGGTTTTTGTGAGGACCACTTCATTAAATTCTCTCTTAGGGTGCAGAAACTTAGTTCCAGCACCCCACCATACTGGTTTTGGCGAGAGTTTGGTCTGTGCAAGCAGATCATTGCCGAAAGGGCTAGTAGTTGGAGGGTTTGTTGGTTTATCCATAAACTTCGAACCTGGGTCAGGACCCCTCAACCCAAAAAATGCATTTTTTGATAGTGGGTATGCCATAGGTGTAACTATGACCTAAGAGGATGTTAAAATCTAATGGGGAATCAATGACCTCAATGTCAATTGAGATTGTCTTGCCAAAAATAGTAATTTGACAGTTGCAACATAATCGAAGGGGCTTTGAGGGATGACCGTCCCAAGCATGAAGAGTGATGGTGGATGGGGACAGGTCAAATGAACCAAGTTTCTTCCAAATAGTACCGGCCATCACATAGGTGGAGGTGCCTTCATCTATGCTACACCATTAGACAATGGCATTTATTATGGAGACTGGGATTCGAAAAGAAACAAATGAAGGAAGGGGGGGATGTTTCGATTTGTCAATGTTAAAGATAATCATATCATACGATCATTAAAAGGATCCAAAACACCTAAATAAATGAGTATATATTTTCATTGGGATGGGCACGTTTGGAGGGCTTTCAGCGTGGACATTGTAGTAGAACACTGTGCCAAGTAATCTATTATGCTATAGGTATGGGCGGATTTAGCAAAAGCATCACTTTGATGTAATGGAACTTTGGGTATATTAGGGATAGCCTCTACCTTAGGCTGAGGGATTTGTAAGGTACCATTTTATGATGATAGAGGCTCAATGGACACTTTAGGTTCAGACCCAATCACAAACTTAGCAGGTGGCTTGTCATATAGGCGTGATGGAGTCTGAAGGTTGACTTGTTCAGTGTTGACTTCATTGGAATTCATCACAAGGATCTAATAATTGTTGTGATGATATTGTGATGGTTGTGGAGTTGCATGAACTTTTGTAGGTTGAGCAACTACATATCCTTTATGAGGAAAAGGATTGGTCATCCCAATCAGTTGAGATGAAGCAGGTGGAGGAGGAGATGGAGCTATTGGTTGTTGTCCTCTAGAAGAAATTTCTTTAGCTTCTCATGCTTGACGCATCTAAGGTAAAATGGTAAACTCATGAGTATAATGGCCATATAAGCCGCAACAAGCACAAGGATTGTTCATACAAAGAGGATTTTTCTGCTTGGGTTGTCCACCTCATTTCTTAGATGTAGGATTAGGCCAGTTTTTTTGAGGTGCATTAGATGGTGGACCCTAGTTACCTATTGTAGCCGCTACAACACCACCCAAAATTTTGGGTATATTCAAAATTTTGGGTCCCCTTCTACTTGCCAAGTCATTAGGGTTTTGACCCATCCTTTAGTCAGTAATACCCCCATGAAATTTTTCCACCAAACCTTGTCACCACACCCACTAGTCTCAATGTCTCATAAATACACTAGGGCTTGGGGGTTTGTTGCTTCAAAGAGCATTGAAAATACCTCCATGAACCTAGAGATAGGTTTGCCCTAGATTGTCATGGTAGCAGCCTCGGACGATCTTGACCTTCTTCAAGCCCCTTGCAAACCTTCTCATCAACATGAAAAAAAACTTTTGGTACAATCACGCCATCTGCGGGGGGGTATCATCATGCATACACTTGAATGAAAGATTTTATGTACATAACATATGTCCATTAGAAGCACATTCAGCGTATACCATTGAGGAATTATATTTGGGTACCCCACCAAGCTCATGGTCCCATGTAAAGTATTTGGGGACATCATTCTCTAAAAGAAAATTGTGAACTAATTGATATTATAATGATTCACGCAGGTTGATCCCACGATGATATACCCAAAAATGTCACCACCACACCGAGGGAAAGAAACTAAAACTAAAACAACAAGGGAATAGTTGAGGAACATGACACTTTCATCCCCTGTCCATGTGGGGATGAGAACTAAGGATACAGTTGAAGACCTCATCAAGGCAGATGACAAGGGTAAGAGTAGTTCGAGCTGAAATATGAAAAGTGGAAGATATGTAATGCCTATAAGCAGAGAACAAAGAGCGCAATAGCTGGGGGAATTTTCGATCATGGTTAAACCACATCTTTCCAGATGTGTAGTTTCATTCCTAAAGAGAGAGGGTTATCAGATTCAAATGGTTATATATTTATTGAAGCAAATGGTGGCTTGAATCAATAGCGTGTATCAATTTGCAATGTGGTAGCTGTGGCAGGGATTTTGAATGCAACCCTTGGCATTCCAAATTTCCATTTTCATAGCATTTGGCGGGATCCTAGTAAGTTTAAGGACATATATGACGAAGATCACTTTATTGATTTTCCTAGCAATGATGTGAGGATTGTTAGAAAGCTTCCTGAAGTCATGATAAAATTTTTTGACAACAATATGAGCAATATTTTCAACTTCAGGATTAAAGCTTGGTCTCCTGTTAGTTACTATGAAGAAAAAGTTCTCCCTAAAATACTTGAGGCTGGTGTGATACAAATTTCTTCATTTTCCAATCAATTGTCACAAGAGGTTCCACCCCCAATTCAGCGCCCCAGATGTTTGGCTAAATATGGAGAATTAAAATATGCTGATCCCATTGATAAACTTGCAGAGAAGTTAGTAGAGCGCATGATTAAGCACAACTCCACCACTGGTGGAAAATATATTGTTGTTCATCTTCGCTTTGAAGAGGACATGATAGCTTTTTCTTGCTGCATATTTGATGGTGGTGAGGAAGAAAAGAGGGAAATGGATGTTGCTCAAGAGAGGGGTTGGAGGCGCAAGTTCAACAGAACAGGTCGTATTATTAAACCTGGGGCTATCAGGATGAATGGAAAATGCCCTCTAACTCCCTTGGAGGTCGGTATTATACTGAGAGGAATGGGATTTGATATAAATGCCTCAATTTAATTAGCAGATGGGAAAATCTACAAGGCAGACAATAACATGTTTCCCCTTAGGCAAATGTTTCCTTTGTTACAAATGAAAGAGATGCTTTCAATGCCAGAGGAACTTTCTCCTTTTAAGGATTATTCCTTAAGGATGGCTGCATTGGACTACACTGTTTTCCTACACAGTGAATTTTTTGTTACAACTCAAGAGGGAAACTTCCCTCATTTTTTGATGGGGCATAGGAGATACTTATATGGAGGACAGAGTAAGACAATCAAACTTGACAAACACAAGTTAGCACTGCTACTAGACAACCCAAATATTAGATGGGAAACTTTCAAACAACAAATGCAAGAAATGCAACATCACTGTGATGTTAAAGGAATTAAAATTAGAAAGGTCAATGCTTTAGTATATACCTATCCTACACCAGATTGCATGTGCCGTGAGAAAACTTTTGGTTTGAAAGTCTGACTACTATGAATAAAGTATAGTCAAGGAAGGGTGAGTGTAGCCCGATGAAGACCATCTACAGCCAACCCGAGAGGAGGAATGTGACTAGTCGCAAAGTTGCATATGTGGAAAGAGTGACGTGGAATGCAACTCGTGGAGGTTGCGACTTGGCGACCTCACTGAGTCGCATTGCTGGAACCTCCATACATGTAACAGAAAAGCCATGAGGCCACATTCCTATATTTTTCACCACCATAAAGAAAGCACGACATGTCAGTTTATTTTCAAATGATAGTGATGTGATTTTTGTACTGGCCTCCCTTTTTCGATGTTCACCTCCATATCATATTCAGACAGAAATTGATAATGAGCACCCAGCAACCTCTCCAGAGTAGTAGCATGGAATCGATTCCTCTATATGTTTCCACTATCAGCTCACATCTTAAATCACGTTAAACACATAGTTTGTTGTTGTTTATCTGTTTGGGAAAATCCGCTTTGAGAAGACGCACCGAGCTTGTGAAATTGGATATAGTGATCCAAGGGTGCTCTAGACAGCCGCGCAATCCCTCCAAATTCATGCAGACTTGGGTATTGTAACCATAATGGATGTCGAAGAGTGCAACTCATGCTCCAGGAAATTGAATGAGAAGGCAGGCCTCACGCAATAAAATGTAAGGGTATGCATGGTCGCAAAAGGGCACTTCACGAGCCTCAGGTTGAAAAGTCGCAATTTTTGCTTCCGGTTAGGAGATGCAACCCAACTTCGATGCGACTGTGTGACCTCTCTGAGGTCACAAGGTCACAAAAATAGTGTCCAAGAGACTGCGACTGGTGAAATTCTCTGACTATGCGACCCTGCTCCAGAAGTGTGACCTCCCTTAAAGGCAACACCCATGCTCATCCAGACTCAAAGTTGCACTCTTAAATGGGGTGGGCACGCACTTATATTATAGGGGGTGGTAGGCGCTTTAAAAAAGAGTGAAGGAACCTTGTGGGCTATGTAGAAAAAGCATTGTCATGTAATGTAAAGGTGTATGGAAATAGGATATTAAACTTATGTGACAGCAAATGATCAAAGTGCTGTTGCAAGAGACCCTATAATGACACTGTTGAAAGCACACTAAGGATGCGCCAGAGGGATGTGCGCATATAGGTGTACTCGCTTTGCCAAGGATGTATCCTATTTTGAAGCCATGCAAAGATCATACAAGATAGTGACCAAGGAAGAAACACGTAAACAAAAGTGCGCTTAGTGCAAACAAGCTTTTATCCTTACTGTTATGCCATAGAGAAGAAATAAGCCTTGTGTAAAAGGGCACAAGGCCATCATATGCAAACTGCATGCACCAATAATGTTGCGTCATGAAAAAAGATGACACAGGGGTCTAAGCTAATAGCTTCTGTTTGAATCACTTTTGCAATTAATTAAATATGCCTCTAGGAATTATTATTTTGATCATAAAGACATGTGACCTATGATATTTGATTGCAGGTGGAAGTTATTGGTTTGCACGAAGAGCAAAGGTTTTTCCCAACAAGCAAGGGGACCCTTTTCAAAGTGAGGTGGACTCTCACGAATCCCCAAGAACCTCATTTTAAGCTCAAAGGCACCCGGTCACTTGCACAAGACTGATATACAGGAAAAGGCATCTTTCTGTGAAAACCGGAGATCACTGAAAGAGGAATCCAAAAGGGAAAAAACTCCAAGTCGCAGGTCACAAGTAACCCTAGATCGCAAGTCGCAGATGACTCCAGGTCACAGGTCGCAAATGACTCAAGGTCGCAGGTCGCAAGTTACCGCAGATCGCCGGTCGTATACAACCTTGGGTCGCAAGTTGCAGATGACCCTAGGTCGTAGGTCGCAGATGACCCTAGGTCGCAGGTCACAGATGACCTTAGGTCACAGGTCGCATATAACCCTAGGTCACAGTTCACAAATGGCCCAAGTTGCAAGCTAGCCCAACAGTTGGGAAGACCAAGAGTCAAGGGGAAACTCAAAAGACTTCTCAGCCTATATATACAACTTTGGGAATTGACTCAGGGACTTTTAGCTTGGCAATTGAAGCTGGTATGAGAGAGGAATTGTTTCTTGAGAGCTAAAGGCACTCAACTCTTGGTATCAAGTAGAAAGAGAGGTAGTGAGGCTAAGGTTTTGGTATCATGCATTGAGATGAATAGCCCATGTTCCACTATTGGGTTTTGACGAGTTGTAAACATGTTTTTTATGTTGCAACAACATTAATAATATATTCTCTTTTCCGGCATTGATTCACGTGCTTGTTTGTGGTGATAGTACTAGTTGTCTAACATTTCACTATGTTATACGAATGCTTTCATGCATGAAATTGATTATTAACTAATTCATAGTGGTTGCATGTATGTTTTCTCTTGAATCAATTTTTATTTTTTTCTTGCCACATCAGTGATCTATTGTGAACTACTTTGCGGTTAACTTCTGGCGTGTTTTTCTTTCATGTATGTCTGACTAGTTTTTTGGCTCAGTGATCCCACTCACGGCATACCCCCCTTTTATTTTGCTGCTTAGAATTTCTTGTATCTTTTTTTATGGTTCATCAATCTTGGGCTGATTTTCCTTCACTAATTGTTCATTTCACCTTTTCCTCTGCTCCATCATCTTCTCATCTGACAACCAAGAGTGGAAACACTTATGGCGGTAGTCGAGCCCACATACCAGATGCGGCTACTATCCCAAACGGTGTGAGGTCTAATTTGGACCTTTCACTGGGGAGACCCTCTTTGTTGTCAGTCGTACAATTTTTCCCATCAACATTACCCTACTTACCTTGAGATTATTGGTTCCAGTTGTTATCACTTGGATTGAACCTCAAGTTGAAAAAGGTAATTTCGAGGTAACCACAAACCATGCTTAGCCAAGTAGCTAGCCCTACTAGGCGAGGAGAGGGCTCTCTCCATAGAAATAATAGCCAATATGACTAAGGAAAGAAGATATTAGGCTAGGTATAGTAGCTCAGGGTTTTTTATTTTATTGTATAGGGTTGTGCTGGATCAGAAGGAGCATAACAGTCAGGGCAAGGGAAATTAGGTCAAAATTTGCAGGCTGTTCTATGGGGTAAGGTAGGAAATAATGATTTAGCACTTTAGGATTTCAATGGGTGGAATGATCAATACAGGTGAGGAGCTAGAAAGAGCAAGGTGAAAATCATGGCTTCTTTCTAAATTGAAGAAAATTACAAACTGTGAATGTCTACCCAAAACAGAGCATATGAGAATGGATTCTGCTTATCTAACTTGCATACATTCACTTAGAATTTATGAAATGATGAATTGTAGAAAATTCTAGTTTCCCACCCCGGTTTTCAGTTTTCGCCTTATTACTCCAAAATAATTAAATGCCCTTTCCCATATCCATACATTTAATAAACTGGAAAATAAATTTCGCTGAAAACACAAATTCTGGAAATTTTTTCAGAATGCTGAAAATGCAGAAATAAAATAACAGCAGTAACAAACAGTCATTCAACACATCATAACTCAGTGTTTTTGGTCAAGGTGACCCTGGAAAAACCCCCTACAACTCTTGGGGAAAACCAGTTCGAAAGCTCCTCCTTATTTCTGGAAAAATGCTTTTTACAGTGATAGAAATATTCAGCAAAATAAATAATCAGCAAACAGACTTTTACAACTTATCTCTTTTCCGTGCTTAACCACCGCCTCGGAAAATGCACAAACAGCAAAATAGGAACAGCAATAAATGCTGTACGGATTTCTCGATTTGCGTGCCCAGAAATCTGCAATAAATGCAGCTGTACGGCCACCTTGAAATCTGTGCCAAAACAGCAATAAATGCTGCTGTACGGACCTCGAAAAATGTGCCAAAAATGCTGCAAAACTCAGCTGTACGGAACAGCCACTAGCTGCCTCGATTTCTGTGCCAAATACTGTTGTACGGCCTGCTGTACGGCCCTGCTGTACGGCCTCCCTGCCTAGGAAACCGTGCAAAAATCAGCCTGCTGTTTGCTAAATCTGCTGCACTTGTCTTGCTGAAATGTCTTGCTGAAATGTTGCCTTGGAATGTGTGTCAAGCTGCTGCCTCCTTCTCCTCACTGCCCAGAAATCTCCCTTGCGCTCTTGCTCTCCTTCTCCCAATCTGCTCATGAAAGAATGAATGACCTTTTCCTCCTTTTCCTCCTTTAACCTAACCCTAAGTGACTTTTGGGGAATCCATAAATCCAATGGCTGAGATAGATTGAGATCTAGGGATGAGATTAAATGCTCATTTAAATCTCACTTTCTATTTTTTAATTCACCCCACTTTAATAAAGACCCACTTAGTCTTTTATTTCCAAAGTCACTTTTTCCTTTCTAATTTTACATTGACTTTATTTAAAGTCACTTTAACTTTAGTAACTTTATCACTTAAAGTCACTTTAAAATTAGATTTGACTTTATAACTTTATAAATTCACTTTAGTAACTTTATCACTTAAGTCACTTTTAAATTAGATTTAACTTTATAAAAAATTATAAAGTTACTTTAGGAGAAAAATTAAATTCTTTTGGACACTTTTCCCTAGGCCAAAGATCAAAGCCTTAGGGAACCACCTATCCTCCGGTACCAAATTTCAACATGAATAAACTCAACAATACATTTCAATACATGAAAAAAAGGATAAAATGACCTAAAAACCATACCATAGGGATCCCATAAAAATAGCAGCAAATTTTATTAATATTCCTACCCAGAACTGATACAAAATATGTCTCTTCAAAAGCCAAGCATCCAACTAAGTCCAACCCCTACTAATGAGAAAGAAGAAGAATATATAGACCTCAAAACAACTCATCCTAGCCTCAGGGGGTCGAATCCATGAGATGAGGATCATTTTCCACCAAATGTTGAACAAGAATCTGAAGACTAGGAAGACCCAACAACTTGCCTCTAAAACAGAGGAAACTGATTCATTTGACCTGATTGATTGACTTACCCAATTTATCTAACCTAGATAAAAGTAAAAACATGAATTTTACATTTATCTTAACCATTTAAATCATTAAAAATAAATTTCCCAAAGTGAAAAGTCAAACTGGAGAAGATTTGCTAAAGGTTGTAAAAATTTGCAATTTTTTGGCAAACACACAACATCCAAGCAGGGAAAATAGCTTGTTTTCAAAGGTGGTTTTGACTGCCTTCCCAGTATCCAAATCAGCTCCATGATATCTCATTGGAAATCTCTATAATTCTAGTTTCCAAATATACCTCTAGTTTCCAAAATGGTGCTCATTGTCCATGTCAAAAACTTGATCTTCTAATACTGGTAAACACATAGCGACTAGGTCAAAAAGGAGACAGAAACATGATTTTTAGGTGGTTTTTTGCATGTTTGAGGGACCAGTTCTCCTCCAAGTCTTCTAAAACTTGCTAGGGTTGATGTCCTCATAATTATAAACCTATTTTTGGTGTCCATTTGGCATTTAGAGGCCCCCAAAAAGAGTGCAATTTCCATGTCGTTGCGCCTTTGGAAAAATTTCCATGTTGAAAATTGCAAAACATTAATGAAATGAACATAAGTGCAAAAATGTGCCAAAATTATGACGGTAATTTATCATTGAGTGCTTGAGGCATGAAGTGACACCTCAGAAAGTATGTCAAACTTTTTTTTCTCCCCTTGCTTGGTCAAACTTTCAATTTTGTCATTAGCTCTTTTGAGCTTGGCTAATGAAATTTTCTCTTTCTGTGCATGAAGTTTGACTTTTGCCCTCAAAAATTCATTTTCCTTGTTGGCCTTCTTAAGTAACCTCTCTAAATGTAGATTGACTCTATCAAGCCATGGTTCTCTATTCTTTCTAATTTCTAGGGCAAGTTGTTCATTTGGTGTGAGCTAGTCTTTTGGGTCAGCTTCCCTTTGTTTCTCTAGGGCTAAAGCTCTTTTCAGCCCTCTAGTCCTTCGTCTCTGTCTTAGAGGTTGATCCTCCTCATCATCAGGTTCACCAAACCTTTCCAATGTTTCCTCAAGCAAGGATTTAGCCTTTTATGCCTCTCTTTGTGTTTTGATACACTTCACCTCATTGATGGCCTGCACGGTCTTCAGCTATTGATTTTCTTGCTCAAGGAAGTCAATCACATACTTTTCCCTTGCAATATTAGTTTCAAGTTCACTAATATTTGCCTCTTTGCATTTGATTGTTGCATCGGTGATTTTTTATTCATCTCTTGCACTTAGGTCAATCAATTAAAATTCATGCTCTATCTCATGTTCTCCCTCCTCATAATCAATGTTTGGCTCTATTACCTGTTCCTTACCTTTATTTACTTGTTGTGTTGATGAAGAAGGCATGGTCCCTTTCACTCCAAGTGAAGCAAACACGTGCCTATGACCTCTATGATAGGTATGTGCCAATGTGCCCAAATCAGCCCTCTTAGGCTTTCGAATTTCACCTCTGCTAGGTTTCCATGATGTATTTGGTGTCAAAAACCTAGGGATATGATGAATGAAATGAAGGAGTGTGAAGTGAATGGAGGTGTGGGGAAATGAAGGAAATGGGAATATGTAAGGGAGCCTAGGCTAGTGAAAACCCTAGGATTTAGATGTATTAGAAATGGTATTACTTTAGGAAATAGGGATATGGAAAATATATATGGGAAATATATAACAGTTTAGGGAATATATTTTTGAAATGAAAACTAGGGTTTCTTCCTTAGAAAAACACTCCAAATGATTACAAAGCATAAAATATATTCAATGAGATGATACTAGGATTACTCACTGATCAATGGAGCCTTGAGGAACACCCATGGAGAGATCTGGAATTTCCTGATGGAGTGGGAGGCTGAAAGACATTTTTTTGACTTTCTAAGCAAACGCGCAGCGACCCCTCTCAAACGCACAACACCGTTTCTGAATGCGCAGCACCCCTGCAGCACCGTTTTGTAGACCACATTTGGAGGCCTTCCCAGTATCCAAATTGTATCCATGATAGCTCGTTGGAAATATTATCCTATATAATTTCCAAATATACCTTTTTTTGTTGTTTGGAGTTTATGCTCCTTGTCAAAAATGTGTTTTACCAAGACTGGTAAAACAGTTCTGAATGAAGGTGCGAAAATGTAGAGTGATGTTGCAAGCAACTTTTGGAGGCCTTCCTCAACTACAAATTGAGCTCATTATAGCTCATTGGAAACTTATATCTGTATATTTATCATTTAACTCATTAAAAAAGTCATTTGGACACTCCATCTATGAGAAAATTTGATTTTCCTAAGGTCACTCCAGAAGTGCAACAACCTTCCTATGGCACTTGTGTTTTTGAAATTTCTCAAAAAACATGACAAATTTGTAAAATATGAAGGATTTTTTTCTTTATTGACCTATGAGGGACAAAAACCTCTCTCACTTTTGTTAAATTCATCTATGTTTGGTCAGAAACACAGTTTAAAGAAAAACTGACCATGTGAGTGGAAAATGACTTGACTCTTGGAATGAATTCTCAAAAAATGATGGAGACATGATGTTTATAAGCTGAAATTACCTCATACTTAATGATATGACCTGCCTTACGCCTTCTCTTCTCAAATTTATCATTTCCATAGAAAATATAAGCTTAGTGGGAGAGGAAATTAAGGTTTGGTGCTTATGAACAATGATGATTTGGGAACCCTTGGGAAAAATGGTTAAGAAAACGAAGCGAGGTCAATGATAATGATGGAGATGAGGTGAAAGTAGATTAAAATAAGGTGGGATGGGTGGAATGCAAATATCAGTGCTAACATCGGCTCCAACTGGAGAAGATAGCTCCAAAGGAGGTGTCTAGAACCGCAGATCTCTGAATTTGTAGAACAGTGCCTTATCCATTGGGCATGGAGTCCAATATATAAACTACAACTAAAAACACACTTCAAGCTTCAACCCTCACTAATATTTCATCAAAGCCTTAGGGCCTTCACCTCAGGCTTCAAACCTTGATGAATTCTATCAATACTTGCTGAAAATAAAATGAAATAAAACCGAAATGATACCAACCTACTCTAATCCGCTGCATAATTTCTGATTAGGTGAAATGATCCTTCAAGTGTAACCAATCCAGAAGATGGCTACTTACTGAAGTTATGCTCTCACTTTCCTCAAGTGGGCATAATGATGTACATGTAGGCAACTCACAATAGAAACTGAAACCAAAGCTTATGATGAAAAACAAAACAACATTCAACTTCTCTAATGATTACAAAACACTACCAAAGGGATCTTGAAAATCCTGAAGAATTACCTTGTCTTGAGATTAAGCAGCAAAAACACAAGTACTCCCTTCATTCTAATATGAAAGAACACTTTTTTGTTGATCGATATGAAGGCATAGTGAAGTATAACCTTCTGCTATTTGAGTATTGGCTATAAATTTCTCAATAATGAGAAATTATAACTCAATCTCTGGCATACTGTCTCTCTCAGGCTCATAGTCATCAAATTCATAGTCCAAGTCATCCTTAAACTAAAAAAATTATTCAAGATTAACAAACATGACAATCCTATCATCTTCATGATAGAAAAGAGTATCCTCTAGCTAATCTCCTTGCAGGGAATCATCATGATAAATTGGTTTACTCACAACAATATCCTATATAATTTCATCAAACTCCTCGTCGAAATTATCTTCATATTTATCGTACTTAGGCAAATCAGGTTCAGGAGGGACTTCATCAAATATGAACATTGAAAAAGGAGATTGTCTTTCTGCATGATGATCTATAAATATAGTTTCAGGATTGTCCTGATTTAAACTTATATTTTCATTTTCAAAAATGGAAGAAGGTCTACCAACACTTTCTTTATTATGTGAACTCGGAAAACATGCATTAGCTTGGGTTGTAATATGAATGTTTATGAGTTGATCTATCTCATCTTCATACATAGGATAAAGTACTTTTTTTCTTATTTTGATAACACAGTAATTGTATTCTTTCTCTCCTAAATATTCACAAGGATGATGAATATATTTTTAACCTTTGGTTGATCAACTTGTACTACTGCAAGAATTGTCTCATGTGGGAAGTCTTTATGAACATTAAGATAATATACATCATCTTTTTCTTCCATGAGAGAAAACACTTTCTCTTTTTGGTGATGAAAAGGATTTTCATGCAAATTCTCCAAGATCTCTTCATCCATGAACTCACTACTGTCATAATAATTCTCTATGTTTTGAATGAAAACCCCAAATTGATCACAAAAATTATTAACCAAAGACAAAGAAGGGTAGGACTCCTTGTATTATTCATAAAATATTGAATGGAAAACTCTAAGAGAACAAATACTGGCAGGTGGCAAACCTTCATACCAAGATCGTGTTTTTCCTTCAAGAGAATCCATGAACATCTTTAAAAGACAATCTTCAGGAAATTCAACCTTCAACTTGCATGTATGCATGTGAAATTTAACCATATGTAAAGCAGCATCATTCCTATAATCATCTTTAAACATAAGCAAATTCCTTTGCCAATCTACCTTAGGCATTTTATTTGGGAAACCTGGAATGTGATCCTGGCTGATGGGAACATACCTTCTTGCAATAGTTTCCATCTTGGAAAATCTTGAAGCTACTGATCTTCATGCAGTGGAGTCACCATGAAGTGTTGATTTTCTGGATCTTTCAGTCAGTGGAGTCACCAGGTGAATGGTTTAACCTTCATATATGTCCAACTGTTGTTCAGCATCAACAATTAGATCTAAATTTTTGTCGTTCTTTCCCAGGGAAGATCTGATCTCACTTTTTTTTTTCCCCAGTATGGTCACAAAAATGTTATCACTTGGATTGAACCTCAAGCTAAAAAAGGCAATTCCAAGGTAACCAAAAACCACGCTTAGCCAAGTAGCTAGCCCTACTAATCAAGGAGAGGGCTCTCTCCCCAAAACTCACAGCCAAGATGACTGGGGAAAGAAGATATTAGGCTAGGTATAGTATCTCAGGGTTTTTTATTTTATTGTATAGGGTTGTGCTGGATCAGAAGGAGAAAAACAATCAAGGCAAGGGAAATTAGGTCAAAATTTGCAAGCTGTTCTATGGGGAAAGGTAGGCAATAATGATTTAGCACTTTAGCATTTCAATGTGTGGGATGATAAAGACAGGTGAGGAGATAGAAAGAGAATGGTGAAAATCATGGTTTCTTTCCAAACTAAAGAAAATTACAAACTGTGAATGTCTACCCAAAATAGAGCATATGAGAATGGATTCTGCTTATCTAACTTGCATACATTTACTTAGAATTTATGAAATGATGAATAAACTCAAAAATAAATTTCAATACATGAAAACAAAAGGAGAAATTGAACTAAACACCATACCACAGGGATCCCATAAAACTAGTTGCAAATTTGATTAATATTCCTACCCAAAACTGATACAAAATATGTCTCTTCAAAACCCAAGCATCCAACTGAGTCAAACCCCTACTAATTAGAAAGAATAAGAAAATATATACCTCAAAAAAATTCATCCTAGCCTCAGGGGGTCAAATCCATGAGATGAGGATCAGTTTCCACCAAATGCTGAACAAGAATCTGAAGACTAGGAAGACCCAACAACTTGCCTCTAAAAGAGAGGAAACTGATTCATTTGACCTCAACTGATTGACTTACCTAATGTATCTACCCTAGATAAAAGTAAAAAAATGAATTTTACATTCATATTGACCATTTACATCAATAAAATTACATTTCACAAAGTGAAAAGTAAAACTGGAGAAGATTTGCTGAAGATTGTAAAAATTTGCAATTTTCTAGCAAACACGTAGCATCCAAGCAAGAACAATAACCTGTTTTCAAAGCTAGTTTTGAGTGCCTTCCCGGTGTCCATATCAGTTCCATGATAACTCATTGGAAATATATCTGAGTCTAGTTTCCGGATATACCTTCAATTTCCAAAATGGTGCTCATTTTCCCTGTCAAAAACTTGATCTCCCAGGACTGGTAAACGCGCAGCGACTAGGTCAAGAATGAGGCAGAAACATGACTTTTAGGTGGTTGTTTCCATGTTTGAGGGACCAATTCTCTTCCAAAGCTTCTAAAACTTTCTATGGTTTATGAAATCATCATTATAAACCTACTAGTGGGGGACATTTGGCATTTAGAGGCCTAAAAAAGAGCACAACGTCCAGGTCGCTGTGCCTTTGGCAAAATTTCTGTGTTGAAAATTGCAAAAAATTACTGAAATGAACATAAGTGCAAAAATGTGCCCAAATTATTAGGGTACTTTCTCATTGAGTGCTTGAGGCATGAAGTGACACCTCAATAAGTATGTCCAACTTTTCTTTCTCCCTTTACTTAGTCAAACTTTCAATTTTGTCATTAGCTCTTTTGAGCTTGGCTAATGAAATTCTCTCTTTTCATGCATGAATTTTGACTCTTGCCCTCAACAAGTCATTTCCCTTATTGGCCTTCTTAAGTAACCTCTCTAAATGTATATTGGCTCTATCAAGCCATGGTTCTCTGTCCTTGCTGATTTCTAGGGCAAGCTGTTCATTTGGTGTGAGTTGGTCTTCTAGGTCAGCTTCTCTTTGTTTCTCTAGGGCTAAATCTCTTTTCAGCCCTCTAGTCCTTGTTCTCTGTCTTGGAGGCTGATCCTCCTCATCATAAGGTTCACCAAACCTTTCCAATGTTTCCTCGAGCAAGGCTTTATCCTTTTCTACCCTCTTTGTGCTTTGATACACTTCACCTCATTGATAGTCTGCTTGGTCTTCGGCTGCTGATTTTCTTGCTCAAGGAAGTCAATCACATACATTTCCCTCTCAATATTAGTTTCAAGTTCACTAATCTTTTCCTCTTTGCCTTTGATTGTTGCATTGGTGATTTTGTATTCATCTCTTTCACTTAGGTCAATCAACTTAAATTCATGCTTTGTCCCATGTTTTCCCTCCTCAGCATCAATTTTTGGCTCTATTACATGTTCCTTACCTTTATCTACCTATTTTGTTGATGAAGAAGGCATGGCCCCTTTCACTCAAAGTGAAGCAAACATGTGCCTATGACCTCTCTAACAGGTATGTGCCAATGTGCCCAAATTATCCCTCTTAGGCTTGCTAATTTCACCTCTTCTAGGTTGCCATGATGTATTTGGTGTCAAAACCCTAGGGAGATGATGAATGAAATGAAGTAGTGTGAAATGAATGGAGGTGTGGACAAATGAAGGAAATGGGAATATGTATGGGAGCCTAGGATAGGGAAAACCCTAGGATCTAGATGTATTAGAAATGGTTTTTCTTTAGGAAATAGGGATATGGAAAATATAAATGGGAAATATATAACAGTTTAGGGAATACATTTTTGAAATGAAAATTATGGTTTCTTCCTTAGAAAAATACTCCAAATGATTACAAAGCGTAAAATATATTCAATGAGATGATGCTAGGATTACTCACTGATCAATGGAGCCTTGAAGAGAACCCATACAGAGATCTATAATTTGTTGATGGAGTGGGAGGCTGAAAGAATTTTTTTTGAATTTCTGAGCAAACGCACAACGACCCTTGCAAACACGCAACGACCCCTCTCAAATGCGCAGAACCATTCTTGAATGCGGATCGCCCCTGCAGCACCATTTTGCAGACCAAATTTGGAGGCCTTCCCAGTGTCAAAATTGGGCCCATGATAGCACATTGGAAATATTATCCTATCTAATTTCCAAATATACCTTTGTTTTTCTATTTGCGGTTGATTTTCCCTGTCAAAAATTTATTTTCCCAAGACTAGTAAAAAGTGTTGAATGAAGGTGTGGAAATGTAGAGAGATGTTGCAAGCAACTTTTGAAGGCTTTCATCAACTCCAAATTGAGCTCATTATAGCTCATTGGAAATATATCTCTTTTTAGCTATCATTTGACTCATCAAGAAAGTCGTTTGGACACTTCGGATATGAGAAAATTTGATTTTCCCAAGGTCACTCTAGAAGTGTAGCAACTCTCCTGTGGCACCTGTGTTTTTGACATTTCTCAAAAACCATTACACCTGTGTAAAATATGAAGGAGGTGTTTCTTTCTTGACCTATGAGGGACAAAAACCTCTCTCACTTTTGTTAAATTCGTCTCTGTTTGGTCAGAAACACAATTTGAGGAAAAACCGACCCTATGAGTGGCAAATGACTTGACTCTTGGAATGACTTCTCAAAAAATGATGGATACATGATGTTTATAAGATGAAATTACCTCATACTTAATGATATGACCTACCTTATGCCTCGTCTACTCAAATGTCTCATTTCCATAGCAAATCCTAGCTCAGTGGGAGAGGAAATTAGGTTTTGGTGCTTCTGAACAGTGATGATTTGGGCACCTTTGGGAAAAATGGTTAATAAAAAAAAGAGAGGTCAATGTTAATGACAGAGATGCGGTGAAAGTAGAGTAAAATAAGGTGGAATGGGTGGGATGAAAATATCAGTTCTAACACTGGTTACCTTTCCCTCTGGTCCTTTTCTTCGGTTTGGGGGGATCGGTTGTGGTATGCTGAGAATACACATGACCTTTAGGAGGAGGTTAATATTGTGGGAGAGGTGGGGGAGGCATGGGGGGTTGGGGTGCTAGTGCGGGAGGGGTTGGAATGCTAGGTGATGCATACAAATAATAAGGAGGGGAAACATTTGGATAAACAGGTTAAGAAAAAATTGGCCCTTGCATCTGCTAATGTGGTTGGGGATATGAATATGGTGTGCTTTGATGTGGATAGGGGTTGCTATGTGAAGAATGGGGGTGGGATAATTGTAAGAAGAACTGGTCCCCCTCTAGGGTTGACCATAACTCATTGAAAGTGGATAATATTGTTGAGGTTGAGGGTGTGAAATGGATCCAATGATACCATCTATGGTATGGGATGCCCCCAGTGCATGAGAAACAATAGGTCGAGGAAGATCATGAAGAACATTATAAACATACTTTGAATGAGCATAGATCAAGTCATATTTTAAAGCTACCTAGAGCGCATATTCCTCAAATGGAGGGAAGAGTGAATCGATATATTTTCCTATGGGGGAGAAAAGCGATCTAAGGAACCAATCCATGTAAACACAGTCATCAAATTTAGGGGCCCTACACATGTTCCTCCTTCTGCGCCATTCTTGGACATGGTCAAATAGGTGAGTGGAAAAAGTTTGACAAAATTAATTCAATAGTTCAGTACCAGTGTCATAACAAAGAGGTAACCGGAAATAGGAGATGAAATATTTGGAAAGAGTCGTGAAAGTGGAATGACTGGTGCTAGGATGATCGACATACCACTTAGTATCAACTCCATTAAGAGTCTGTTGGAATAGATGAACACAGATGGAGTCTTCAGTGATAGAATTGGATGAACACCACATACGAAATGAGCGAACATGATTTTCTAGATATTATTTAGGATTTCCTTCAAACTTGGGTATGTCGGAAGTAAGTTTGATAGGCATAACTGGAAAATTGGGGCTATGGAGAAGAGGGTTGTTGATCATCTAGTTAAAATCAGGGAGACTAAAACCAGCCATGAAGGGTAGCAAAGGAGTAGGAGTGACCATACTAGAAGAGGCTCCACTGGTGGGGTTACTAGGGTTATCACCTAGGTTACCACCTTGGTTTACTACACCTGTGTTGGTTCCTGACACAGTGATGGTAAGACGTTGAGAAGACATAGAATCTGTTGATCATGAATTAACATTAGTTATTCTTCCTAGTTAACTTTCGGATAGTCATGTATCGAATGTTATAGCTGATGATGAAACATTTGAAAGGTTGGTTGAAAAGAAGACGAGGATATAACAAGTATCATGCCTGTTATAAGGAAACATGTGTATGCGAAAGGTCAAGATATAAAGCAAAAAGGGGAACGGTAATTCAAAAAGTGCAAAGATACAGTACAAAGGATGCAAAGCGAAACAATTTAAAAACTGCTCGTGCCTAAAATGTGCACGTGAAGGAATTCTCCATAGGGGGATTTCTGCGGGGGTCGAGAGGTGGAAGAAGGAACAGACCCATACCCCTATGGAATTACATGGAGGCGTCATGGGGTGGGCCCAAGATAGAAAGCGACGTGGCAGCTCAAAGAACGGAATCTCAGTGACGTGGCTGACGGAATGTGGGCCCTGAAAACTAGTATGTTGTGTATTTAACCTGTCTTACGAATAAGATGTTTCAAGAATCGTATGGTTTATTGCAACAAAAAGGTAAGGTAAGTTTCTAGGTAAACTGGTACTGAGGGCCGTACTAGTGTTAAATCTGACACGCGGTGTTCACCTATTCCCAACTGACACCCAATCCCTACACACTGCATGCTCCACTATTAGTGTCCTTACGACATTTTCCCCCTCGTTTATTTTACCCATCCGCCTTTTTACCTCATAACGCTCAGGCGAAAAATAACAGTCTTCCCGTAGTTTACTCTAGTAAAAGTCGCAGGTTTTCCAGCTATGGTATAAACTAAGTGGAAATCGGTGCCAAGGTCTACCCAGTCGCTATCAACACCCCCGCGTCGTTTTCCTGAACATATTTCCCTATTGCACAAGTATTTTGTCCCTCATTTTCTCTTTGATTTCCTTTCGTCTTTTAAAAGTTTTATATGTCAGTCATGGGAAGGGGCACGCCCAAAAAAGCCGAACCAGAAACCCCTCGGGTCCGAGAAACCAGTAACCCACCCGGGTTCGAGCCTTTCATCGACCAGCAAGGCGAAATCCGCGATCCCCAATACCCTTTTCACATCAGCAGCATTAAACCCGAGCTTTTTAGATGACATATTGGGAATAGAGACCGATACTAGGTGGTTGTGTCTGGTCTATACCATCAAATTACCCCTCCATTCTATCCTATGGTTGATTTTATTTTCTGGCTCAGAGATGCTTATGACGAGAGTCGAGGCACATTTACCTCTCCTTAGGGGAATAAAATTTTTTCTCTTTCCCCCGACATTATCAAGAAAGCCCTTTGCTTTCCCACCAGCACCAGTTATATCAGTTTCAGCGAAGTGGATTTAACCTCCCAGTTCATTAAACTGCCATGGGAACACCAAATCGACTTCATTTCCTCCATCACCAGCAACTAGGCTACGTCTCTCTCGGCTGCAGAACCTTTCCTACTGAGCCTGTTCAAGGAGGAAGTGCAGCCCATTCTTGCCCACATTGCTGGTCTTTTAGGTGTAGGCGCTTTGGGGGAAATCACCAAGGTATGTGTTTATTTCTTGTGGCTAATGTTACAAAAGGGGGTAGTGTTAGATATCCCTGGCTTCCTTGCTGCTACCATTTAGACCCAGTTCCAAGAGCTTTCAGAAACCAGTCACTTCGCTTTTTTTTTATGGTCTTCTATCTTTTCCTACATCAGCACGCTGATAATTTTGAGGGTTTGGGTTTAGATAGGGTATATGAGGAGAATTCCCAACCCCGACCAGTTTTTGACTGGAATTATTCTATACGTAAATTACCTAAGGGGGAGAGTTATTCCAGGTTCGTAAATGAGTTCATGTCCATTGCCTATACTATTATCCATGATTCACCCTCACCTAGAGTTTTTCCTGAAATGAAAAGCTGGCTACAAGCTGGAAAATCCCAGAGCACTGGGGATTGGTATCTATTTGACAATTATACTGAAATTCGGGTCTACGGAGCCGAGGTTTCCCCTTACCAGCTGCCTGTGTTTCCGGTTCGACGAGTTTACATGCTGGAGTACATTTGGCAGACCCTCAAGGCTGACCAACTCCACTTTGTCCGGGCAAAGAAGGGTTTCATCCTGAGACTCCCCATCACAATCGGCCCTTTTTTTGTGAATTCAAGACATGCCCTTCCCATTATCGAGAAAATATTTCAAGGCATGGACCTAAGGTTGGGAAAGGGTTGGACCTATGATCCTCGGGAAATTATCTCAAACAGAAGAAAGAGAAACAAGTCCACACCTTATATACATGAATCAAGGTTGTTCATGGAGTGGAGGGCTAACCTTCAAACTTGGCCCTTGATTTCGCAGATGGAGATATATTCATCTGCCAAAGGGGAAGAAGAAGGCGTCAATAAAGTCCAAGGCGGAGAAGAAGTGGGTCCCTCAGGAGCAGGTTCTCCCCTTCGCAAGAAGCAGAAAACAGCCTCCAGTGAGGCAGAAGTCATAGGGGAAGAGCAACTGCTAGAACCATTTACTCCATATGGTCAACTGGACAAGCGTAAAGCCGGGATAAAAGTGCTGAGAGACAATGCCACCTCTTCCGAATTCTTGGAGGTCTCACAAGCCATCAGAGATCATACCTCACCAAGGGCAGTTGCAAGGAACCAGGCAAACAGAATGATCAGGGATAAGTACAAAGTCGAGCTGGAGGGGTATGTAGAGAAATATCACACCAGGATTTCCACCACCATGAATGTGGACACAGAACACCTGGTATTGTCTATGGCTGAGGCCATCTTGGATCCCGATATAGGTGCCACTAGTTACCAGGTGCTCGAGCATGCAATTGACATGGCCAAGGTACCAGCAACTGATATGTGCAACCTGCTCTAGGTCATGGGTGATATTTTGAAGGACGAAGTGATGCGGGTCACCATTGCGCTGAGAAAACTGGAGAAAAAGCATGAACAGGTGAGGGCGACCCTAAAGAATGAACAGACAAACTCTCGCACCCGGGAAAATCAAGTACGCAGCCTCCAGGAGTTAATCAAAGGAAAGGACATGGGAGAAACAAACCCGTAGTATGCTTTGATAGAACAATTGCAGAAGGAGGTCGCGTCATTGAAAGGTAAGGTCAGCATACCAGCCTCCCACCATGTTCAGACGGCCGAGTTGGTGCAAGTAGAAAAGGAAAAAGTGGAATTGGCTAACATACTGGTGAAGGAGAGGGAGGACAAAGAAAAAATGGCTGAAACAATCGCCACCCTTCAGAGTAGGTTGACGGAGCTGCAGAACACCTGGGACATGCATAGCTATGCACCTGCCACAACCCCACCAGAGACGAGTTCGCTGTCAGAACAACTGAATGCAACGAAAGCTGAAAATGAGGTATTAGAAAAATAGGCATCGACCGCTAGGCAGAGGATCACTAATTTGGAAAATCTCTTGGCTGAGAATAGCAGGAAAATAGAGACACTGCAGAAAAAGATCGAACAGGAAAAGAAGACAAGAGCCGACCAGAAGAAAACCATCACTGACCTCAAAATCCGCATGAAGGGTAATATCACTCTCGGTGAAGCGAGAAGTATAATCTTGTTGGAAATAATCTCAACGGTGATAGAACTGTGGGGTTACCTAAAAATGATGGGAGAAAACAAATCTGCTATACCCTATCTCAACAGGAAATTACAGGAGGCAGACCTCAACTTGTCCGGTAGAGCCCAGCATGCTAGAAACTATCTTTTATTCTTGAAGGAGTTGGAATCCGATGATGTGGAGAAGCATGGCATACCAAGTCGATTCATGGAAGCCTTTGAATGCGAGAAAATCATGGACAAGGAGGAGGCCTGAGTTATAGCTTCGAGAGCCCTGCAACATGTGGTAGCAAACGTGGGTCGATTCGATGCAGTATGGGACGAGATTACAATAGCCGGACTGCCGTCTTGTTGGGACCCAACCACTCCTTCCGTGCTATGACCGTTGACATAGTACAAGACACGCCTACAGGAAGAAAAATACCGGACAGACATCTTGTCGGATAAAACTGCTCGATTAAAGGCTGAAACAATTGTTTCATCCCTCCGCCAAGAGTTCGCCCTCCTTCATCTTATTAAGCATAAGCTCCCCACCGTGGCAAGTTTCAAAAACCTCATAGAGCCCTATGTCAAGGTGGAGAAATTCACAGCGATGCCTGAACCATCAGTAGACAGTGAGCGAAGATGCACTCAGTTCGCTAGTCAGATCGCCAGCTCGTCCGCAAATGCTCCACCACCAGTGTCGACAGCTGCCTCAACCCCTTCAAATTTGTGAAACATTGTCAACTCATGATTTGGCTTTATTGGCCTTCTTTTTACTTTTTACTTAGTTAACTACTTTTAAGTTTCAATTGGGCTTCATGTTCCACTTCAGCATTTTACTTTTTAACAGACTGTTGTTTAATATTTTGTTTTAAAAACGTCCAAGTGCCTAACTGTCCATTATGAGAGGCCTTTATTCCTCATCATAAATTTTGTTATTTTGATAAGGACCTTTAAAAAATTTTGGTCATGTGAGGAAGATATTTTTCCCAAAAATATCTTCCCGCTCAGTTATGAAGATGTCTATATAAGAAATATCCAAAGAGAGAAAAAGGTTCCAAATTTTCTGAAGAATTGACTGTAGAAGAACTTCTTGTATGTATTTTTGTGAAATCTTTAATACAGATGTGAAGAGCCCATTGGGTTTCAATGAAAACGAGTTTGATCTTTAATGAGGATTCTGATCTTGGTGCTTTATAGTGTGTAATTTTCTCCTAGGTTTTGTAGCTTAGCCATCCATTTCGTTTACATCCATTTACCTTGTATCACATTTTGGAATGCGAGTAGCCCACTGTTTCTGATATAAATTTATCCTTGTCGATACTTGTATCATAAGATTTTTGGCACTTTAAATATGGCTCAGGTGTGATATATTGTTTCATTTTCAATTCATCTGTATTTCTGCTATATTGGTTGTTATGAGATGTTATTTATAAATGTTGTCTTCATGTGTGGAGTCTTAAATTCATAAGCCCACTACGTGATGGTATATATCTCTGGATTTTGTCTCAATAGTAGTCAGTATTCTCTCTATTCTATGTATGCAGTAGATAATTTATGATTATCAATATCTGTGAAGTATTTAGAATCCTGCCCTCCTTGCAGTAAAGCTGCCTTTGAATTGTCTGATACAATTCGTGTTAAAGTTTCATATTTTGCCTCTGCAATATTTCTCTTTCTCTGTATCAAACTTCTGAAATTTTCGGTCCCGCTCCAGTTAATTTACCTGCTACAAGAAACAGCATGAGAGCTTTGAATTACTAATTATCCCTGTCATATCATTTTGCTCCTTGCTATATAAGGTGTCCTAGGCACTGGTCTTTCACAACGCAAGGTTGTCTCTAGGATTTACAACATCTTTTTGGCGTCGTTGCCGGGGAACGAAGTTGAGAAAAATTTAAATCCCTGGGCCTCGAAAAAACCCTATTCACTCTTCAAATAGTTGAGCATGGAGAGTTGAGAGTTGTATATCCCTCACCTTGGCGACTCCACATTCGTTTTTCAGATAAATCTAATTGTAGTCCTGGCTCCTCAGAAGCCACACCTTAGGTCAGATACGTCTCAGCCAAAGACACCCTCTGTGTCTAACCCAAAAAGAATTTTACATAGAAGAAATTAGAGGGAGAGACAATTTATCCATACTGAGATTCCACAATTCTCTCTAGAAGACTTTCCTTCTTCCTCTTCTCAAGTGGCCCAAGTACAAGGTTCTGACTCCGCTGTGGGAGAAATCGGCTACTACACAGATAGCTTACCTCTGGGAAATATTCAAGTTAAGGACGAGGCTGAGTCCATAGACACCACCCGTTATACATTTCACCCCACTCCAGAGGCCGAAGAAGTCAAAGAAGTCACCGAAGTATCTGTTGTTAATACTCCGCCTTCGTCTCCATCATCCCAAGCTGTTGTTCACTACATTCCCATCATCATCCACACCTCACTTCCACCTCCTCCTTCTCTTACACAGCAAAACCTTCTATTACCTCCACCTCCTCCTCCAATGGCAAATGTTCTGGGCTTCTTGCTGAATAAATATGCCCCCCTAGCTTTAGCTCAAGTGCTAAATGACCTGCCACAGGATTATCTAAAGATCCTGCCTCGTTTCAATGGAGAGAATGAGATCGAAGCTCAAAAATACCTTGAGGTCTTATGCTCCTTTGCAGAAAATTTCAACGTAGAACATCTTGACGTAGTCCTAAGACTATTTGTCCAAACCCTTGATGGTGAGGACAGAAAATGGTTTAAGACATTGGGAGACCGTTCTATAAACATGTGGGAGGCAATGGAAGACACTTTTCTCAAAAAATGGGGAGAGAAGAAAGACCATGGACATTGTCTGACTGAGTTTAATACACTCAAGAAAAGACACAATGAAGGGGTGGTCGAGTTTATTAAGAGATTTAACAAGTTGTACCTGAGCCTCCCCACCGAAATGAAACCACACCAAACTGCTACCAAGGTTGTGTATGTGGCAGCCTTTGACTCTGAATTCGTCTTCTCTCTGAGAGAAAGAAAGCTAGCCACTCTGGATGATGCTCATACAGATGCATTGGAGCTTGAGGTGAACTTTGCCTCCACTGGTAAATCCAAGGGAAAATATGAGCAAGATATAAGAAGAAGGGGAAAGGAAGAGGTATCCACCTCGAGCCAAGATAGAGATTCAACTAATGATAGGATTGAGGAGATGAACAAGATGATCAAGAATCTCTCAAGCAAGCTGGTAAAGCTTGAAATGGAGGCAAAGAATTCATCCTCCAAGAATTTCCAAAATTCTCCTAACACAGGCTTTAACCCTCAATACAGAAAGCCACCCTTACAGATACTGTAGAGGGGACAAAAGGAGCAGCAAGATCAGGTGCCACACCCCCTATACTTGGAAGGGAAAGTAGAGGGTTCTACCAAAGACACTTCTTATGAGCAAGAAGAGGCATACCTCGCTTTCTCAAACAGTGATGAAGTTAAGTGTCCCTTACATGAAAGTGACGAGATAGGGGTGCAGGCACACACAGAAGGTAAAGCTATTGAAGATACTGAAGATCCTGAGATTGATGACTACTGCAAGCAGTTCGTCGATTTCATGCAAGCCCAATTCAATAGAAGGTATGACCTCAGATCTTCCAGAAAGAGAACTCGCATTCAGGACCAGGAGGAGGACACACCCCAAGAAGAAGCACCTGCTCAGAAGGAAGCAACTCCCAAAAAGACCCCGGACAAAGGTAAGAGGCCCCTTAACCAATATTTACAGTCTGATGATCAAATTCCTTCATCTTCACAAGTGGCGACACCCCCCAGTGTCAAGCCAATCTTAACAGAAGTCAAACCTTCCCCTCAAAACAAAGACTCCAAAGATAAATAACCAAAAGAGGTGTCAATAGATAAGTCCTCCTGTACCTTCAACTTGCAAAAGGAGCTTGAGAAGGTGAAAATCCCAGTTCCCTTGACCGAGTTGTTAAAGCAACCTGCATATTAGTCCCAGATCACGTCCTTTATGCTCCCTCCAGAAGTAATAAACATTCCAGACAGTCTGAACCTTCAGGAAGAAAGACCTATGGTTTTTTTTGGCCCACATGTCGAAGAATTGGATGCTGCCACTCCCCCTTTTTATGTGTCTTTAGTAATACATGACCTGCTGCTGCATAAATGCATGTTAGATTCGGGAGCCTCTCACAATATTTTACCCCGCTCGGTCATGGAGCAACTAGGACTACAGATCACCCGCCCATACAAAGACCTTTATTCATTTGACTCCAAAAGAGTTAAGTGCCTGGGCATGATAAAAGACTTGGTGGTTAACCTGGCTCATATCCCAGTAAAAAGTGAAGTGATGGATATAGTGGTGGCTGACATTCCATCTCGCTTTGGTATGCTACTATTAAGATATTGGGGCACCAAAATTGGTGGATCAATCAAGCTGGACCTAACCTATGCCACTATCCCTGTATTTGGTGGTCAGGAGAGGAGGCTGTACCGGGAAACCAGATTTGTCAAGACAGTTACTAAGGCATATGATTCAGTTAATTCTCCGGATTATAGCAGGGAGGGGGATTTATCATGTTTAATGTGGGAGGAAGATTAGGAGTACGCACATGAACCATCATTTTTCCAGATCAAGATAGAACAGTCCATAGAAAGTCCTAAATCAGAAATCTGGACACTTCATTTTGATGGGGCTAACTCCAGGGAAGGTAATGGGGCTGGAGTGTTATTGATTTCTCCTCCAGGCCAATGGGTCCCTTTATCTTTCAAGCTAGAGTATGAAGCCACAAACAATGTGGCTGAATATGAAGCAATTTTACTAGGGCTGCAGATAGCCAGGAGTATGAACATAAAAAGTCTAAAAGTTCTGGGAGATTCAGAACTGGTAGTCCGACAGGTGAGAAATCAGTGCCAAGCCAAACATCCTAGGCTAAGGGCTTACCGGAATGAAGTTTAGGATCTGGTGGAGAATTTATTCTTGGCATTTAATATTCAGTTCATGCCCCGGGAGCATAATAGAATGGCAGAATCCCTTGCAGTGGCTGCCAGTACTTTTCGTCCACCTCAGAATCCTCTTTTGAGATATGAAATTGAGGTACGTTATAGGCCATCAATCCCGGACAATATCAAACACTGGCAAGTATTTGAAGATGAGGAGCAGGTAAAGAGATTTTTGGAAACAGTTGGATAATTTTCCAACATGGAGATTGATAGTGGTGAAGAGGGGGAGACTGAAGATGCTTCTGGAGATAAGTGGGAAGAAAAGGTAGCTGGTCACAAATTTCTGCAGTTGAAAGGGAATGTCATTCCCCGAGGACTAGTGCCATTAGAGAGGCTGTTTCATAAGAACGATGTTCCACTACAACCGAACAAAGTTGTGGAGGGGAATCAGGTAGAAGATTTGAATCTTGGCACTGAGGCTGACCCCAAGATCATGAAGTTGTCCAAGAAGGTCCCAGAAGAATATAAACAGCTTTACCATAAGTTATTTTAGTCCTATAAAGATGTGTTTGCCTGGTCTTACCAAGACTTAAAAAAATTTGATGTCAGCATTATGCAGCATAAAATCCCACTGAAGGGAGATGCAAAACCACATAAGAAGAAGCTCAGATAGATAAATCCCCTATTACTACCTTCTATTGAGAAAGAAATTAAGAAACCACTGAAGGCTAAAATCATTGTACCATTGAGATATTCTGAGTGGGTAGCAAATATAGTCCCTGTACGGAAGAAGAATGGAGAAATAAGGTTATGTGTTGATTTTAGGAATCTGAACAGAGCGTCCTTAAAGGATAATTATCCACTGCCAAAGATGGACCACATCCTGTAGAAAGTGGTAGGAGCAACTCGAATGTCGATGATGGATGGATTTTTTGGCTACAATCAGGTGGCTGTACTGCTAGAAGATCAAAAGAAGACTGCCTTCACCACTCCTTGGGGGACGTTTATGTATGCTAGGATGCCTTTTAGGTTGATCAATGCGGGGGCCACTTTCCAGAGGGCCATGGATATTTCTTTTATCAGGGAGCAGGATAATTTCATGGTGGTATACCTGGACAACATTACTGTGTTTTCAAAGGATGATGCAGAACACATTGAACACTTGCGTAAAACTTTTGAGAAGTGCAGAAAGTATGGCCTCTCCCTCAATACACAAAATTCTTTGTTTGCACTGGAAGAGGGCAAGCTCTTGGGACATATTGTTACCAGAGACGGAGTAAAGATAGACCCTAAGAGAGTGGAAGTCATAAATGGCATTTCCCTGCCCAGAAATAAAAAGGAAGTTCAGGTGTTCCTAGGCCGTATAAACTTTCTGAGGAGGTTCATCCCTAACTATGCTGAGATAGTTAGGCACATAACTGATATGATAAAAAAGAATAATGAGGTTAGGTGGTCAAAAGAGTCAAGAGAAGCCTTTTCCAGGATTAAAAACGCATTTGCTGAAGCCCCTGTGCTAGCTGGGTTGGATTATGCCAAACCGTTTATGATCTTCTCCTTTGCATCCCCTCATACAGTGGCTGGAGTTCTGTTGCAGAAAAACAAAGAGGGGTATGAACAACCTATTGCCTTTTTCAGTTAGGTGCTCTGTGATGCTGAACTGAAATATAACATATTGGAAAAGCAAGCATACGCCCTGGTGAAATCCCTCAAAGCTTTTCGTATGTATGTCTTGCAGTCTCATGTCACTACATTTGTACCTACAACAGCTGTTAAAGACATTCTTATACAAGGAGACAATGAAGGAAAAAGAGGGAAGTGGATAGCCAAAATATAGGAATACGAGTTAGATATCTTCCCTACTAAATTAATCAAGGGGCAAGGTTTAGAAAAGATCCTGTCTGAATCAAACTGTCAGGCCCTGGGCATCAATTTGTCTATGATAGCAAACGAAGATTCTGGGATAAAGGAAGAAGCACACAAAATAGAAATATCCTCCTAGAAGATACATATGAAGTACCTCATCAGCCCATGGTACAAATATATGGTAGAATATCTCCTAACCCTCAGTTGCCCGCCCAGTTGTGACAAAACTAAGTACAGATCACTGAGGTTGAGGTCACAAAATTGTGTTATTGCAAACGGTCGGCTGTATTGGTGGGATCCCTCAGGAATCCTACTCCTGTGTCTTACAGAAGAAGAGGTGGAGAGTATAATGGTTGAGTTTCATGAAGGAATTTTTTGAGGCCACTACAGCTGGAGAGCTACTACTCACAAGATTCTCAAGGCTGGTTTCTTCTGGCCCAAGCTCTTTGGAGATGTGTTTGCCCAAGTTAGATATTGTGAGAAATGTCAGAGGTTTTATGAAAGACAGAGGTTGGCACTGATGCCCATGATCCCGGTTCATGTGGAAGAACCATTTCAGCAATGGGGAATCGACTTCATAGGAGAAATACACCCACCCTCAAGTGGACAGCATAAATGGATATTAACGGCCATGGATTATTTCACAAAATGGGTGGAATCTGTACTTGCCCAGAATGCAACTGACACTATGGTAATAAAATTCATGGAAGAGAATATCATATCCAGATTTGGCTGCCCTGCCAAGATAGTGACTGACAATGCACAAGCCTTTAAATCCACAAAGTTTGTCAACTTCTGTCAAAAGTATAATATCACACTGGGTCACTCTATAGCCTATTACCCACAGGGAAACGGCCTGGTAGAATCCTCAAATAAAACTCTGGTCCGAGCACTAAAGAAGACCATCAACGAGAATCAGAAAAATTGGGATTCTCAGCTAAAATTCGCTCTGTGGGCAAATAGAATTACTAGCAAGAGGGCAACTGGGAAGTCCCCATATGAATTAGTTTATGGGAGGGTAGCATTTTTTCCTGTGCAGCTGGCCTTACCAGTAGCTCGGTTCATGCAAGAAAATCAAGAGGAGCCAGATGAGGTAACTAGGAGGATTAATCAGTTGGTGGAGCTAGAAGAAACGCGAAATCAGGTGAGTCAGAAGCTAATTGAATATTAGGATAAAATGACGGATCGTTTCGACCAACATGCCAAAGATAGAAAGTTACAGGTAGGAGATCTGGTGCTCAGATGGGAAATTCAAAGGGAAGACAAAGGGAAACACAGAAAATTCGATCCCCTCTGGTTTGGCCCTTTCAAAATTATAGAGAAAGGTGGAAAAAATACCTTCAGATTGGAAAACTTACAGGGAGATCTACTCGACGCCCCTGTGAACGGTCAGTTTCTCAAGCCTTATTTTCAGTTCTGAGTCGGGCCGGGAGAGCCTGATGTACAATATTGTATATTAGCTTCTATTTTTACCCTTGCTTGAAATATGTGTGCGTGGTAATGAATCATGAAGAGAAACGGTGTCCACAGAAGAGAACAGGTGGTCTGCGAAGTTCTCGGCACACTCAAGGACGAACGTGTCATCCTCAGGTGGAGCCAATGTTGATCATGAATTAACATTAGTCATTCTTCCTAGTTAACTTTCGAATAGTCATGTATCGAATGTTATAGCTGACGATGAAACATTTGAAAGGTTGGTTGAAAATAAGATGAGGATATAACAAGTATCATGCTTGTTATAACGAAACATGTGTACGCGAAAGGTCAAGATATAAAGCAAAAAGGGGAACGGTAATTCAAAAAGTGCAAAGATACGGTACAAAGGATGCAAAGAGAAACAATTTAAAAACTGCCCACGCCTCAAATGTGCACGTGAAGGAATTCTCCATAGGGGGATTTCCGCGGGGGTCGAGAGGTGGAAGAAGGAACAGACCCATACCCCCGTGGAATTACATGGAGGCGTCACGGGGTGGGCCCAAGATAGAAAGTGACGTGGCAGCTCAAAGCACAGAATCTCAGTGATGTGGCAGATGGAATGTGGGCCCTAAAAACTGGTACGCTGTGTATTTAACCCGTCTTATGAATAAGATGTTTCAAGAATCGTATGGTTTATGGCAGCAGAAAAGTAAGGTAAGTTTCTAGGTAAACTGGTATTGAGGCCTGTACTAGTGTTAAACCCGGCACGCAGTGTTCACCTATTCCCAACTGACACCCAATCCCTATGTGCCATGTGCTCCACTGTTAGTGTCCTTACGACATTTTCCCCCCCGTTTATTTTACCTATCCGCCTTTTTACCTCAGAACACTCACGCGAAAAATAACATTCTTTCCGTAGTTTACTCTAGTAAAAGTCACAGGTTTTCCAGCTACGGTATAAAATAAGTGGGAATCGGTGCCAAGGTCTACCCAGTCACTATCAACACCCCTGCATCATTTTCCTGAACATATTTCCCTGTTGCACAGGTATTCCGTCCCTCATTTTCTCTCTGCTTTCCTTTCTTCTTTTAAAAGTTTTATATGTCAGTCATGGTAAGGGGCACGCCCAAAAAATCCGAACCAGAAACCCCTCAGGTCTGAGAAACCAGAAACCCACCCGGGTTTGAGCCTTTCATCAACCAGCAAGTTGAAATCCACAATCCCCAATACCCTTTTCACATCAGCAGCATTAAACCCGAGCTTTTTAGACGACATATTGAGAATAGAGACCAATACCGGGTGGTTGTGTCTGGTCTATACCATCAAATTACCCCTCCAGTCTATCCTGTGGTTGATTTTATTTGCTGGCTCATAGATGCTTACGATGAGAGTCGAGGCACGTTTACCTCTCCTCAGGGGAATAAAAATTTTTCTCTTTCCCTCGAAATTATCAAGCAAGCCCTCCGCTTTCCCACCAGCGCCACTTATATCAGTTTTAGTGAAGTGGCTTTAACCTCCCAGTTCACTAAACTGCCATGGGAGCACCAAAAAGACTTCATTTCCTCCATCACCAGCAACCAGGCTACGTCTCTCCCGGATGCAGAACCTTTCCTGCTAAGCCTATTCAAGGAGGAAGTGCAACCCATTCTTGCCCTCATTGTTGGTCTCTTAGCTGTAGGCGCTTTGGGGGAAATCACCAAGGTATGTGTTTATTTCTTGTGGCTAATGTCGCAAAAGGGGGTAGTGTTAGATATCCCTAACTTCCTTGCTGCTACCATTCGGACCCAGTTCCAAGCGCTTTCAGAAACCAGTCACTTCTGCTTTTGTTTGATGGTCTTCTATCTTTTCCTACATCAGCACGCTGATAATTTTGAGGGTTTGGGTTTAGATAGGGTATATGAGGCGAATTCCCAACCCCGACCAGTTTTTGACTGGAATTATTCTGTACGTAAATTTCCTAAGGGGGAGGGTTATTCCAGGTTCGTAAATGAGTTCATGTCCATTTCCTATACTATTATCCATGATTCACCCTCACCTAGAGTTTTTCCTGAAATGAAGAGCTGGATACAAGCTGGAAAATCCCAGAGCACTGGGGATTGGTATCTATTTGACAATTATACTAAAATTCGGGTCTACAGAGCTGAGGTTTCCCCTTACCAGCTGCCTGTGTTTCCAGTTCGACAAGTTTACGCACTGGAGTACATTCGGTAGACCCTCAAGGCTAACAAAATCCACTTTGTCTCGGGAAAGAAGGGTTTCATCCTGAGACTCCCCATCACAATCGGCCCTTTTGTTGTGAATTCAAGACATGCCCTTCCCATTGTCAAGAAATTGTTGCAAGGCATGGACCTAAGGCTGGGAAAGGGTTGGGCCTATGATCCTCAGGAAATTATCTCAAACAGAGGAAAGAGGAACAAGTCCACACCTTATATACATGAATCAAGGCCGTTCATGGAGTGGAGGGCTAACCTTGAAACTTGGGCTTTGATTTCGCAGATGGAGACAGATTCATCTGCCACAGGGGAAGAAGAAGGCGTCAATAAAGGCCAAGGCGGAGAAGAAGTGGGTCCCTCAGGAGTAGGTTCTCCCCTTCGCAAGAAGCAAAAAACAGCCTCCAGTGAGGCAGAAGTCATAGGGGAAGAGCAACTGCTAGAACCGTTTACTCCGTATGGTCAACTGGATAAGAGTAAAGCCAGGATAAAAGTGCTGAGAGACAGTGCCACCTCTTTCGACTTCTTGGAGGTCTCACAGGCCATCAAAGATCATACCTCACCAAGGGCAGTTGCAAGGAACCAGGAAAATAGAATGATCAAGGATAAGTATAAAGCCGAGCTGGAGGGGTATGTAGAGAAATATCACACCAGGATTTCTGCCACCATGAATGTGGACACAGAACACCTGGTATTGTCTATGGCTGAGGCCATCTTGGATCCCAATACAGGTGCCACTAGTTACCAGGTGCTCGAGCATGCAATTGACATGGCCAAGGTACCAGTAACCGATATGTGCAACCTGTTCCAGATCGTGGGTGATATGTTGAAGGACGAAGTGATGTGGGTCACCATTGCATTGAGAAAACTGGAGAAAAAGCATGAACAGGTGAGGGCGACCCTAAAGAATGAAAAGGCAAACTCTCGCGCCTGGGAAAATCAAGTACGCACCCTCCAGGAGTTAATCAAAGGAAAGGACACAGGAGAAACAAACCTGCAGTACGCTTTGATAGAACAATTGCAGAAGGAGGTCACGTCATTGAAAGGTAAGGTCAGCATACCATCCTCCCACCATGTTCAGACAGCCGAGTTGGCGCAAGCAGAGAAGGAAAAAGTGGAATTGGCTAACATACTGGCGAAGGAGAGGGAGGACAAAGAAAAAATGGTTGAAACAATCGCCACGCTTCAGAGTAGGTTGACGGAGCTGCAGAACACCTGGGACATGCACAGTTGTGCACCTGCCACAACCCCACCAGAGATGAGTTCACTGTCAGAACAACTGAATGCAGCGAAAGCTACAAATGAGGTATTAGAAAAACAAGCATCCACCACTAGGCAGAGGATCACTAATTTGGAAAATCTCTTGGCTGAGAATAGCAGGAAAATAGAGACACTGCAGAAAGAGACCGAACAGGAAGAGAAGACAAGAGCCGACTAGCAGAAAACCATTACTGACCTCAAAAGCCGCATGAAGGGTAATATCACTCTCGGTGAAGCGAGAATTATAATCTAGTCAGACATAATCTCAGCGGAGATAGAATGTGGGGTTCCCTAAAAATGATGGGAGAAAACAAATATGCTATACCCTATCTAAACAGGAAATTACAGGAGGCAGACCTCAACTTGTCTGGCAGAGCCCAACATGCTAGAAACTATCTTTCATTCTTGAAGGAGTTGGAATCCGATGACGTGGAGAAGCATGGCATACCAAGTCAATTCATGGAAGCCTTTGAATTCCATAAAATCATGGACAAGGAGGAGGCCGGAGTTACAACTTCGAGAGCCCTACAATAGGTGGTAGCAAACATGGGTCGATTCGACGCAGTATGGGACGAGATTACAACAGTTGGACTGCCGTCTTGTTGGGACCCAACCACTCCTTCCATGCTACGACCATTGACAGAGTACAAGACACGCCTACAGGAAGAAAAAGATCGGAGAGACGTCTTGTCGGATAAAACCGTTCGATTAAAGGCCGAAACAATTGTTTCATCCCTCCGCCAAGAGTTCGCCCTCCTTCATCTTATTAAGCATAAGCTCCCCACCGAGGCAAGTTTCAAAAACCTCATAGAGGCCTATGTCAAGGTGGAGAAATTTGCAGCGCTGCCTGAACCATCAGCAGACAGCCAGCGAAGATGCACTCAGTTCGCCAGTCAGATCACCAGCTCGTCCGCAAATGCTCCACCACCAGTGTCGGCAACTGCCTCAACCCCTTCACATCTGTGAAACACTTTGAACTCATGATTCGGCTTTAGTGGCCTTCTTTTTACTTTTTACTTAGTTAACTACTTTTAAGTTTCAAGTGGGCTTCATGTTCCACTTCAACATTTTACTTTTTACCAGACTGTTGTTTAATATTTTGTTTTAAAAACGGCCGAGTGCCTGATTGTCCATGATGAGAGGCCTTTATTCCTCATCATAAATTTTGTTATTTTGATAAGGACCTTTAACAAATTTTGGTCATGCGAGGAATATATTTTTCCCAAAATTATCTTCCCGCTCAGTTATGAAGATGTCTATATAAGAAAGATCCAAAGAGAGAAAAAGGTTCCAAATTTTCTGAAGAATTGACTGTAGAAGAACTTCTTGTATGTATTTCTGTGAAAGCTTTAATACAGATGTGAAGAGCCTGTTGGGTTGCAATGAAAAGGAGTTTGATCTTTAATGAGGATTCTGATCTTGGTGCTTTATAGTGTGTAATTTTCTCCTAGGTGTTGTAGCTTAGCCATCCATTTCGTTTACATCCATTTACCTTGTATCACATTCTGGAATGCGAGTAGCCCACTGTTTCTGATATAAATTTATCCTTGTCGATACTTGTATCATAATCTTTTTGGCACTTTAAATATGGCTCAGGTGTGATATACTGTTTCATTTTCAATTCATCCGTATTTCTGCTATACTGGCTGTTATGAGATGTTATTTATAAATGTTGTCTTCATGTGTGGATTCTTAAATTCATAAGCCCACTACGTGATGGTATATATCTCTGGATGTTGTCTCAACAGTAGTTAATATTCTCTCTATTCTACGTATGCAGTAGATAATTTATGATTATCAATCTCTGTGAAGTATTTAGAATCCAGCCCTCCTTGCAGTAAAGCTGCCTTTGAATTGTCTGATACAATTCGTGTTAAAGTTTCATATTTTGCCTCTGCAATATTTCTCTTTCTCTGTATCAAACTTATGAAAGTTTGGGTCCCGCTCCAGTTAATTTACCTGCTACAAGAAACAGCATGAGAGCTTTGTCTTACTAATTATCCCTGTCATATCATTTTGCTCCTTGCTATATAAGGTGTCCTAGGCACTGGTCTTTCACAATGCAAGGCTGTCTCTAGGATTTACAACAGAATCAAAGGAAGAATTAGAAGAATCAATAGAACCAAAGTCATAATGAGGACTTGATGGAGGACAGGGAGGATGAACTCTAACTTGATGGGGACGAGTAATATGTCCTAAGGGAAATTGAGGACTAATGCATCATATTCTCCATGAAAAATTCCTAGGGGAAGCAATGATATCAAGACAATTATGACTCTTAGGACTAAAGGATGATATGAGAAAAAGAGTAACAAACAACAAGCCAACACGTAGTTCAATGCTGCCAATTGTAACCTAGCTATATTAATATGCTACTCTAATACATGCAAACATGTCCTATCAAATAAAATGACCTTTAGCCTATAGGTTGTCTAAATCCTAAAAAAATCCTAAATTTACTATTTCAGATGGCCTTCCAAATAATTTCTTACTTCACGGAATATGATCCCCACAAGCAGAGTTGTCCAGAGAAAGGTGGGCTAGAGAACCAATTGCTTCCCACAACTAGTCATATAAGGTGTTATCCTATGATTGGTCACTACAATTACCTTCATCCCATGTGGTTGATCGAGTCTTGACCTTCTTGGTGATAATACACCACGCAAAATTCCCTACCATGGTTGGGTATACACGAGGAGAACTGCTCGCATGATGACCTAGCATAACCCCCTTTGAATCAAGTTTCTAACGCACTCTAACTCTGGACCGTGGGATGGTGCAGGATTCTATGCTCCCTGCAAAGTCAACTTCTATGTCTCAATGTAAATGATCGATGGTTGTTATTGGAAACATGTCTCATTGATCCTACACGTAACTACACATATTATTTGGCCTTGATCCCCAAGTGGGCTTAATATATGTGTGTTATATTATTATTATGTGGCGCGTTTCAAGTATTCGCTTGGCAGTGTTAACCAAACTCACATTTTCTTAGGGCGTGAAAACGTGTATGAAAAGTATGTTCAAGGTATGAGTCAATTTACCATGTTTGATGATGCCATGTGTTGCTAAAATAAAGTGCTAAAAAACTTTAAATAATGCTATAAAATGACGGTAAAATAAATATCCAATTCAAGCACACAAACCCCACCCAAAAAGGCTATCAAACAGCTAAACAAGGAGAGGAAAACAAGCTACTCAAAAACACAAAAAATATCTACAAGATCTAATGTCAAAGGGACTATGATCTGAAGGCACTAATCTGCTATAAATGGAGTAGAGAAACAACAAAAAACATAGTTGAAAACTATTGTAAAGGAAAAGAAGCTAAAAAATATAAGACACTCAAGGGAGTCCTAAGGAGGGTGGCAAGATTAAACTCAAAATGGAGTTAAAATATTGAAACAACCTATCCCAAAAATATGAAATAAAGTGGATCAGACCCTAAAAACTAGTGGTTAAAAATGCTAAAAACCTAGACTCCTCACCCAACCATTCTCTTCCTAAAAGGGCGGAGGTGTACTCCAAACCCTATGGGGAGTTTTCGTACCTCAAAGAGAAAAAACAAGAGAATCCAAGCCTAAGGGAGACTAAAATTGAGATAATAAACCTTCCCATTCAACACACAACACTCTCAGAAAATCTAGAAAAATTATGAAAATTTCTTGGAAAAAATCCAAAACACATGTACTAACCTGAAATAGTGGAAAACACAGTTTTATGGACAAAAATTGCATTGAAGAGTGAAAATTTGGGGTTTAAAATTGTGTTTTTCTCCTGGGACTCTCAGTTGGCAGACCCCAAACCAATTTTTCCATCTCCTGCTTAGATGGTACCTGTGACCTGTGGAAAGAACTAGAAAACCACCAGAATCCAAAAATTGGATAGAGAAAAGACAGAAAAGTTATAAATAGAAATTGGGAGGCAATATATAGCTACAGAAAACCCTGAAAATTCACTAAAAGTGTAGTCACCTGAGAACTTGAGTTGTTACACCAATGGAGTTGCCATTTGTTAGCATGAAACTTCTTGGAATGTGTACCAAAAACACTTCACTCAAGTCATAGGTGGTAAGTCACCCTAACAACAATTTGTGGTTGCTTATACTTCAGATCTGCAATATTAATATGAGAAAATCCTGCAGTAAAAATATGTATGCGATCTAAAATAATAAACAATAAAAAAAATCCAATGTAATAACCCAATTACGGAAAGACAATTAAATGAATAAATATTTATTGATAGCACCTGTGAAGGACATCTACAAAAGGTTTTGAAAATCCCCCTTCGTGGGATGATTCTTTTGATGTCCTTGACACTTCAGTGATCGATTCTTTGTCTCAATATGTGGAAAAACTTAAAAAAAAATTAGAACTCTAGTGGGATCTCAAATGCAAGAAGACGATAATGGTGACAATGATAGTGATCATGTTAAAAAATGAATGGAAAACCATTGTATTTTTAAAAAAGTATTGGGGTAATCTTGAAATTGGGAAACAATAAAATATTATTGACCAAATCAAGATCTAACTATTAAGAATATATTATTATATTTTTTGAAGAAGGAAAAAACATTCAAAATGGTCAAATATATTTATTTCAAAATAATTAACAAATAAAATTATTTATTAATTATTTCACGAAGATTAAGAAATGTGTGAAAATGAAATAATTATTAAATAGTGATTTAACAATTATTCCACAAATGGAATTAAGGAATAAAAAATAAATAATGACTTATTTAATTATTCCTAGGTGATTTAGTCAAATGTGACAAGGAATAATTATCAAATAATGATTTAATAATTATTCCTAGAGAAAATTAAATAAATAATTATTTATTCAATTATTCTCATGAGTATTTTTAATTTTAATCAGAAATAATTTAATAAAAATGGGTTACTAAATTATTTCCTATTTTGAAAGTGATTTTACTATGGTAAAATTAAACCTACATGGCGTATTCGATCCACCTAGTTAGAAATGGCTAGGTGATCATTTTTTGGTGATGAAAATCATCCTCAAGGAACTGTGTAATCACTAGCATTATGGAATGCACAATCATTGTTCTGAAGATTTGCACAGTGCTTGACTCATGGATTGCTAGGCCTGTTTAGAAAAAGACTATTTGTGAAGATATCATGAGTTAGGCATGTAAAAGAAAGTAGTTCATCACTTATAATTTCCACACTAAGACTTGAACACTTGATCAACATAACCTAAAGACAATAAGACCATAAGTAGGCTCCAAAATTTGGCTGTGGGAAAACTTTTGGGGGGTGTTTGTCACAACGACAACACCTTACTATTTATTAATTTCAAAAAAATCTTTGCCACATCATTCTTCAATCCTTCTCTACCACATAATCACATCAATGAAATTAACACATGATTCAAACTAATAATATGATGCCACATCATCACCCTTTGGGGTTTTTCACCACTAAATGGGGTCACAGAATTTGACTAGGCATATCTCACAAAACGTGAGGGCCGATGAGATGTTCAATATATCAATGAAATCACCATGATAAGAAGAATTCAATGGAAATGTTAACTACACAAAAATAACTAATCTATTGCTTCAAAAACTCCAACAAAAGTGGGGTGTGAACATCATCTAGCAAATCAAAACCCTAGGGCTAAGGTTTCATCACCACATCATCTCATCCACATTTTCTTGCATACCAAGGACATCAATGAAATTATCATGCATATGCTATGCCATTGTATTTCCGCATTGACATCAATGACAACACACTAAAAAATATTCCCATCTTCATTGTTGTCAACATACCTAGCATGACAAGGCATGACAAGGCATTCATCTCTCTCTCTCTCCATTAATTATTCCAAGATTATCTCCCCCTTTGACATCAATTACAAAGGGTGGCTAACATGTGCTTGACAATATGTCCCAGTGATGTGGCTCCCCATGACAACATGCTTATCTGTTGCATCATCTCTACAAGATCCCCCTAACAACGTGCTTTCCAACTGCATCATCTCTTCCATTACGTAGGTTCCCCATGAAAATACACTTTCCTAAGGGATCATCTGATCCTTTCATGTGTCTCCACATGTGTCCATATTTTTTATCTTCAAACTATGTAAGCATTCATTGTGAAACCCGTTTACTTTGCAAGACTCTAGTTGTATTGTCTTCCTTCCTTATGAATGATTTTCCTTCCTGTTAGTGCAAAGTACATTTTAATTAGCTTATATGATCTCGTGAAAAATGGCCAAAATTATGACATAGGTAGCACTCTATATCTAGTCGGAGTAATAAAGCAAAGGTGTTGTAACTTATGTTGTCAAGGGAATATGGCATTTTGTCCTGTCTTCTAAAAATGATCCCTCTACAGCTTTGATAAAATTCTTTATCAATACTTCCACTATAATCCCTGTACTCTCGATCTCTACATCCAAAGTTATAACATGCATAGAAGTAACCATAAAATGTGCCAACATACCTGGGTGTATGGGGTGATGATCTCCTAAAGGTGGCTCACCCTTGCTAAAGGCTTTACTACTCTCCACTTCTAAATTCTCTTCTATGATTTGGCATCTTGAATGCATCATCTTGTCATCTTGATACATTTGTCTTCCTGATTTCATTATTTGTTGACTTGTGAAAAACATTGACTTTGGTATTCTCTTCATTTTTGGTATGAGACTTCTTTTCGTCTTTGACAAGTGGCTTTTCTCCATCTTTGGAGTGAGGCTTCTCTTCATGAGGATTCTTTCCATATTCGTCATGTGACAACTCTTCCTCTTTGAAATATTCATCCTCGTAGTATGAGGACTCACCAACAATTTCAAAACTTGTCTTGATAACAAGTGATCTTTAGAAATTGAGAATGTCATCCAAGACCTCTAAACTCCTCAACTTAAAACTCATCTTTTCCACTTCATATCACAAGGTGACAATTTCTTGTTTATGTTTCATGAAATCCTCTTACTTTTGCTTCAACTAACTTCTTAATATTTCCTCAATACTTCTAGCTTCTATAAGTTCCCTCTTCAAGGAAGTGATAAGTTCTTTATCCTGCTTGTTATATTTATTTAATTTTTCCAACAACTTCAGGATTTTGAGATATGCATCATCTTCAGAACAACTATCAACATTCTCCTCTAACTTCACCATCTTAGATGCTACATATATTCCTTCAAGCGGTTAAGCTTCCAATGAACGACACGCTCTGATACCAATGGTTGTAAATACTAAGAGGGGGGTGAATAATTGTTTCCTTAGTTTTTTCAATTAGTTAGTTAATATTTTAAAATTCATAGAATTAACAAAAAAAAAACATCACATCAATTAAAATACACATAATATTTCATCTCAACAAGATATGCATTATGCATGGTGACATACACATTTACTAGTTTATCATGAAGGAGGTGAAACACTCCCCAAGTATGAACATGTTTGCAGAAAAAGTGTGTAGGAGTCTTCAACCTCCCTTATAAAACAACTGACCATCCACTTCTACAATCATTGCTGCCACTACTACTCATTACTACAACCACTACTGGCATAAATCCCTACTATTGCAGCCACTATTGTGACTACTTTCCATTGCTGCAACCATTGGTACCACTACTGCAACCATTGTTATCAATGTTACCCACTACTACAATAATTACTACCATTGCTGCAACCACTTATACCACTAATTCCGGCCGATCCAACCACTACTATCCACTCTTCCACTGCTATCCAAATTTTCAATCCTACTATCACGCAATTCAGACTGCTATAGCATTCACACACACCATCAATCTCATCATCAATGCCCCATTTTTCAAGACATCATATCACATGATACTATCACTCATCAATGTCACAAGACACTCTTCTCATCTATAGGTTACTGCCATGTCATCAAGGTTACTTGTGTTAACATAAAGGTCACTTATGTATTTTATGCACCTGAAATATTACTTCCACTTGCTGCCAAAAGAGTCTTACCATATAAAGCCTTGTCTCAAAGGTTCTGTCAACACTATCACAGAACTTATTTCCATGCAACACCCAAACTAAAGTCTAATTACTTTAGTCATTTATCAAATCATGAATAGCTTGATAGGGACCAATAAACAATATATTGGAAAATCCTTACTACAATAATTAGGCTCAACAACAAGTATCATCACAAGTGATCACAATCAAATAAGAGTTGTACCATATTCTCAATGTCAAAGACAACCATGTATCATGACACTGTTAACAACATCAAAGTGTCATCAAGATTACTATTATGAAAACGATTCATTGTTATCCAACCTCAAATCCATACAATGGAAGAACATTGTAATGATACCATTATATGTACATAATATTGTGAAAAAAGTGTACAATTCTACTACTATAGTGAACCTATTATCAATAAAACCACTGTTGCATAGATCACTACATCCACCAATTTATTATATACCATGTTCATTCGATCTCATACAATGATTAATGCATCAAAAAATTCAACAAAGGTGATAAAGGCATTTAGAAGATATATATATATATATATATATATATATATATATATATATATATATATATATATATATACTATAATTTTTCCTTAGAATACTACTGCAATCCTGCTTGAATGAAGTGAACCCTTAAACCAATATACGTTCAAATTAAAACTACTACAATGTGAAAAAAATATCTTATTACGGTTATATTATGGCGGAGTTATAGATCAAAAAATCATATCATTTTACTCATGCTACTATTGTAACCAAGGTTCCTCAATGTTTGATGTGATTCCCACCAGCCATACTAACTTCAGGAAAAATACCAGAATTGAGCATCAAGATTCTAAACACAAGAGCAGACTGAATCAGGGTTATATGTGTTTCTGAGAAGGGTTTTCAATATGTATTCCTCCTATAGTTTTCCTCAGATATTTGATACTCCAATATGGACACAAAAAGTGTAATATGCCTAAATCACATTAATGAAAATAAAAACCATCAATATCGTCAACATTGTTATATAAGCATGTGATATTTAGAAAATGATAATTTTTTCATAGAACAAAGCATAGTATGCGAGCCTCATAAAGATTAAAAAATATAGAAATTTAGAGATCAGGATCATAGCTTTATGTCTAGGGAATACAAACTTACTTCCATAGGAATTTGGTTACTATTGTGTGATTTTTTTAACCATAGGGAGTGTGAATCTCATTGCTTTAGAATGATGCTACAACTCTTAAACCTCGAGGCACAAATGCATGGAGCAGTAAGTACATATGAAAATTTGAACTGTAGGAACTAAGGCCTTTTTCTTTTCTGATCATGGACAATACTTAAGCTTCATAACCAAAGCCTTAGGAGTGACTTCAACGCTTCAATAATTCCTCGGGCATAGACATATGAAGAGCCATAAATATTGAGTGCAACGTTTTGAGTTGTGTCTCCTACTTAATACCCATTCACATGAGAAATAAGTTCACCTACAAATAATATGTGACCTTTATAACCTCAGTTCAATAGAGAGTTGAATCATAGAGATGAAAATTCAAAGGTTTTCAAGAAAATTTGTTCTTGAAATTCCTTTGTTATTCCTTTTCTCAGATATATTGTCTTTAGGAAAGTAGCTAGGCTTGAAACCAAATAATCTCCAAACATATCCTAATTGAGACACAATTACTTGCTCAAAATTTGATGCCCTAGAGAGGGCCATGACTTGCAAGAGAAAACAATGAATCCCAAGAGCCAAGTACCAAAATAAAATCACAACCCAATTCTCCCGTTTGATTTTCAATTTACCAAGGGACAAAACATTCGAGAGTTAGAATGATATTTCTTGAAGCTTCTTTCCCAAGTGATACGGTGAGATACACTTTTATAATTTTTCTTTTGAACAAAAGGGTGCCTCCACATAGTGAGCCGACTTATAGTTCGAATTTGATGGAGGGAAAATAATTTATTAAAATAATTAAGCCAAAATTAACTTTGGAGGGAATTTGAATTTCAAAAATTCAAATTCGTTGCAGCGAATTACTCCCTCCAAATTGACTACCAATCAAAATTTTGAAATTAAATCCAAAAGCCCTTGTTATTAATTTCAAAAAAAATGTTTTCCACATCATTATTCAATAATTCTATGCCACTTAATCACATCCGTGTAATTTCCACATCATTCAAACTAATAGTATGATGCCACATCATCACCCTTTAGAGTTTTGGACCACTAGTTGGGGTCACAAACTTTGAATGGGAATATCTCACAAACCGTGAGGGCCCATGAGATGGTCCATATATCAATGAAATAAATATGATGAGAATAATATTATGGAAAGGTTCATGATAGAAAAATAACTGATATGATGCTTCAAAAACTCCAACAGAAGTGGGGTGAGAACATTGTTTAGGGTATCCAAACCTTAGTACTAGATTTTTGTCAACAGATCATCTCATCCATGCATACATGCATACCAAGGACATCAATGACAATATATTTCATCTTCCATGCCATCCTACTCCCACTTTGAAATCAATGACAACATACTTGGCATAGACTTTGAAGAAACATTTACACCTCTGACTTTCCTCGAAGCCATCAAAATGTTCCTACCATTTGTTAATTTCCAAAAAATTGAAGTATACGAGATGGATGTTAAATATACCTTTTTTAATGGAGATATAGAAGAATAGGTTTAAATTGAGCAACTTAAATGGTTTATACTTATAAATGACAAGAATCTCATATGAAAACTCAAAAAGGATTTGTATGGGTTAAAAAGATCTCCTTGAGCTTGGTAGTATCATCTTGAAAAATATATTTAACAACACGGCTTCAAGAAAGGATCTACATATAGCAAGTTATATGTCAAATCATAAAAGGATAAAATCTTGGTCGTAGTCATTTATGTTGATGATATCATATTTGGTAGCAATGTTGACTCAACGAGTCAAGGTTTTACGGTAGCCATGCAACAAGAATTTGAAATGTCCCTACTCAGTGAACTATAATTCTTTCTCTGATTATAGGTACATCAAACTAAGGATGGGATCTTTCTTTCTCAAACTAACATTATCTCAAGGATATCATGAATAAATTTTTTTTAGAAGACTGTAAACCTATCTATACACCTATGGTAATAGGATGTAATCTCAACAATTATGATGGTCCCTAGTAGTTAATTAATATGAATATTGATATATGATTGAAATTTTACTCTATCTTGTAGGTACTAGACCAAAATTATGCATGTAGTTGGTATAGTTGGATTCTTTCAAGTGAATCCTAAAGAGACCTGTCTCAAAGCAGTCAAACAAATATTCAAATATTTGCAGGGAACTGGAAAACTTAGACTATGCTATCTGAAGAATACATAATTTACACTGCAATCATATACTAATGTATATTGGGTAGGAAGCATTGATGATAAAAAAATTGCCAGTGTTGGAGCCTTCTTTTTAGGACAATGCTTAGTTTTGTGGTTCAAAAAAAAGTAGAGCTCTATTGCCTCATCAACTGTTGAAGTAGAATACATTGTCGTAGTAACATGTTCTGCACAACTTCTTTGGATGATTCAAACACTGTGGGATATTCAAGTTAATTTTTCACCACCTATATATATTCTTTTTGTGACAAATTTTTTTGCCATTAGTATATCTAAAAATCTAGTTATGCATTTGAATAATAAACACATTCCAATAAAGTATAATTTTCTTAGAGAACAAGTCTTGAATAAGAAATTTAAGTTACGGTATATTCCTTCAGGAGAACAAATTGTAGATCTCTTTACCAAACCACTTCCCCGTGATTCATTTGAATACCTTAGAACATGTTTGGGGATGATATATTCTTCTTCCCTTTCCTAATTTTCTCTATTAGAATAGGAGAAGCATCACCTCAAGTGGAGGTTGTTGTATAATGGTTTGTCTATTATTTGGTTCAATGGTTTGTATGTGTGCATTATTCTAGCTCTATAATGTGTTGCTCACATTCTTGTGTCTGGTAATTGGGTGGTCGTGGTGCTTAGAAGAAAGTCATGGATATCATGTTATAATAATATATGCATCATTTAGCCATCATTCATATCTATTCATGGATCATTGTGTAGTCCTTGGTCCATTGGATGAGTATCTCTTAATGTAGGAATGCAAGTCAACAAGTCCACCTATCTTGTCATAGTGAAGGACTATGAGTGCAATCATGTACATTAGAGAGATTTCGAGGTAAAAATGGGCCTTAAAACAAAAATGTACAACCAATATCAAATTTATAAGAACCAATAGGATTCAAGATGATGATTTCAACCATGGGCGATGATTCACCTTTTTTGGAGCAAAAAAGTTAAAAGATTAAAATATAAAATAAAAAATAAAAAAATTGTTTTTCAACTCGTATTTTAAACTTATCTCCCTACCATTTTACTCAAATTTTGAGTGGGAGTAGTCTTTGGATGAAAAATTTAACTACTAATCCAAGAAGTACCCATTTACATATTTTTTATAGACCTTGTTACATGAAAAATGAGAAATGCATTGAAAATGTGATTCCAATCACGTGTTTTCATGTATTTCTCAGTTTTCGTGTAGCAGGGTCATTGAAAGTATGCAACATGGGTACTCCATGGATGAGGAATTAAATTATGCATGCAACAAGCCCTCCCACTCAAAATTTGAGTAAAACCATAATGGGATAAGTTGAAAATATGAATTGAAAAATTAGTTTTTTTTTCCCTCTAAAATTTGATGATGTAATATGATCTTATTTTATTATTTCCACTATTATTTTATAATATTCCTTAGGAGGCCCATTTCAGACCTCAAAATTTCTCTAATGATAGTCATATATTTGTATTACATCACTTCTGATAGTTGGTATCTGTAGCAACTTAGCCATATTTGCAGACCCACTACATTTTTAGGGGGAGCTTGATCAACAAGATAGAGCACATATGATTTAGCCCACCCTTTACCGTTGATGTCAAAGTGGGATGATACGGTTTAATTTTTATGTAGAAAATAATTTTAGGTTGGTATTAAATACAAAGGGGAATAATGTTGGCAGTATGAATGGCATTGAATTCAACGAGTCAATCAAATTATGGTGCTTTAAAAGTAGTTGCAGGAGGGTGGGCAGACTTTTAGTGAAGTTGTCACACTATCTTCTCTTGATTCGATCCTCCATGGTGAAAAGATAATTAAAGTTTTAAATCTTGGTATATCTTGGTCATCATATGGTCCAAGCACTCCACAAAAATATTTATTTTACAATTTATTTAAAAGGGTGAAGTCCCAAGTTCGATCTTGTTGTTTAGGATTGGGTCCAAAAGTTTTACGTGGACTGCCCCATGGTCATCGATAGTTTGTGGCTAAATATATATTATTAAAAAAATTGATTTTCTCCAAAGGGTGGTCATGAAAAAAATCAAAGTTAAAAGTTGATTTACCCATGGTAATCTTAAGGAAGAGAAGATATAAATAGGCAAGGAACTAGATTAGTCGGGGTTTGCATTTTTTGAGTTATGTCTACTCTGTTTTGGAATAGGTGATTGCACCAATGAATAAGGGTTAGAACTGATTAAGTTTGAGAAATAAAAATGGTTAGAACTAATTAAGTTTGAGAAATAAAAATATTTAGAGATATGGTGGCATGGTTTTTGGTAAGTCATTCTTAGAATATCTTGTTTTATGTGCATTGGTATCATTTCATCAATGTGCAAACCTTTTATTGATGTGATATTCGTGCATACTTTGTTGAGAAAAGAAGCTGAAGGTAGAAATTTCTTGAATATGAAATATACAATATGATTTTAAATACCCTTTGACCTGGATTGATTTCATTGATGGAGGTTTTAAATCGTTGAAGGAGCATGCTTGTTTATGCACACCACATTTTAATCTATGGATGATCTTTTCATATTTTAATCACTCAATACATAATTTTTTTTATGCACATAATTTTCTTGCTGGATTTGACTTTAGAATCATGTGCACCATGCATTCACTATACTGGTCACTAGACCTATTCAGTACACACAGTTAACAGAATATTCTTCATGTGGTTGTGACACACCTGTTGGATTGACTTGTAGTATACACATAGATAAATTGTTTACTAATTTTTCTTTTGCAGATATCTATGCATTAATATGACTGCATTATAATATCAATAAAGATAAATTGAATTTCTTTATGGGGATCTGCATATCTAGATGAATGCATTGTAATATGCATAGAGATAAATTATAATTTCTTTGCAGGGATATATGTATCTAAATGAGTGCAGTGTAATATGCATAGATATCAATTGAAGTTTCTTTGCAGGGATCAAAACATCTACATGAGCGCCTTGTAATATGAGCATATAACATTTGAAATTTATTTTTCAAGGATCTACACAATGCAATAGGATCTATACATCTAAATGGGTGGATTGGTAATTTCATGTTATGATATTGTGCATTAAATTGGTCTAGAATTTGTATGTACTTTGATCACACAGTGATGGGTTTTGCATAGATAAGTGTCCTAAATGAGATTCCAAGAATTGAAAACAATAGTTGAATGATGACCTTGTATGCCCAATAATTTAATTTGTTTTTGTTGTTGTTTGAGAATAGGGTTTGCATTGAATGGGGTTTGTGGATTACATTGTTATGTAGATAATTGAATGATTATGATTATATGGTTGATATATTGATCCATTGGTATTGTATTGGAGATGGGTTTCCACTGACTTGTTGTAGAGTTTGAGTACAAAGGGAAGAATTTCATTTCAATATTGCTTGTTCCACATTAACGACAATGGTTCCTACTTTCTTATGAATTGGATATGTGTGATTTTGATATATGTCTTGTAGAGAAATTAGATGAAAAATTGAAGACAAAGCATTGTGATACTTGAGATTTACATGTATGGCTTATGATACGTAGGGTAGATGTTGATATTTAGTTATAGGTTCATGAATCTAACATGTGTGATGTTGCTGCTTGATCATTGAAATTGTATGCAAGATTGAATCTGGTGTTATGATGTTTTTTGTTCTTTGAAATTGCATATATCAAGTATATTTATGTATTGATAGAGATCTGGGATGGTTTCTTGTTGTAGAGATTAGGATTTTTTAATGGAGTTTTAAGGATCGTTAGTATTTATTGAAGAGAACATAGCTTAGTATTGATTGACACCTTATTCTTGTAAAATTCCCATGATGATGCTTCTATTCAATAGAGTGATTGGTTAATGATTCCATAATATGTTTATTGCTTTAAAAATACTATTAAGTATTGACTCATGTGTCATGACAGAAAGGTCCACGGAATCTTGTATTCTTGTATATGAAAGCATTCTATCATTAGAGTTTGGAAAAGGAATTGAAGTTAGAATTTTGAATTGAGTGAGAAATTTATTGTATTTAATTGTGGGTCTAGTATGAAATATATTGATTAAACGCGGCCTTCATAATTAATGCTTATTACATGTTCTCCAAATGCGAAATATTTTTAAACTTGGATCACAAGAGGTCAGACAAAGTAGTGGCTTCAATCTAAAAAAACCGGAGAATTTAGTGGAGGTAGAAGCCTTTATCAAGTAGGAGCTTGCACACTGGCCCAAGCCTACACCAATGAAATATGCAAATGATTTTCTTTAATAGGTAGACAACAACAACAATGGTTTTCCTAGTTGGGATTTCCACCTAAAAAATAAGTGTCCCATGTAACGATTTGTTTGTTAATTCATTGATGTGGTTTGTGATTTATATGATTTTATATACTATTCACAATTTTCATATATTATTTGGAAATTATGAACTTAGTTGTTCATTAAAATCCTAAAAAGGTAAAATACTAATTTCATAAAATATTGACTCACCCTCCCTCTTAGAATTTTTAGCAATTTTGACCTCAATGTCCACTCCAAGAAAGTAGGAATCTATCTCATAATCCTTGTTATTTATGTTCATGAGCTTATCCTTACTTTTAGTGACCCTATTCTTTAAACCCATGTGAAAAACATTAAGAAGAATTTTGTAATTGTACACTTAGGCTATTTTCATTATTTCCTTGGCCTCCAAGTATTGCAAACAAATGAGGGGATTTCATTTCCCTAATCTAATTATTTTTTTGATAGTGTTGGGCTTGCCAAAAATGAATGGGTCTCCCCGATATGTGGTCCCAATAATACCTCACACAATTTTGGATAGGAGCCCCATCCAAAATATGACCGAGTTACCATTCTCTTAAAGATTTCCCTGGGCCCTAACTATGAGCAAGAGAGAGGAATGCATATTTGGCTTCGAAAATCAATTAATTGTGTCTAGTGAGTCTTCGGCTGTAGGTGTGTCAAATTTATTCTACTGCAGAGGGGGGGGAGAGTGAGCCTCTAAGAGAGAGGTAATAGTACCACCCTAGCAGAGACACACATGAACAAGAAATATCTATCTAACATCCAATAGAAATTTCCACAAAGATGTGACGGTCATTGCAACCATTTTATCACATATTAATTTTCCATAGGGATACATTGATATTTTCTTTGATAGTTGCATTTATTCATTAACACATTAAATTCACCCCATATCATTATATAATTATTTGAATTTACACTATATGTTGAGAGAAAAATAACATCATCATCATCAATGCAATAGAACGTAAAGGAACAAAGGAAGAAAAGCATGCACACATAGAGACACCAGGATTAGTCTAAGAGCAGGGAAAGACCCACTATGGGGAAAACCCTTGAAAATTCTTCTTCTTATACCGTCATAAAATGATTCAGCAAAGAAGATTACAATGATCCATTGTTCCATATCTTCATAATGTAATAAAATAACTAGCATATTATAACCTTAAACATACTTCTACTGAAGGATCCTGATTCCGAGAACTATAATGCACTATCAGTGATTGTAGTTAACTGTTGGATGTTGCATTCATTGTAATGAACACTTTGGCTTACTGATTCCTATTAAGGCTCTAGATGCATGAAGATATACTGAGTGCGAGCGTCTATGACAAATCTGGATGCTACCAGATCATTCTGTGTGTGCAGCTATGGAAGGCTGTGAAATAATTAGTATCATGAACGCACCTATAGGCCTCTATGCATATATCTATAGGTTCCTGGATTCACCCATAATATTATGTGCCAGTGTATAGGGACGAACTCAACTTGAACTGGCTCTGACTTGTATGCACCCTTGAGACTCTACCTGTGTGTTTATGGCTCCCTGGGCGGATGCATAAGCCTCTGTGAAAATGTATGGGGACTCAAATACTCTGTTGCATGCCTAATTTGAAGAAATATAAAACCCTAGATTATAGCAAGCCTCGCTCCTATGATTTTTGACCCTTGCACGAACTCCTTCCATCAGACCTGTGTGAACCAAGACAAAATATACGAATAGAAGATAGCTTGAGAAATATGTGAGAATGAGATTGAGGTTGCTTTTATTTATAGGCTTTCATGAGGGTCCACTTGGCTTTGGGGCTGACTTAACCAATTACACATGTGCTTAGACCGACCCATTCCATTATGAATAAATAAAACAATTTAAAAATCAGCTTCTTCTTAACCAAATAGGGTGATATTTAGATCGATTTTGGTCCTCTTGAAAAGAGGAATCTATTGAAATTATTGTATTCATAATATGAGATGTCCAAATTGTAATTTGACTGTAGTTTCATATTATTAACGCTCCCTCTCAACTAGGGATAATTCCACCTGCTAATATATGTTCATCGATCAATATGTCATTCTGGTATCTTCAAGAATAATAATGTATTGTCACTAATCATCTCTATCATGTAGTCGACATGTTGTGATGTTACATCATTACAAATCATAAATTTAATTCTCATGCTTATATGTTCTTATCTCTTAACTATTTCTGCTCGTATGTTAAACATTCTTATATCTACAAGAAAAATAAATTTTCACCAGACGTGAGCTTAGGATACCACCCTTTATGAATTAGGATACTAATCGGAATCTCTTCCAGTGGGATACTACCCAAAATATCATATCATTGATCATTACCAGAGAGCATATAATCAAGGGGCACATCTCAACCTATAACCACATCGAGGAGCATATATTGACCCATAATCTAATGGGGGAGCTATACATATACAACCCCATATCAAGTAATATGATATCCAAACACGGAGAGGATCACATTGGGGAGCTCAATATCAACCCAGAACCACATAGGATTATCTCAACCCATCCTATTTCCTGCTGAAATTCCCATCGATCATCCTAAATTTTCATGTGGTAAAACACATGCATCATAATTGACTTGGGTTGTACACCCCAGGTACACTCTCAACCCGTTGGCAAAATGGTGAGTGATATTCCCAACAATCCCTGCTTGTGGGTATGATGCCAACTAGGGTATACTTTTCAAATACCAAATAGGGGAGCAACATTATATGACCTTATGAAGATAGGGGAGCAGCATCTCTAACCCTGTGGGTAATAGATAGGGGCATACCCCATTTTCCAGAGTTCCTTCAACCCCATGAACCCTCTATCTCAATTCCTCACCCTAGGAGCTTAGTGAGGGAGGAATAGTTGGCTCAATGTCCTTGATTAGCATTGCTCTCATCACACTCAAATTTGGTATCTTCTTGTATCAATAGTAGCTTATTCTTATTCATAAGTACATCAAATCAAATATTCTATTATAACATAAATAATCATATAAAATCACAAAAGGATACCATTCATCCTCCCTCATAAGGAGATGTAAATCGCAAGCCTAATATTCTCTCAAAAAACTTCATTGTCTCAATATTTGGAGAAATCTCAATCCCAACTACATATATATGGGATCACGATGTATCCATTTCATATCTATATGATGCTCAAAAAAAATTCTAAGGATCTTATTCATCCTGCCTCATGGGTATCCATGCTACAATCCCCTCCCCCTTAAAGGAACATCCTTGGTTAAAACAATTCTGCAAAATTTCGTTGTTAATTTTCTGAATTAAAATTACTAGAGTATTTATGTTTTGTAGTTTTCAAATGTTATTATACAATAGAAAATTTAATTTTTGAGTTAAATAAATTTATGGGTATAAAATAGTTATTGGAAACTTAAAATTGAAACTGGTACTCAGAAATTAATCTGATATCAGAGCACTAGGAGCTCTGAAGAAGAGAAGATTTGTAGCATAAGAATTATAACAACAAAGCTTTTTTAACATATTTGTATTTTCAGCAAGGGTTTTGTGGCTGAAAGTTTCACATAGAAATAATGACCTTGAGTGGTTTGACACTTGAAGAATGACTGGAAGGAGAATTTAATTTCATTCCATGGAAGTATAATATCATGCTAATTCGCATGGAAAATAGCTTGTGGGATTTTGATGAGACTGACATCCAACCACCTTTATATGCTACAACACCGACCGCTCATAACTTGAAAGATGTGAAGGCTAGATGCACCATTTTGGATGTTGTGAAGAATTATGTGATCCCTCACATATCAGCGAAGAATACATCCCATAACATGTGGACAACCTTGAAAACATTTTACCAAAGAAATAACCAAAAATGAAAGATAGTCTTAATAGATAAGTAGAGAAACACTAAAATGAATAAATCAGACATAGTGGCTTCATACCTCACCAAGATTTAGCAAATTTCAATATGAGCTTGCAGTTATTTGGGAAGTTGTTCAAGAGGATGAGGCTGGTAAGGAATATTTGGGTGGTTTCTCTAAACAATGGGATACCTTTGTGACAAGAATCCTTGTACATGAAAAACTTCCTAATTGGAGTAGTCTATGGGATGATTTTACCCAAAAGGAGATATGGGAGGAGTCACCAACTGGTGGACAACATAATGTTGGTGATGAGGAGAACCTTGCTCTTACTAGGGAAGCAAATAAGGAAAATCCAAAGGCCAAGAATAACTCAAGTGAAGGAGCATATTCAAACATGAAGAATGACATGAGAAAAGTAAAGTGTGTTGCATGCCATAAATATGGAAACTATGCAGGTCAATGTCCAAAAAAGAAGAAGGGAAAGGGGAAGGCACCTATAGCTACATCTGCATGGATGGATGAGTTAGTCAATACGTTTGAGAAGGAATTTTCCTTGGTGCCTTGTCTTTCAAGCATCATTACACATGGGGTGTGGTTTTTTGATAATTTGGCATCTCATCACATGATGGGATCTCATGACCTATTCACTAGTGTGGCTACGTATAAAAAAGACCTACATGTGCAACTTGGTGACAATTTCAAGTATGTAGTAGAAGATTTAGGAAGCATATAGTTCCAGTTAGATTTTGGGAGTCATATTAAGGTGAATGAAGTTTTGTATGTACCAAGGGTTGAAAAGAGCTTACTTTGAGTTTCGGTCATGGGAGATAAGGGGTACGATGTTAGATTTAAATACGGATAGGTATTTTTTATGTTAAGGGGATTTGATCATAGGGTGAGGTTAGTATTTATAGGTAGATAGGGTAATCAATACTCATTGAGAGGGAAAATAGTACAAGCCTTTGTGCATAATAGTGAAAACTTATGTGAGTTATGGCATAGGACAATGAGTCAGTTGCACTATAGAGCTTTACTGTTGTTATGAGAGATGGCCATCAGTGTTCTAGAGCTCACTGTAAACCAGGTTGGAGTGTGAAAGGGATGTGTACTTTGAAAGTATGTCAAGGTCACTTTTACAAGTATAAAAACCATGTCCAAGGGTGTATTGGACTTGATTCATTCCAATGTGTGTGGTCCTATGTTAATGAATCTGTGACTGGATACTATTGTTATGTGACATTTATAAATGATTTCTTTATGAGGACACAAATATACTTACTAAAGGCCAAGGATGAACTCTTATGTTGGTTCCAAGAGTTCAAAGCTCTTGTAGAGAACCAAATGAGGAAGAATATCAAAGTTATCAGATCAAAGAATGGGGGTGAGTATACCTCCAATGATTTTAAGACTTTTTGTGAGGAGACATGAATTAAAAATAACTTGACAGTGCCATACAATTCATGACAGAATGGAATGGCAGAAACACAAAACAAGGATATCATTGGATTAGCTAAAGACATGATCCATGACCAGGATCTTCTTATGTTCTTGTGGGTATAAGTATGTAATGCAACTATTAATTTCAAAATAGGAGTCCTTACAAGGCATTGGGCAACAAGACTCATTAGGAGGACTTCACAAGGGTGAAACGAAAGGTGCACGACCTTCACATATTTTATAGTCTAGTTTGTTTCCACATACCATAAGAGAAAAGGACTAAGCTAGAGCCCTCAACAAACAAGGGCACATTTGTTGGATACAAGAAGACTTTAAAGGTCTACAGGGTCTACATTCTAGTGCAGATGAAGATAGTGCTCAATAGGGATGTCATATTGAGGAGGTGTTGATTCCTGGAAATTGTCCAAGTCAAGAATGGAAGAAAACACTCGATCAAGGTCCAAATTATACCTATACTCATTTGGGATGGTGATCCTCACTAGTATGTGGGCCTAGTTTCCACTCATGCTATTTCGCTCCTTAATCGGAGACTTGATGAAAAATATCTTAAATCTAAAACTAATTCTATTTTAATTTCATAAATTAAATTATAACTAATTTTTTCTAACTCTAATAATTCGAAGAGCATGCTTAATTAAGGTATGAATTTCTATAAATTGATTGTTCAAAACAGAAATAGTTCATCCGTTATAAATAAAATTTATAAATCCAACTATATATAACGTATCATTCAAGAAAATAGTTAAATGAATAAATATTAAACTGCAACATTCATACAATACTATTTACCAAATCAATTATTTAGATTACTATACAAATATTTGATAATTATCAACAGAGAAATCTACAAATCAATTTATAAGTAATACAATTTTAATTGAAAAAAGTAAATAAGTGTGGTATCAATCGACCACGCCAAAAAAAAATGAATAATAGTACCATAATACGTGTTGCAAGTATAGATAAAAAACACCATTGGTTGCTTCAAATTCTTCAAAAATAGTTTTTGTACATCAACACATAATCATTTACTCAAGAAATGTGAACCCGTTGTAATCTCCAATATTTTTCATTAAATACAAAAAAAAATTACTAAAAGCATGATTAGTTTCTAATTTGGCTATAAACATAAATAAAATATAAACATAAGAAATTTGATTAAGATTTTTCAGGGATTCCTTCCAACTAAGGAGATTTGGTACTTTATAGCTTTGACATCTAAACCTTCCAGTCATCATGAATACTTATTATTCATGAAATTAATGATGGAGGATTTGTCTCAACATTAATTTCATAGTCATAAATTTTCCCTTCTATGATTAGCAGTTCAATGTGTACCTATGAAGAAGAATTCTTCACAATTTTTGTGCAACTTTGTGGTTGAGAGAGAAAATGATTAACTTTGATATAAAATTTGTTTAATTTATTATTCGGTCCTTCAATATAATTTATTTGTTTATGAATTTCCACAAAGCATAAATATCCTTTGATCATTTCATCCATAAAATGTGTACTTGGCATGTCAAAGTAAATTATTAGATCCATGGCTCCATCAATCAATGTAGAACAATCCTTTTTTGCATCTTAAACCAAGACTAGAAAGTGTGCTAGGTTTGACGTTGTCTTGATTGCCATGTTATCAATTTATAGTTAATATATAGTTGTGTAAATTCAATTTCCTTTTCATTGATTGTTTAAAAGTGATAATTCAATAGGGTTTGTTGAATTTGAATCAAGCTTAGGTTATTATTAAACACTTATCGAGTTAACTTTAATTGCTCATTCATCAATGGAATCTTCTTTCAAAACATTAATATCAAGAATTTTTTCCTACAATTCCTTTCTTTGTAGCTTCAAGTTAGTGATTTGAGAATCCATTTTAGCTAAAGAACTCTTATATGCTTCCTAGACTCTATAAATTTTAGAATTTAATTCATTTTTTAAATCTAAAAGTTCTTTTTTATGTTGTTGAAGTAAGATAGTTTTTATTTTTTTAAATTATCCTTCCAACTAAGATTTGTTGTTATAGGTCAATTTGGGCATCATCTCTAGGACCAATGACTAAGGGTCTATCATTCCTTATCATTTCAAGTTGCTACATTCCCTAAGGCATGAAAAAGACAAATCAAGCATGACTTTCATCAAGCTAAGGTTTCCAAGGTTTGAAGTTTATTATATAGCATATGAAAGCTCACCAACGTTGTCTTTAAGGGGACTAAGTGCATTGCATATCTAGGTAGCCCCATGCAAGGCTGCTCTGCAAAGCACTTCTCAACATCTATGGGTGTGTTGGTCACATTGGGAGCGAAATTCTCATTGTTCCAGAATCTCCACTTGGCCAGTGCCTTATAGAAGAGTTCACATGTGTCAAGCTTCGAATCCAAGTGTCCATTTGACATATACAAGATTGGGAACATGTCTTGCCTATTATTGGAAAGTCATTGATTGAAAAACAACCTTTAGACTCTCTATAAATTGAGCACAGATCTGTGTTTGATAGGGAAGAATTTGAGTAGAGAAATGCTGGAGAATTTTCAATTGAGAGCTAGATTTGTGTAACAACTGCTGGAGAGATTAATACTATGATGAGGCTTGGGGACGTTGCTAGAAGGGTCACTTCAAATCAATCACTTGGTTGTAACCTCTCCTTCTATCATTAACAATGAGTACAACTTATTTTTCCCTATATGCATCTATATTGGCTTTGATTTTCCATATTGCAAGATCTTAGTTGATGTATATGGTTTATGCTTTACTGATTTAGCAAACTAAGCTGAATAGACATCTGTATTATTGCATATTCTATTGTTTTAGTGTTCTTTCTTGCAGGAAGCATTTCACACAAACCGCTTGAATTTGAAGCTACAACGGAAGTGACAGAAGGAGCCATTTAGAAGCGCTTGGATCACAGGTAACCTTCTAATCCTTTCTGTGTGTTTGTTCTTAGTTAGGAGAATTAGTCATATAGTCTTTAATCTGTATTCTAGACTAGCATTTTTCTAGGGAAGTGTGTTTTATCCGTAATTCACAATTCTGGCCCAACAAATTGTCGACTCCGTTGGGGAGAATTTCTCTTATTTCTAGGTGTTTAAGCCTCTGATTTGCTTTATTTATCCACCTAGTAGTTGTTACTCATAAAGATTAAACTTTTTCAAAGCCAAATTTGCAAAGGTAGTGAGTTAAACAATAGTATTTTTTCCTTATACATTATGCCAATGCACCCTTAGACAGGACACAGTGCTTTGCATAGCATTGTCTCCCTTTCAGGCCTGTGTTGTAGAACACTATCTCCCCTTGGAGACTGCGTTGACTCCTGAAACCACCCATATTCCTTTGAATTTGCCTTTGCAATTTTCTTCAGTTTTTTTTCTGCTGTGTTTTGAAAAGTTTGATCCTCATATTGACGAAAAACTCTATATACTTCTTCCTCCTTTGACTGAAAATTTGTTCAATTTTTGTTTAAAAAGTTTTTCTTTATCATTGACATGTTCATTTCAAAGTATTTTTATGGTCGCGTTAAGAATAATTTTCTTTCGAAATAGGAAATTATCATAAAATCTTCATTTCCTTGATAGGAGAAATTATTGTTGAAATCCTCAGTTTTCCTTCAAAAGAGAAATTGTTGTTTGTATTCTTCATTTCTCGAAAGTAAAAGGCATTTGAATTGTTGATTTAGTGCACCTAGTTTCTTTTCTGTATTCATAACATTAAGGAAACTGAAAAGAAAAACTTGCATTTGCATGTAGAATAATGTGTGTTTTGCAAAAAGGAACATTAGGAAATCTACATTTAGTTTGTGATCATTGATTTGTTTGCTCTCAAATTATTTGCTCTCTTCCATTAGTAGCTAGGTTTTTCATTGAAGAAATTGAAAGTGAAAGATTGATTATCATTTTTAGTTGCATTTTAGGAATTTTCCAATACATCATCACGGTGAACCTTTGAAAGGAAAATTGTAAGCAAGATCAACATAAAATTAATCTCAATTTACCTAACAAAGCATTGAAACCATAACGATAACATTTAGAAGGTCTAGGCTAGAGATGTGTTCTGGCATCGTAAAACATAGCAGCTATCGTTAACTTGTCTGCAATACATTCTGAGTGTGATACCTCACTCCAAGTACGTAAGTATATTGTATCTCGTCCATGTACTTTCGGGTATATCGGGCGGTGTTATAGTACGATAAGTATAAAGGGGTGCTCTTACTATATGGTTTTGCATCAGACAGTGCTAATAAGGACTTGGGCCTGCACATACCTTTAGGTATATTTGGGAGGACAAATTTTAGGTGCTATCCATCCATAGTGAACTGAGTTGACCGTCTTGTAAATTGTGATACACCGAACACAACATTTAGGGAGATTTCCTGCCATACTTCTTGGTTCGCTAGTAGGTATTCTGCAGTTCACAATTTCTTGGTAAACACTTTTGCTTAGAATTACCTTTTTTTTGTTTATTTTCTTTTGGTTAAAATAAATCAATAATCGTGGAAGGAAAAAATCCTTTCCCCCATCGTTCGCATAGATTAACTTTAAAACCACTTTTACCACCATAAGTTACTTTTGGTAGGCGCAAGCGATCACGATCTGTCGAATCAAGTACAATTTGTACCTCTGGTGAAACATCATTTTCCAATAAACTAGAGTTAGATCAAGTTGTTTCTACACATCCCAGTTCGTCTACTGTTGTCGAAACGGAGTCTTCACAACTACCCGTGGTCACGATCCATCCAATCAGTGAGACCATACCTTCTGGACCTAATGTTTTTCAACCACAAATTGATCTAGATCCTATCTCTTCTTTGCCAGAACATCTGAATCCTGAAGTCGAACGACCAAAATTTGTTCCTACCTTGGTCATCCCACAAAGTTTTGTAGCTATTGAATCTCCCATATCACATAATCAATCGTCTGAAATATACTTTGGGCCTGACGGTGAAATACTTCCACCTAGTTTAATTGTGATTGAAGAAATCCCACAAGACGATACACCTTTAACTCCAACCCATTTTTGGGAGGACCTTTACCTGTACGAGTCTTTTTCTCAATCGACACCCTCTGCTTTTGTTGATATTCCTCCTTTTCAAATTCCCGTCAATTCAAAAGGGTATACATTTGGTCAAGTAATCATGTCTGAACCAACATCTTTGATTGGCCCATCTATTCTAATTACGTCAGCTCTTGCCCTAGCTACCTCATTGATGTTTACTACCTCACTAGAGTCATATTTTCATGGTGTCCCTATGGTCCCATAAGGTTACAAATCATTATTTAGAATTTTCTCTGGTGCATCTTCAAATCCATGGACTTTACCAATGTCATCATCTGGTATTTTAACTGGTAATCCTATAGTAAGTACTGAACGACTTGAGTCATTATACACATCATCAGGGCAATATCAAGCCGGTCCATCTGGGTTTATTCCTTCAAGTACCATAACAACTGGACTCCCAACATTTGGAGAGCAATATTTTCTGTCTTATTATTCTCCTCATGCTGGGGGGCAACCATTGGTCACCCAATATGACAGTACTCCGTCACTTTTTGGTTAATCTAATGTTGAAACGAATGTTTCTCAATGGCAGCCCACTCTACCTATCCAACCACAAACGGTTGTACAGTCATATCAACCGGTTCAACCTATTACACCCACTTAATTATGACTTGTTAATACATCTATTCCCCTGTTACAAAATCAAAATATTTTACATCAACCTTATCAAGCGAGTCCATAGACTCCAAATCCTTTGGTTAATTTACAACAACATGTACCAGGAATTATTTATTCACAAGTTGGTCTACCATTTTAGAGGATGCCACAACCGCAACCAAGTTATACATATCAATCGAATCCAAGTTATCCTAATTTCGGTTATAACATTAGTGGATAGATCCCTTGGCAGCCACAGGTGCAAATTCCTCGATTTTTTTTTTCAACAAGTATCATATCCAGGTTTTGGTCAACAGAATCCTCAAGCATTTTTTATGCAAAACAACCCCTATCTGGGTTACCAGTAGCAGATTATGTATGATGGTGCTCAAAGGCCTGTTGCTCAAGCGATTCCAACTTATCCTGGCTATGCTCAACCTGACCTTAATAGACAGTTTCCCTTTCTTGCAACTTTAAAGTTACCAGATTTAAATCGGTTAACCAATGATCAAATCAACTATGCTCCTTCATGGCCAATGATACCTCACAAATTACCCTCGGATATTCCTAATTTCAATGGAAATCTTGGAGAAGATCCATCGACTCATGTTATGACTTATCATTTATGGTGTTCATCAAATTCCCTGAATGATGATTTTGTTCGACTACGTCTTTTCCAATGTACACTCACGGGTCCGGCTGCAAAATGGTACATTGAAATACCTAGAGCTTCTTTTGATAATTTCACAGCTCTAGCTACTATCTTTTTGACTCATTTCCAGTTACCCATCAGATATGAAACTGGAACAGAACTCTTAACCAATTTCAAATAGACTAATGCTACTCACATTTCTGATCATATTCATGAGTGGCGTCGTCGTCGTCGAATGGTTAAGACATTTGTTCCGGATCAGCTACTTGTTGAATGGTTCATTAAGTCCCTCTTACCATATATAATTGAGGATGTGGCTAAGGGTGGAATCGTCATAGAAGAGAAAGTTATTTCTCATTCCCAATATTTAGACTTAATTTATACTCAGTCTGGCATGCTCTATGAAAAAATCCCTAATGCGCCGAGATCTAATTTCAATGTTCCTCCTTAATTAAAGGACTCTCATGTTCGAGACGGATTTATAGGCACTACAAGCACACACTACCATACTGCATGTGATACTGCTCCTACTTCCAAAATTAATGTCGTGTCATTTGACAAAGGCAAAGGTGACAAGCAACTAGGAAGTAAGAAAAAGGGGAAATCAAAGAAAAAGAAAACTTCTAACCCGCAAGAAAGATCATCTGATCAACCATCTGGACCTTGAAAACCTCGTTATCCATGCATAAGCTGTAATGAGGAACACTTTGTTAGGGATTGTCCTCACCACGCTAAAGTCTAAAAAATCATCAAGACTTCTCATGCGTCAGCTGTGTTGATGAATCCATTTCCAAATCCGGACAAAAATATGGATGCTATGGATCCAGCTCCTAGTTCCCAAGTGTTAATGTTATCTTTCACAAAACCTTTTGTTAGCCATCAGTAAATTTTTGTCATAGTGAATGATGGCTAAAATAGATCTTGAGCCTTCAAGATATTATTTTCATAGAAAATTTCTCATTCTTGAAGCCTTCTGATGCTTTCTGAACTCAAAAGAGTAATCCTCACTGTTGTTTCATTTAAAAATCCACCAAGAAACCCTATTGATATCAAAAGAGACTATTTTTTTAAGGCCATTTTCCATAATTTTCTAAGTCTATTTCACTCATATTAAAACTTTGGGTTTTAAGCCCCTTCTGGCTTAGCCCCTAGCTCCTTCTCCATCATATGACCAAGCCCCGCAACTAGGCGCTTAAATCCTTCGCTCTCAGCCCCTCTTCCCTTAGCCCCAGTTCTTATTTCTCCCACAAAACATTTCCCCAGCCCCAAGCTCTTAGCCCCCATCGCATTGAAAATTCACATTTTTTCTTCATTACCCTTGCCTTTTCCTACACCGATGTTTCCCCATCCGATGCAATCTGCACCGTTGATCTACCAAGATCAACAGTTGCCCTCACTCTATATTTCCCCGCCTTCCCATTTTCCTCACCTCTCCACCAAGACCTTTTTCCTTTTCTCTTTATACCCCGCCTCAGGTCACCTTATCCCTCCATCGGACCCTTCCCTTTCTTATTCTTTAAGCCCCCTTCCCTTTGTTTTTTTCCTTTTCCTACTTACCAAACCACAGAGAAATCTCAGCCATAGATCATAGGTGTTATAGCATCATTTTTCACTCTCATGTGATTCATGATTGTTTTTATGGCCTTGGGCACCCATTACCACAGACTTGGACAAAATTCATAAAAAACAGTGTTAAAAATCCCATACGTGGGTATGCCCAGACTTTTCCGCGTGTATACGCAAGTCCACACGTACTTTTCCGCGTATGCCATTAAAATTATTAAAAAATATAAAAAATCCCTATTTTCGAGCTAGGTTGATGGTTACTTCAGTAGTTCAACCACCCCAGCACGTGGCCAACTGTTTCCAACTGATTGAAACTACTTTGAGGGAGTATAAAATCCCCTCATGTGCATGGCCTAAGGGAGGGAGAAATTATTGATATTATACTCTCTTGGAATCCCTAATCCAAGTCTGATTTCCCGTGCCTCCTGCACTTCCCAGTTCATTACAGGAAACCCTTGTTTCCTGGAGATGTTCATCTCTCTATATGTCATCTCGTGTGCACAAGTTCTGAAGGAATCTTAGTGAGGCAAGGGCGGGATGGATCCGAACGACGGTCTGTTCGAAGATCGTGGAAGGATTGAGGTGATCTCTCCACTTTTTATTACTGTACATGCTATTCATAATACAAAAGAAACATCTTGTTCCTGAAATACACGTGTTAGAATCTGCTTGCATATGTGAAAATATTGTTATTTAAGAATTTACTATGGTTTATTTAATGTTTCACATGGATTTCACTAACATTTAGGGTAGATATATATTGTACAACCAGTTTTCCGTGTATGTTTCTTCTTGGTTTTCAGGTCAAAGAGGAAGAAGGGTTGTTGGGGGTTTGAACCCTGCGAGATCTACTATAAATGTAGGACCTACGGGTGAGTTCCTCGATCTATTCTATCTAGTTTTTCGTGAACAAGTATGGTTGTGTGAGTCCTTCTTGAATTGCATGACCTTTTGTATCTTGCAGCAGCAGAATCTACCATTGGTATGGTTCTGGTTCAGGAAGATGATGCTCTTGCAGAGCATGTTATATACTATCTTAGTCGAGGCTTGGTAGGACCTGAACTCTGGTATACTCCGATAGAAAAGCTAGCTTTAGCAGCTGCAGCGACTCCGGCATTACATTCTTCTATGGAAAACTTATGTTTTGGCAGCAACCAATCCATTTCAGTTTGTTCTCAGTAGGCGAGTGATTGGGGGCAAATACAATAGATGGATTGTGATTTTGCAAGAATTTGATCTTGAGTTTATGTCTGCCAAGTCCAAGAAATCATTGGTTTTCACAGAATTGATCTCCGAGTTGCCCTGTGGAGAAGAGATAATCTATGATGAATCCTTCTCGGATGAAAATTTGTTTCTTATCTCTCCACAGGATCCTTGGTATGGAGATATCATTGTGTATCTTCAGACTGCGAAGTTTCCCTCTACTTCTTCGAAAGATGAGCATCGTAAGTTGCGTCACATGGCTAAGAATTATGTGATTATTGGTGATGCTTTATATCGTTGAGGGGTTGATTCAATCCTGAGACGTTGCTTAACTCTCGAAGAAGCTAAGGCTATGCTGAATGATTGACATAGTGGAGCTTGTGGTGTTCATTTATCTGGGCTTGCTACAGCCCAAAAAATCTTGCGTGATGGGTACTTTTGGCCTTCGATTTTTAAAGATTGTGTTGAGTCGGTCAAAAAGTGTCATCCGTGTCAAGTTTATACTCAGAAAATGCACACTCATCCAGCTCCACTTTTTCCAGTCATTACTGTCGCTCCCTTTACAAAGTGGGGTATTGATTATACTACTTGTAACATGCCTTCAGCTAAAGGTCACAAGTACGTTATTGTAGCAGTCGAATACTTCACAAAGTGGGTCGAGGCTATGCCTACTTTTGGGAATGATGGTGAGACTGCAGCTCTTTTTCTATTCAACCAGGTTATTGCTCATTTTGGTATTCCTAAAGAGATTGTCACTGACCATGGCAGTCATTTTCAGAACAACATGATGGCTGAGTTGGCTCTGAAATTAGGTTTCCGGCAGGAGCATTCATCTCCATATCATCCTCAGGCCAATGGGCAAGTGGAAGCCGTGAAAAAATCCTTGAAGACCATTCTTCAGAGGACGATTGATAAAGCTCGATCCACTTGGAATATCATGTTGTATCCTGCACTTTGGGCATACAGGACGTCAGTGAAAACTGCAACTGGCTTTACTCTGTTTCAGCTAGTTTATGGGTTGGAATCTGTATTTCCCATTGAATGCGATATTCCTTTTCTTAAGTTAGTTGTTGAGCTTCTTCCTGACACTTCTAGTCTTGAAGAACGTCTCCTTCATCTGGAACATCTCGATGAGCAGCGTCGGGATGCTGCCATGATGAATGAGGTGCATAAAAACTGAGTTAAATTTCAGTACGATAAGGCGGTCAAACCTAGGGTTTTCTCAGAAGGTGACCTTGTTTTGGTCTATGCCCAAGACAAGGATGCCCTGGGGGCAGGAAAGTTTAATTCTATGTGGTATGGCCCCTTTATCATTAAAAAATTCCTTAAGAAAGGATCATATACCTTGGTTGATTTCGAAGGAAACGAGTTGTCGGAGCCTAGAAATGGGCTCTATTTGAAAAAGTATTATGCCTAGGCTTTGGCCTGGCATGTTTCTTTTGTATAGTAGTTTTTTGTTTTGTACATATATGGTTTTTAGGTTTTTGGTGTGATGGTGATGTTTTTTGATTTGCTTTGGCAGGTTGTGTCGAGTGTCATGAGTCATTATGGTTTCGCCGATGGTGCTAGTAGACACACCCCAAACTTGGCTTCCGCGGCTTGGGTGCTTCATCATCCATTCGGTCAGCTGTTAGTATCAAGAGGAGTCTGCATTGGTCCTGCTTCCAATAATGTAGTAGAATACACTGCAGTTATTCATCTACTCTCGGAGGCAATATCTTTGGGTGTTGATTCGTTGGTAGTTTTCTTGGACTCCCAGCTGGTGGTGTCGCAGTTGAACAATACATATCGGGTTCGAGACCCATTTTTACTCCCGTTGTTTTTGAGGGTACGTTTGTTACAAAGATCATTTCAATTTTTTACTTTCATTCATATTCCTCGAGCTGACAATTGGATGGCTGACTCATTAGATAATCAAGCAATTGATTGGCACATTAATCATTCAATACATTAAAATTTAATTATCAAAAACATCATACATTTTGTCATACATTTGTCACATCATATCAAAAATCATTGTATATATCATCAGAGTGTTTTCAAAAAATTATACAAAATTTGGATCCATAAGTCATACAAAATTTGGGCTTATGCCCGATCATGTTCAGTATCAAAAAATATACAGTCATCTGGTAAATAACATCTAGCTACTCCTGTGGTCCCTGCCCAGAAGCTGTGTTCCTATAGAACATGATCGTAGTCACGACTCGGCGGAATAACCACACCCAGTCATGAGTTACTCCTACTACTCATCTCTGGATGGCCTCAGGCAGATCTTCCACTGTAGCCATAGGCACATGGCGGGTCAAACCCTCCAAGTTCCTCTGTACACCATGGAGAGTTCTGTCTGAGTCTACTGTATTTGCCTCGCCTCTGCGATGCTTATGTCGTGGGTAACCCTCAGGTCAGACTGGTCCAATATCTGCATCATGATCATTTATAATATTGTAAGTCATTGGAATCCAATCAAAAACATGTTTCATTTTTTCACACATATTGAAAAAATCCAAAAAAATCACATAATTAAAAAATCACAAACTTACCGACTGTGCCCCATGCCACGCCTGGTGGAAGGACAAGGTCTGGATTGCCTCAAAAATCCATCCTGGCATAGGGATAGTCCTCCATAGCGATGATTTGTTCTCCCCACCATTGGAAGAACTCATCATCCCAAGTGGTTCGGGGAACTTCACTTCTCCCTAATCTCTTCATCAAGTCAGCCCAACGGGCAATTCTTGGGTCTCTCGGGCTGCTGATAGAAGAGATCACTTTGGGTCTCAACCCAGGAATCTTCTCAAAGAAGAATGTCATCAAAATTGTACCGTATCCGAAATGTTTTTTTTTTTGTTTTTCGGATGGAAGTCAATTGTTGCTTCATATTCATCAGTAGAGCTATGCACCAATCATATATATGAGTTAAGCATTCTACTGCTATACTCATTTGAGTCATGGATGCCTGGTGTAGGGAAGCAGATCCTGCTACCCTGCCAATGGTAAAAAGGAGGATTTTCATGTGCAAATCTCTTAAATCTTTGATATCAATTTGAGTTCCAACTTTCTTGGAACCCTCTACGCAGTAGACGTGGACGTAATCTTCCACGGTTAGCCCTCCCAAAGGCTTACCATGCAAGTCTATTGGCTCCCCCCTCCGGGAGAGTCTAGTAATAAAATAGATATCTTCCACCTCGATGCGTATGGGCATTTGATCTATTATGAAGCAATATTCTTCCGGTTCCCAATAATTCACAAGCATTTCGAGCAACCAGACATTACTCTTCATATTTGGCATTTTGAAAAATTTGAGTAATCCACAATTTCGGAGAATATTTTGTGATACTTGGTCCTGCATGACTTCATTGTCAATGGCACTGTGCTCACGCTCTCTCCATGATATAGTCATCCTACAAAAATTAAATAATTTGTTCATTAGATACACGTTTTTTCATTTTGGGTTGCGCATACGCGACTTTCTTTGTGCACAGTCGTGTATATACGCGACTTGGTCATTATAAACCCACGTATGCGCAAACCCGTGATTTTAAACAAATGGTTCTACGGTGAAAATTCCTAATTTTTAACTTATGAACGGACAAAATGAATAACAAGGATGAATTAAGATCCTACCTAACAAATTTGGTGAAGTTTGATGGTCGATTGCTCCGGTTTTGATGAAAGAGGCTTTTTCTCCAGAGCACTTTTTCCCAAATCAACAATGTAACAATGAACCAAATATGAGGTAACTTGTCTATTTATGCCCAAAATTGAAAATTTTTTGCAAAAATTTGTTATGCTTATTTTTTCAATCTATCTTAAGCTGCATAACCCGGATGCTTGGAAGTGCCCAGATTGGTATATTTTCAGGTAAATTTTTGACGAAATCGAGATTTTTTCCGGTTTTTGATCCATGACTGCTGACCCGTCATGGCAGGTATATGATCTTCACTGGCATATAGGTTAGGAAATCCACTTTTCCATTGCATTTTGCATACTAGCCTCCATCCTGATCACTTGCCATAGGGTCGATCCCATCAGGTCATGAGTATTACACCCATTTCACTTGCTGATTATTTAATCATGACTTGGTGGTAGAGCCTTCCTTTACATGGGCTTCTTAGTTAGTTCCTCGCTAGCACTTGTTGCCCATGCTGCGTTTTATGTAGGCTCGGGAGTCCTCTTTAGTTCCCGCCATGACTTATGTGTTGAAGCCTCATTCTTCTTCTTCTTCACTATCTTTTTTCTGGCTTTTACCCTAGAGGCTCCCTGGTGTTGTTGAGTTGTATTACTGCATTGCATATTGGCTACTTGTTTATCCTGGCCTTTAGCCAGCTTCATTTGGACTCGATGTTTAAGCCAACTTTTGACCTTGACTGTCTATACAAGTTAACCATTTCATGCACTTAGCTATCGCGACTTGACACCCTTTTTACCCATGGATGGAACATTCCTTTGAGTATCGCTTACCAGTTTCCGCCACCTTGCATTGAGCATAGGATCGTTCCAATCCCAGGAACTAGTGCATCCATTTCTTGATACTCGTTCCTATCCATTGTACCATATCATTCTTTTATTTTTTTTCAGGCTTATTATATGAAAAAGACAAAAAAATCAAATATAACAAAAAGAGCGGGAACGGGATGTTACTTCATAAGTTTTATGGTAGTACAGTGTCAGTTTGTCGCCCTTGAAAAAAGCACATACACTTATATATTTCCTTCATTTGGGATGGTTTTAGTTTTGACCTAGGTTTAGCCTTATCCTTGTTTCACTGGTCAGTCCTCCCCCGGTTGGTTATCTCTTCCAATCATATGGAGAGTTTGTTTTTTCCTCCTGCATAACAGACTTATACAGTGTCATTGTTTACTGCCATGGTCATCACGAGTCATGCTTTTGTTCAAGGGAAGTTTAACCAGAGTCGGCGATTCTGCGGTGTCTCTTGACTCATTATTCAGTCGGCCTTCCCGGTCTTGTCAGTATCTTGTTCTATCACATCAGATGTTTTGGTCTTCTACTCGTGCTGGTTTGAGAAGGTCTCCATTGACTTCTCGCTAGTGGGTTCATCTCTTATCGACTACGACACATTGCTCTGAGAGCAAACCTAGAGCCGCACCTTGGCCCTATTTCCATCATTGATAGGTGACCTTGTGCTCAGCATTTGATCATCATTATGGGTCTTTGACTGAGTGGTTTCCCCTGTGTTCGACGTCAGCATACATTATCACACTTGGGATTCGTGCAGTACCTTGATTTCCATTTGACCCTATCGGTGGATATCTCGCCTCTGTGTCAGCTTTCATTATTGGTTAGTTCATAGGGTTTCTTCCATGCGCTAGCTTCATCTTGTGCATGTCGGAAACGTACCTCGAGTTGGTTCCGTCACTCTGCTTCATCCGATTCCTTCCAAATCTTGGCCTGCGGGTTACACTCGTGCTGGACTGATGTGGGATGCCTTAATTCCTTCCTTCCAGCAGATCTTTTCCCATCGACTCCGACTCATTGCTCTGGGAATAAGGTCTAGAGTCTTTTTGTCAGTACCTTAGGGTTTGCAGTCATCAGTGGCAGACTCTTCGCTATCGACGGTGGGGATTCATCATTGCCTCCTGATTGGTAGATTCTTTCAAGTGTTCGACTTCAACTCATTCATTCACACTTGTTAGATTGTACTGGGGCACCTTGATGCTCATTTTCATTATTGGTGAGTTGTCTTGCGTTGGTTAACGGTATACATCATTGACCGGTAATCCAACGATTTCTCACATGGTCGACTTCAGCTCATTTATTCCCATTGTGTAGAATTGTGCCATAGTGATCGGTGAAGACCTCGGGTTGCATCAGCATTTTTCGGTTCACTTTTGACAGTCCATTCAATTTCTGCTAGTGATGCCGTCCACCCTTATATGTTGCAGTTTCAGTACAACAGCATCCTATATGTTGGCTCCTGAGTTGCGTGATTGTACCATGAGTTCCACCCCTTATGATTTGGTACTTGGAGATTCAGTTATTTTGTGATCAGACATCTATTTTCAGCATCATTGATCAGCTTTCTATATGTGATACTTGGACATTGATTCTGACTTGTACTTCCGGGCCCTGCTCAAATGATTCATTATGTACTTTCAGTTCAGCTATACTTGTATACATTCTGGATCTATTATGTACTCTCTATATACATATATTTTTGACTGAGCATGGGTATGCCCGCCTCAGATATGAGTTGACTCTCTGTTTTCTTTCATTGGTTTTTGGCAGGCTGAAATCTGGTGAAGTCCTCCCTTGTCCTTGCGAAGTTCTTTCTATGTGCATAATACATTTTGGCCATCATGTACCCCTTCTGACCTCATATATTAGGGGGCATCTGTTATAGCATAATTTTTCACCCTCATGTGATTCATGATTGTTTTTATGGCCTTGGGCACCCATTCCCACAGACTTGGACAAAATTCATAAAAAACAGTGTTAAAAATCCCATACGCGGGTATGCCCAGACTTTTCCGCGTGTATACGTGAGTCCACATGTACTTTTCCGCGTATGCCATTAAAATTATTAAAAAATATAAAAAATCCCTATTTTTGGGCTTGGTTGATGGTTACTCCAGTAGTTCAACCACCCCAGCATGTGGCCAACTGTTTCCAACTGATTGAAACTACTTTGAGGGAGTATAAAAGCCCCTCATGTGCATGGCCTAAGGGAGGGAGAAATTATTGATATTATACTCTGTTAGAATCCCTAATCCAAGTCTGATTTCCTGTGCCTCCTGCACTTCCCAGTTCATTACAGGAAACCCTTGTTTCCTGGAGATGTTCATCTCTCTATATGTCATCTCGTGTGCACAAGTTCTGAAGGAATCTTAGCGAGGCAAGGGCGGGACGGATCCAGACGATAGTTTGTTCGAAGATCGCGGAAGGATTGAGGTGATCTCTCCACTTTTTATTACTGTACATGCTATTCATAATATAGAAGAACCATCTTGTTCCTGAAATACACGTGTTAGAATCTGCTTGAATATGTGAAAATATTGCTATTTAAGCATTTATTATGGTTTATTTAACGTTTCACATGGATTTCACTAACATTTAGGGTAGATATATATTGTACAACCAGTTTTCCATGTATTTTTCTTCTTGGTTTTCAAGTCAAAGAGGAAGAAGGGTTGTTGGGGGTTTGAACCCCACGGGATCTACTACAAACGTAGGACCTACAGGTGAGTTCCTCGATCTATTTTATCTATTTTTTCGTGAACAAGTATGGTTGTGTGAGTCCTTCTTGAATTGCATGCCCTGATCTATGGAGGTTTCAACCCAACAAACCTCTAGGGAGTTATTTCCTGAAACAATAGGCCTCTAGCCTTGATCTGATGGCCACCATGCCTCCCCTTTTTTCCCCTATTCCCCTGACTAATATATACACTTTCACTCCGCACTGATCCTCACCGTTGATCTATATGATTCGACGGTCCCTGTCAAACCCGCATCTCTAACCCCGCCTATTAAAATTTCACCCTGCGACAAAATAACATACGTCACCATTCGACCCACCCCCCACTATGAAGCCATCTCCCAATCTTTGCTTGACACCTGGCTTCCACTATTTCCCTCGCCCGAGCACCTTTCCACCTGTCGCACTCTCCTATGGCCGTTGGATCTACATCCCCAGATCAAATGGCTCACGATCAATTTCGTGTAACTTTTCCATCAGTGTTTTAGCGACCCAAACTCACGCGAAACTGCTAGTTTCCTGGACGACGCGTGTCGTGCAACGTATGGAATCGCATTCGATCGTGTTAAAACCATTTACCGCCTCAAAGTCGCGCGAAAACCACCAACGGTTTTCGCAAAACCACCAAGCCATATTTCACGCCAAATGCATTTTTAAACCCTGTTTTCACGATTTTTGTTTATAAAGCCTCCCCCTACATGCATTTCCTCTGCCTCACTACTCCTTCCACCTCCGCCAGCCTCTGCATGTAGTTTTTTCCAACCTCGTAGGGTTTATAACATGTTTGTTGGTTTTTTGCAAGTTTTATGGCAGTTTTAGAGCCGAAAACCCTCCTACATTCCATAAAAAGATGGGCCAAAAGGTGAAGAATTTTTTGGTCCAAATAGGGGCCAAATCACAAAGAAAGGGACTTCCAGGGTTCATTTCATGGTTTGATCAGTGCTTTATGAGCACGGTTTATACAATCAAACCCTACAACGCACTAAAAACCCTGCACACAAAACCAAAGAAGAAACAGTGAAGTAAAGAAGAAAGGAAAAGACATAATTTAAATTTTAAATAAAAAGGGGATAAAGGTGAGGTTGAAGGCCAAAGAAACAGAGAAATAAAGGTTCAAATCAATCAAAAAGGGAAAAGGACTACAATGTTGCATTATGAAGGCCAAAAAGCATCAACAGGCCTTAAAACATAGTTTAAATGATGAAATGAAGGAAACTTAGGCCTAAAGAGCAGTTTTATAATTAAATCAAGAAAAATTAGGCTTAAAGATAGCCTCCAATACATGAAAGGAGAAGTTATTCACTTGATAAATCAAAATTGACACCTTTCACTTACTTTATGTCTCAAAAGACAAATAAACAATTATTACACTGAAGAAGATATTATAAACTGTTAGAACAGTTAATATAAAGACAGATAAGGCCTCGAAGTCAATATTTTCAGCTATTTCATCCTCAAGAAGTAAAGACAGATTTATTACACAGAGAAGCAGTTGAGGGACATTCCTACCTTATGCCTTGCATGGTTTTTAAGGATAGGAGTGCATTTACTATGTCATTAATAACATTTTTTAACCCTAGATGGTTCCACCTCCTCATTTGCAGCATAAATATTGCATTCGAACTCATTGTATGTTGGTTGCTGGCATTCGAACTCTTTGCAGTTGTACATTGTCTGGCTAAACATAAAAGAAGAATTGAAGTTTTGGAAGATTGATGATGTTTTGACATGTTTTGTTAATGAGAAGGCTCTATCATTGGATCCCTGAGCATGGCTGTTGGTGATGTATTATGATTTGTTATTTTTATTTCATGTTTTCCATTCTGTTTCATTATTGCTTTCCTGTAGTAGAGTAAAATATTTAGGCTAAGAAATGTCTCCTAGAAGCACCTTAGACTTGTTTGCTCTTCACTGTCTTTATGTTTTCATCTGCTGAAGGTTTTATTGAGTAGTTTGACTGCTTTTCAACCCTAAAGCTTGTTTATTTTAGAAATAGTTCAAACAGTTGGTTTCAAGAATGATTTATGGTTTTCCTTGCTTACTTGTTGCCTCTTAAAAACCGTTTCTGAAGTCTCCCTTTGAAGTACCATTGTCCATAGTCTGCCTAAGAGGTCTGTTTTGACAATACCCTTTGTTCTTGCTTGGATAATTGTTTTGAAGGTCTTTATAATTGTATTCTTAGATGTTTAGGAGTTCCCTCTTCTATGAATGCAGTTATTGTGAATCTTGTATGTTTTCTAAGTCTTTGAAGGTGAAATCTTTGGATGAAATAGAGCATTCCTCAACTCCTATATTTCATTGGAATAGTTGTCTTGATATTGTTATTTGCTGAAGTGTGGTTTCTAGAATTTATGGTTAGCCCTGTCTATGAAATGCGTCTTCATGTTCAAATGATGTTTTAAGTCCCTTTGTTGAGAGGTACATATAATTAAGGATTTTTAACTTCCCTTAGTTCTGCTTCTCCTTCTCAAACCCTTAATGTCCATGTAATTTCATCCACCAAACCCAAGATCTACTGGCCAAGTAAGATTTGCCCTTTGATATCCCATATCCATTGATTGAGTTTGTTATAACTTCTTCTTGACTCCATTTCTCAATGGTTATGATATTTCCCATTTCTATCTATGCTTCCTAGATCATTCATGTCAAATCAACCAAACCAAACAAACAAACAAACTTGCACTTAATAACTAGCCTAAAATCAACCTTTTACAAGCAAACAAGTCATATATTTGAAAACAATTGAGAAATCCTTCTCTGAGACTAGGAGGGCTAGATCCTAGAGCTCTAAAGCTTGGTTTATATGTTGCCTTGTCATTTGGTTTTCCAATCAGCCAAATCACAAGATCCCAACAACTTCAATAGATATTTTGGTGTCGATGCAAAATAAAGATTATGGTATTAATGCCACTGATCAACCTACTAACTTGAAAACGAATCCATCTACAGAATCAGTACCACCTACTGCTATTCCTAAATTGATAATCAAGCCACCAAAGGGATTAATTCATAAATCAACATATAATCCTCAAGCAAGAGCTATACAAAACTATAATATAGTTGAAGATTTGGCTCAATCCCCTTTAGCTATGTCTGCTCTTGAGGTATTACAAAATTGTCCCTCCCAAAAATAGGCTTTATTGTCGACTATTGGTGGAATTGATCCAACTGATTCTAATCTTGTCATCTTTAATCATACGAGCTATGTACCACAACTACCAGTAGAATTGGCATTCTCCATATAAGTAAATTTTCTCAATCACCTTGTTCATTACACTATTATTGATGAGGGAGAATCTACATGCATTATGTCTCTAAACTATTGGAAGTCACTTGCCACGCAACGCTCATCACAATCATCAACAACCTTGAAGGCATTCGATGGAGGTACATATAAACCTTGTGGTATTATTAATAACCTGCATGTTGAACTAGGGGGAACAAAAATGAATATTGATGTTGAGGTTGTTTACGGACCCTTTGACTATAATATTTTACTTGGAAGGCCATGGGTATATGCGATGACTGCTATTGTTTCTACATATTTTAGAATGATTGCCTTTCCACATAAAGGTACAATTACAGTCATTAATCAACTATCCTTCTTTACCTCTGCTCCACAGGTAACTAGAAGCGTTCCGTTCATTCACATACCCCAACTAGAACTTTAGAACATTGGTGTAGGACTCCTAAATGATTCCACTCTCATGGGAACCTTTGCATTACCACTGCTAGCGACGTCGGTAGAAATTGCAAGTATAGAGACCTACTACATGATCTCTTCCACTCTATCTGGATTAAGGAAGAGTACGAGTGATTCTGATATTTATACATTGGATAAATTTCTACCACCCAGCCCTATTGAGCTGGCATAACAATAAATCTATTTGGCTTGGGCGGAAAATCCGAAATCAGCATCGCCGAGTGTTTGGGTTGATCGTTCCTTAGATTTTGGTACTCCATTTGATCCATTTTCCTCAAAGTTCTTGACAGATGAGAATATTTTGGAAGCTATGATGTAAGAAGGAGAACCATGGGAAGATTGTCATCATCGTTCCCATCTTCCTGATTATGAATAAAATGATCTTAGTGAGCTATACCACCCATCCATCAAAAATTTCTTTCTGAATTCTTTTCCCATTAATGCAATCGATTCCAAGCGAAATCTTTCAAATATCGAAGAAACAATTTCTATCAATGTTTCGACCAAACCTGGTGTTGTAGAGAATATTCATGTCAGTGTATCTTGTTCTCAATTAGAACTCGAATCATATCGCTCTCTATTTCGTGAATTTCGTGATGTATTTTCTAGGTCTTACGAGAAAATTCTAGGCATAGATACTAGTATAGTTGAACACACTATTAATATGTATCTTGATGTCAAACCGATGCACCAACGGCTTTTTCCTGTTCATTCGAAGAAAGCCACTGCCATCAAAGAAGAAGCTGAAAAACTTTTGCGTGTTGGTTTCATTACCCTGTTCCGCTAACTGAGTGGGTTTCCAATATTGTTCCTATCATGAAAAAACAAGGAACCATTAGAGTGTGCATCGATTATCAGGATGTTAATCATGCTTGTCCAAAAGAAAACTATCCTACTCCCTTTATCGACCATATTATTGACGATTGTGCTGGATGTGAAATATTTTCGTTCATGGATGGATTCTCCAGTTACAATCAACTCAATATCCGCCCAGATGATCAACATAAGACAACATTCATCTGTCCCTGGGGCACATTTGCTTATAGGAAACTTTCGTTTGGTTTAAAGAACACCGAGAAACTTTTTAGAGAGCAATGGATTATGCTTTCAATGTCATCAAGCACATTGTTAAGCCATACCTAGATGAATTACCAACGCATTCACGAAATCGGACTGATCACTCGATAAATTTGAGAGCCATTTTCTTACGCTGCCAACACTACAAAATACGCCTCAATCTACATAAATGTGTGTTTTGTGTTGGTTCTGGTCATTTTCTTGGATTCATAGTCTCAAAAGAAGGGATTCAAATATACCCTTTGAAGGTTTAGGCCATTCTTTATTTGTCTACACCGTCAAACTTACTTCAGATACAAAATCTTCAAGGAAAGGCTAACTTCCTAAGGAGGTTCATTCCAAATTACACCGAAATGGCTAAAGGATTTACTCGACTCTTGAAAAAGGGGGTTCCCTTCCATTGGAACCAAGTTGCGCAAACTTCTTTTGATGTTTTCAAGGACACTCCTATCCGAGCGTCATTAATGTATCCTCCTAATTATCAAAATGATTATTTCCTATATATTATTAGGGTCGAAACGACCATTGTTATGGTATTGGTCCAAGTAGAAGACGGAATTGAACATCTGATCTATTATTTGAGTCGTAATCTCAATAATACGGAAGTTAAGTACTCATATGTAGAAAAACTTTCCTTGGAAACAGTTCAAGCTGTCCAAATATTTCACCATTATATCCTACTCCGAAAAACAACAATAGTTTCATATTGCAACCCCATGACTTACATCTTATCACGTCAATTGCTGGGGGGGGGGTATTCAAAATGTATTGTCATTTTGCAGGAATTTGATTTGGAATTTATCAAATCCAAGTCAATGAATTCTTTAGTTTTGGTTGAGCTTCTCTATGACCTTCCCTCTGATAGTACTGAAACTACGTCAAAACCGTCAATTCTAGATGAGTCTATGTTTCTGATTGGATCATATGATCCTTGGTATGGATATTTCATCATTTATCTCCAAACCCAAAATATTCTACCTAATACCTCTTGCTCTGAACGGTGACATATTTGATACCAAGCCAAAGATTATCTGATTGTCGGCAATATACTTTATCGTCATGGTGTCGATACCATTTTAAGGAGGTGCCTCACTCATGAGGAGGCCAAAAAAGTGTTAAATTATTGTCATGATGGGGCTTGTGGTGGAAATTTATCTGGATATGCTACCACGCAGAAGATACTCTGCGTCGGTTACTTTTGGCCTACTATTTTTTGAGACTGCATCCTCACGGTCTGAAGTTGTCATGCATGCCAGCTTTTTTATCGTAAATTCCACAAACCACCAGCACCAATGAATCCTGTTGTCTCTGCTGGACCATTTATGAAATGGGGTATTGACTTCATGACTTTTAACCCTCCTTCATCTGGGGGGCATGGTTATATTATTGTCGAAATTAACTATTTTACCAAATGGGCTGAAGCAATGCCTACATTCAACAACACAAGACAAACAACTAAATTTCTTTTCTTCAACCACGTTATTGCACGGTTTGGAGTCCCACAAGCTATAGTTACAGATCATGGGAAGCATTTTCGCAACCACAAGATGTCTGAATTAACTGGCATGTTAGGATTGTCACATGATAATTCTAATCCTTATTATCCATAATCAAATGGAAAAGTTAAGGATATTAACAAAATTATTAAACGAATGATAGGAGTTTGTAAAAGAAAAAGGCATTTGATCTTGTGCCCCGCCTTGTGTGCATATAGAACCTCAGTGACAAACGCGACCGGATTTACTCCTTTTCAATTGGTGTATGGTCTGGAAGCTATCTTACCAATCCAATGAGAAATATCATCGTTAAAACTCGCAATAGACTTGTTACATGACACCTTAGAAGAAGAAGCACGTCTCCTTAACCTCATCCATCTTGATGAAATGTGTTGTGAAGCCCAATTGGCCAACAAAGCGCATAAGAGACGTGTAAAGGCATAATATGACAAAAATGTCTAGCATCACATTTTCTTAGAGGGCGCTTTGGTCCTTCTCTACGATCAAGAGGCTGATGTAATAGGTACAGGAAAATTTGAGCCATTATGGCATGGCCCCTATATTGTCAAAAGAGTTCTTGCTAAGGGTGCCTATGAGTTAGTTGATTACAATGGAATTCCATTGGCATAGCCTAGAAATGGGTTGTACTTGAAATGTTATTATGCTTAATCATGAGCATAGTAATTTTGTGTACTATATTGTATATATGTTGTTGATTTGCATTCACTATCTTAATTTGTTTTTAGAATTTTCTTGACATTAGTAATCCACTTTACATTTCATTGCAAATGTCTGAATCTTTGGAACCATTTGTTGGATATGTTGGTGGTGCTATTCGTAGTACGCAAAATCTATCCTCTGCAATGTGGGCCATTTTTTCTCCGAACGATGAGTTAGTGAGTTTTCAAGGGATTTGTATTGGTAGACCGACGAACAATATCGCCGATTATAGCGCGTTGATCGAACTCCTTTCTGATGCCATTTCATTTGGTATTAACCACATAATCATAAGGTTAGACTCACAACTTGTGGTATTACAACTTACTACTGTTTATACTGTTAGAAATCCAACACTCCTTAAATTGTTCCTAAGGGTTCGACTTTTGGAAAGACATTTTGATTTTATTCAATATCAACACATTTCTAGAAATCTGAACACATTGACTGATTCATTAGCTAATCAAGTTCTAAATAGACATTTGCAACATATGTAAATAAAACATTCACATCATTGAATAGGATTGCACAATAAACATAGGAAAAACTCTGAATCATATAGATAGATAGTTATAGGTTCTTACAAAATTTGTGCCCAAGACACATTGGTCATCTGACCAAAAAATGTATGAAAATTTTCATAAGTAAACTAGTGATGCTCGTGGTAACATGCTATAGATCTATCTATCCTACGAAGTAACCACATCCAATGGTTAGGAACCCCAATAGTATGTCATTGCAATCGCATAGGAATCTCTTCAATCTGGTAATCTGGAATCCTAAGGTCAATTCTTCTATGTGTTGCTGAAGCTCAGTCAAAGTCTCAGCCAGATCAAGATCCTGAAGGACTACTCTCCCGACAGCCCTCTCTGCTGGCACATCTACTTCATGCTCCAGTTCCACTACTGGTTGAACACGACCAACATCTGCATTACATCAAACATTTATTTTAGTCATGGAAAGAAATCAAAACACAAAAAAATTGTATAAACATTAGGAAAATCAAAAAACATGGTCAAAAAATTCTTACCTATTGCACCCCACTGAGCGCCTTCTGGTAATGCTAAATCTGGTTCTCCTCGAAATTCAACGCCTACGTATGCATACTCATCGATCGCAAAAATCTGTCACTGGAACCAGTGAATAATGCAGTAGAGAACACAACATTCGATTAGCTTGCATGCCGACCCATAAGTTCTACCCATCTCTACATTCAAGGATCTCTAGGACTAGCTATATCCAATGTCACATGTTGTGGCTGCATCACTAGAATCCATTCCAAGGTGAAGGATATAAGGATAGAACCATAGCTAAAATTCTTCTTCCTTCCTCCCTTTTCTTTTTTTAGTTGTTCCTTTATCTGAGATAGAACATGTTCAGACCATTTGAAGACTGTTGGCTCCATACACTCTAGCACATAATGCATATGCGATCTATTCGCTACATGTAGTGTAACGGTGCCGGCAAGTTTAGCGATTGTGAAAAGGATAGTTCTCAAAGGAAAATCTTTGACATCCCGGATGTTTATTTTTCCATATTTTCTAGGTTCTTCCCCTAGATAGCAATACTGCAGAATATAATCCCTCACTATCTCTCCTCCAACAGTAGACCCTGTGAGAGAAATGGGCAAACCTCTCCTTGACAAACCTGTGAAAAAATACATATCCTGAACTGTTCTAGGAACCACTTGGTTCATAATATGAAATGCCTCTATCCCATGCTCGAACTAAGAACTCCAAGAGTTCTATTTGTTGCCCCATCCCGAACAATTTGAAGTACTTAAGCAGTCCACAATCTCGTAGGGCTCTTACGGTGCTTGGAACATTCAAGGCAATCAATTCTTGTTCTTCATGTTCTCTTTCCCTCCATGTAATCGTCATTATAATCCGATGGAAACCTGAAATAAAACCATAAGATCCATTAGATTCCATTCATTGTGTTAGTGTCAGTCTGTTCATACTGCCATCAGTGATCAAACTTACTCTTTTGCATTTGCATATTAGGAGTCCCATACCACAAATTTTCATCATTCCATTAGGTCATGGATTCATTGATGGTAGTGGTATTTCATCAATTTTCCCTCATGTGAAACTTGTTGATCCCCTTCTCTATGGTCTTCACTCATGATTCACTTTCACTCTGTAAGTCATGTTAGTAGGTCATAGGGTTAGTCTCATTAGGTTCTAGGGTCTCATTATGGTCAAATCAATGAGTCAAGTGTCATAAATATCAGCAAGGTCATGAGGAAGTCAAATAAACTCAGAGGCACAGTATCTGGAAAAATCAAAGAGTTTTTCTATTGAGCTTGATGTAATTTTCACCTCAAAACCATGTTTTAAGGTGAAAACATGGTACTTAGCTTTTATTATCATTTATTATGAAATTTTATGTCTTCATATGTAATAAGTTGCACTTCAGAAGCTGCTATCTTCACAAAGCCACCACCATGTCCTTTAGAGATGTTTTCCATAGCATTTTTAATATAAAATCATGTTCTAAGTATTTCCATTAGAAAGAGCCCAAAAAGAGCTTTCCAACGGTATATTATACTCTCAAAACTGACTTCTGGATTGAAAAATATGCCTAAGAGAACAAAAGTCCCCCATAGCTTAACCTTAGCCCTTTTTCTCGTTTGTCCCTTAGAACTTACTTCATATAATTTTAAAGGCTTTCCATTGTAATTCCCTTTTCCAATCCAATCGCAATCCTTTCCCCCGATCCGATCGCAACTTTCAATAGCCAACCTCCAATTGAGTCACCTCCGATCGACCCTGCCTGATCACATCCCAACCGTAGATCTCCTTAACGATCCGACGGGCCATATGTAATTGCATCACCCGATCGCATCGCACCTTTGCAGTCTCCCCATGCCCATAAAAATTCCGATGTGATTGACTCCTGATGCACTCCCCCAATTGCATCTACACTATGAATCCGCCCTTATGATCGGACGACTCGCAAGCCATCGCATTATCGTAATCGGAGTTCCTACAAATGCTTAACCCCCCGCTCCGCTCACCCTCTGATTCCTGATTGCAATTGGTTGGGTCCCGCCATAAATATTTTCCGCCCATTCATAAGAAAAAGGGTTTTTCCCTTTGCAAAGCGTGAAATTCATTTTTATTTGTTTTATAAAGGTTTTTCCTCCATCGCAATCGCATTCCCTCCACTATGTGTTAAACCCACTCCCTTCTCCCTTTGCGATTGCGATTGACTGGGCCCCACCTTAAAATCTTTCGCCCGTTCCAAACAAAAATGATTTTTCCCTTTGTAAAAAAGCGATGAATCATTTTAAAATATTTCTTAAGCCATCTTATCGCATCGCATATTCCCACTGCACCATGTTTTAAAACCTTGCTTCCCCTCAATGCGGATTTGTGATTGCAATTGTTCTATGATCCCACCATAAAGCCCATCTCCCATCGCATCGTAATATTTCCATTACATCGCATATTTTCAATTGCTCTATTCCAAATACCTTCCCTCCCTTCCGATTGCGATTTGCGATTTTGATTTTTGATCGCATATGGGCCCACCATCCTTTCCTTTGTTCGTTTTCACCCAAAAAGAGGATTGTTCTTCATTTAAACAACTAATATGGTTTTCCATGGTTTCAAAGGCATTTTCTCCAAAATTCGGTTTTTCTTCAGAGAGTAAAAACAGAGAAAAACAGTCAAAGGCCGTGAACTAATCATCTACAACAGCTATAAAATAGGGATCTATTCTTCAGATTTCCTATTTTCATTTATTCAGTGTAACAGTAAATCTTCAAAGGTGGTCAAAAATGTATTGTTGCTCCTTCTTTTCAGGGGAAAATTGTTGGTCTTTCTTCCTATGTTCGGATTTCAGTTTATGGGCTGGTGAAACAGCTCCATTTTTTGTGGATCTACTTCCCTCAATTTTTGTCTATTTAATGTAATTTATGAGTCATTTGTAAGGGGAATAAATAGTGGAATTATTTGGAAATCACTGAGGACACTCTACGCTCCATTTGTAATAGTTTGGCATGGAATTAATAAATAAATGCAGATTTGATTTGTGGGATCCCTGTGGTATGGATTTTAGCATTTTTCTTTCCTTTGTGTTCATATGTTAAATTTTATGTTTACCATTCATTCATTCACATTTTCTGGTTGAATTCTTTCAAGATAGATAGGTAGAATCCATTATTAATGCTTTGCCTTGGGAAATCATTCAATGTTCTATGTTTTCTACTGTTTGAAAAGGATTCATCTCCTATGCCCTTTTCAGCTTCTCACCAGTCTTACCATCCCATCATTATTTTAAACTTAATTGTTAAAATTCCTGCCTACCTTGCCCCATGAAATACCCTGTATCTCTTATTTAATTCCCCAGATTCAAACTGCTCCATCTGTTCCATACAACCCTAAATAAAAACATTTCCAATCATTATACCTAGCCTAAAATCAGTTTACAGTTATATTTCATTGAATATTTTTCACAGAGAGAGCCCTCTTCTGACCTTGTAGGGCTAGCGACAAAGTTGAGCATGGTTTGAGGTTACCCTGATTTGCCTTCCTTCAGCCTAAGGTTCAAATTAGGTGATAAAATTTCTGGCGACCATACTGGGGAACTATTTAACATAAAGGACTGATCACGCCAGTAATATCTTCAATATAAATTCTTGGACTCTGGATGATGAGATTCAGAGTTTACAAGGCTGAAATAAAACATTGTAAAGTAGAAATTTGACCACACTGGCTTCAAGAAGATACACAAGGGCCAATCTTGATCCAAATCCTCCCCCTGTGTTTGAAAATCCCAATCTCATTCCAAGGATAGTCAGAAGACAAGAAGGATCACTAAGTCCTAGTGCTATTTTCAGATCCCATACTTGGCCCATTGAGTGGTTGTTTGTAGAAGATCTCTCTTTTGATGAATGTTTTGAGATTTCTTTGTTTAGAAATAAATCTGAAACTGCACTTGATGACACAGTTTTAGATCCAAAATTTCTTGTATATATTGAAGTTCAAAAGGCAAACAAATCAATTGATGATTATATTTTGAATTCCCCTCGGACATCTGTCACTGTAAACAATATCCCTGAGCCTTCAGAGTTATCAGAAACACAATTTCCTCCCCTTAATTCATCAGTATTCCCATCAGTTTCAGAAGTCAATTATCAACTTTCATCTCCTCCATCAACACCTCCCTTGAATCCTAGTAGCACAAACGTTGTTGTAAATCCACCTCGAGTCATGGCTGCCCGGTATACACCCCTGGTTTTACCTCAGAACTTGAATGATATGCCTACTGATTATCAAAGTAAAATTCCTATCTTTGATGCCACTCAAAGCATTACAGCCCAGTAGCATGTTGATAAGATGAATGACTTCTTTGACCTTCATGAGGTAGAGGTAGAAAATGTAACCAAAAGATTTTTTTTCCAAAGCTTTGGAGGTGAAGTTTGAAAGTCGTTCCGAGCCTTTCCAGCAGGCTCTATCCACACTTTGCAAGAGTTACATAGACAATTCTTAGACCGGTGGGAGGTAAAGAAAAACCCACTTCAAATCTTGTCCGAATATGAAAATATAAAAAGGAATGTGGGTGAAACTGTACAGGATTATTGTGTAAGATTTAATGTTGTATATAATGCTATTCTGGCCAATCTAAAGCCCCCCATGGGGTTATCTTTGCTCAAATTTCCAGATGGTTTCAATGCTGATATGGCGTATCAGCTACGAGAAAGAGATCCTACCACACTTGAAGACATGTAGAAGATAGCTGTGAGAGTAGAAGAAAATTTTCTTGCCAGAAGAGCGTGGAACAAAGCTGAAAAGAGAGTAACTGTGAAAGAAGAAGCCTCACCTTCAGATAGTAAGATGGATACTTTGATCTAGACAGTGGAAAATATGGTTGATCGATTGACTATTTCAGATAGACCTGAAGCACAAATCAGGAATCCGAATTTCAGAGGACATCAGCAGCCTCAATTCCAAATTAAGTAGAGAGAACAGTGCTATAGGGTAAAATGCTTGGGTTGTTGGTTATTGAATATCCCTCTTAGGGCTTTTCGGTGCCCGAGGCAGACACTAAGATTAGCTATATAGTTCACAAAGATGGCACATACATGTTCATATTAACTTAAAACAACTTGATATAATACGATGGAAGATTACCTCTTTAATGATCTTAGATTCCCTTAGAGAGCACTAGGCAGCGAAGCAGGAGTTCTCCTTCACCAGCTCCAAATATTGGCCCTGCAATCAATTAAAGCACCTGTGTAACCTCTACAATAACATATATTTCCTATAAATTAAGTCAATATATAATAAACACTTAAACTATGCACATCTAAGCCATTCATCTCATGTTATATAGGTGATTAAATAATAATTACAATATCAACGCGTAGAATGGACAAAACAGATACAGTTCTATTGATTTATAAAAAGGAGGATTACAACCGTCGCTTGTACCAAGCCCTCAGCCTTCCAATCTCTCTATCTCTCATAGTGGTGATGTCTTGACCAACAAGTTCTCAATGAGCCTCTTTGATCTTTGACCTTCACACTACAACAATGATCTCTACTTCACAAGTATTCAAAAACTTTCACAATCCTTCGACCTTGAACCAAGAGCCTTCAACTCCATTTTATAGGAGATGGAGAGAGCAATCATTACCCTTCTCTTTCCACTAGTTTTGAATAGAAAAAACCAAGATTTTTCCTCAACCTCCATGCTTTTGCCTTCTTTGAGAGTTTAGTTGTTTATGGCAAGGCCCAATAAGAGATTAGTGCTTTGCAGTTTCCTTTTTGTACTGACTCTCTTGTGAGAAAAATCCAGAGATTCAAGTCATTCTCTGTGGGTTTTTCCCATTCCAAACTCAAAACACGGGTAACGCTGCTCTCTAGTGTAAACAGAGAGTTTCCCTAGCCACTAACGTAGCCTATTCACTGATTAGGTGCGTTATAACACTCTTGTGTCGTTATAGTGGGGCGTTGCCTTAGAAAAAATATGTTTAGTTTAGGTTTTTGTATTATTTCCATATTTATCTTCTCCTCTGAGCTGATGAGGAGGTATTTTGACCTGTAATAGATTCCCCCTAAAGTGTGAGGTCAGAGACGAAGACGATGGCTGAAATAATTTATAATGTGTGTGGTAGAGATAAAGAGATTGAAAGACTGAGGAAAACCTGAAACAACAACATATGTCAGAAAATATAGTATTTTCCTTGAGTCAGGCATTCCCATGCTCAGTAGCTTAAAAACATGATTTCTCTAGAATAGATATATGAAGAATCTATCCACCGATAAGCACAATGTGGAGGTGTCTGTCATAACAGGATCAGACTAAAGAAGCTGTCTCCATAAACAATATCGCAACTTGGGGAAGGGAACACAACTTTAATGATGTAACCTTTGCCCCAAGGTCTTGACCACTGATTCACTTAAAATACATATTTCTCAACATGTGAATGAAGGAGCTATCATCGAACATGTGAGAAATCATCTAATTACCAGTCAATGATGAAAACTGTTAATAGACGTGAAGGTGGCCACCGATAATGATGATGGTCCCTAAGATGCACAGTACAATCTAGCGAGTGTGAATAAAATGAGTTGAAGTCAAACACTTGTAGAATAATTTGACTAGGATCCAAAGATGAAGACTCCTAATCAAACACAAGACTACCTGCCACTGATGTCTGTAAGTATCCGGCTACTGATGGGTTTCTGGATCATATTCCTAGATAAGATGTTGAAGTCGATAGGAAGAGATCTGTTGAAAGATAGGCACTGAGGTGTTCTACATCAGTCAACATGAAACGGAAACCAACTGATTTTGTTTATGATTGAGATAATCAAGAGTAAATGGGGATGTCAGAAAACAAATAATTTCTGGCATAATGAGCGGTTTGGTTGATAAGAGGAGTAGTAGATAGTGAGATCTGTTTGAACAATAGAAGGCCCTATAGCAGGGTACTAGGCAGCTGAGACTTAACGAACACCAAAGAGTGTGTTAGGATTTTACTGGTGTAGGGACACTAGGAGATGAAGGCTAATACTCATAGATGGTAGGGTTCGGCTAACTACGAAATACTTTTCTTGGAAGTGCCATGTTCAAGATTTTTTCTGCCAAATCGACATTTCTGAAATGTAACAGAGGTAGTATCCATTTTGTCCAAATTTTTCCCCGTTTGATTAAGTTTAATGAGTCCAAACGAGTAAACTTGGTGAATTTTTCATATTTAGAGAGTCTGAAAAATATCATAAAAGACAACTCTGTGCCCCTTCTGATTAGGTTTAACAAGTCTAGACGAGTAAACTCGGTGAATTTTTCATGTTTAGAGAGTCTAAAAAATATCATAAAAGACAACTCCATCGCTAAAGTGCCAAAAGTGTTGATAGCGGCGCGTGGAAATTCAATATACCACTTGGAGGCATTGCCTGTAAGGGTGTGGGGAAACAGTCGAAGCCGGACACTATCATCCACCATGGACTTAGATATAGACCATAGATGAAAGGTAGTGATGTGTGCGGATGGGTCGTCCCCTTGTTTCCCATCGAACTTTGGGATGTCAGAAGGAATCTTGTGTAGTACTAGAGGCCAGAGCGGGATGTGATTGATGGGGTCATTAGTTAGTTTATGGATGTCAGGGATGTCTAGAGCTGACAAAAATGGAAATTGTGGATTTTCCCCCGAATCTAACCAAGGAAGTATGGGTTGACTATTTAGACCATAGGGTCCACCCATCATTGTGTTACCAGGAGGATGAGTAGGACTTTGATAAAAATTTTCTATAGGTGGAGGGGTAGGAACATATGGTTGCTGTCCATAGGGCATATTGTATGGCGGGGTGAATGGTTGGTTTCCCCCAGTATAAAAGTGCCCTCCCATTCCAGATGGAGGTTGGGGTGGGTTAGCCGATATGGATGCAATAGAGTTTCCCGGAGGCATACTACTACTTGCATAGTTCGGCAACGGCATAGACCCTACACCTATATTTCAACCACTTAAGGGAATAGTATTAATAATATGTTGTCCTGTTTGTCCTAAGGATTGCAAGGGAAGTGAAATGTTCCCTGCGACCTGTGTGATGGTGACACTGCCCCCTAGTATAGTGGCCAAGGGGTTTGAACTTAGCAAAGGGTTCCAACCAAAAGGGTTGCTAAAAGGAAATGAAGTAGTCACACTCGTGGGAGGAGTAACTATGGGCCCCAACGTGGTCATGGTAGGAGTAGATCCTGAAGGACTCGGCAAGCTACTGACAGTTGTGATGACCGTAGGGTTTGGATTAGGTATATGTTGACTAATGGGGTTACCAAGTGATGGCATAGAACTGACAACCGACGGGGAGGATGGTGGTGAACCTGGGATGGTTTCCATTGGCATCAACCCTGTGGATGCCGGTGGTGAAATGGATGTTTGTGCGGCTAAAGACATATCTTGGCGTGGTTGAATCTGAACTATCACAGGCCCCAATGGATCAGTGAGTGGAGGATTTTAATGAGGTACGACACCTTCCGTAAAAGGGTCCTCTGGAAATTCCATATGATACGGGGCTATGTGTAAATCAATGTCTGTCAATGGAGACTGCTCTTCTGTAGAAGGCATGGGTTCACCAAGGTTCAGCTTTTCCTCAAAAGGCAGAGGAGGTAGACCTTGTTGTCGTCGAGACAGACGGCGTGGGTCGGACGATGCCATGGTGACCTATTTATTTTTAACAAATTTTAATAAATTGTGATGTATTATAAAGTCTCAATGACAGTAACCACACACCTAAAAAAGAAAAAAGAAAACAAGGACTCTCTAAAATCATTCAACAAGCAGCTAGAATAGGGTGCCCTATCTGAGTACTACCGTTTGCTGGTGATGAAATCCAGTATCACAATAGTATACAGAGAGGGTTGGTCGAAAGTACAGTTATGGTCACTCTAGAGCTTCACCTGAACCTCAAACAATAGGTGTAAGCACTCTCGTGAAGACGAGTACCCTCCTAAATACTGAAGACAGAGTGGGTCCATCTATTTTAGGTACCAGGACAGCCTGTCCCAATCACCTTGTGTAAGTCCCTAAAAAGTATGGCCACTAAAGATACCTCAAATCATAGACATCATCAGGGGGGTCCACGGTCAATGATAGTATGCTATATGGGCAGAATACCTAGATCCCCAATCTAGTTTCAACATCCCCGAAGGGAACCCCAATATATAACACACCCACTGGATGCAGTCAAAGGCAGGCTACCTTCTTGTGCACCCAAGTGTTGTCTCACGCTGAGCTCCAGTAAAGGAATGTTCCCGATAATATGAGTGCAGTAGGATTTCGCTCATTAATGACTCTAGTTTCAAGTTTTTAGATCTTGGGTGATTTTCTCACTTTTCCTAACCCAAGATCCTAGCCTGAACTACTGTTGGTGTGAGCTCAAAAAGAGTAATGTGATTGATTTTTTTATCGCTTGATTCTTGGTGTACTTGATTATTATTCTTGCGGAGGGGGAGTGGACGTATGAAATGTAATGAGACTCTGACTCAAGAAACCATGCAAAATATGCTCTAAATATTCAATTCGATGAAGAGTATTTCTACAAGGAGAGGTTTCTTTTCAACATCCATGCACTACCATTCAAATAGCACAGTTCAACTTTAAAGATTCAGACTTCTATCTACCTCTTCTTAACAGTCTATGAACTGAAATTTTCATAATTAACTCAACTAGATGCAAAAAAACTAAAAAAAAAATTCTTCTCTAAGAAGTAAATGCTTTTGACACTAAATTTTCAAACAAGAGAAAACAAACAGAAATTCTAGCTTAGTAAACAAGCACAGGGATTCAATCAAGGAGAGATACTGATGGCCAAAAGCTCTGCAACCAAAACACAATCATAGCAGTGAACAACAAATTTTGGCTGAGTACTGCACTGTCTCTGAGTAAAGACAACGTTAATCCAGAGAATAACGCACTGTATCTAAGCAGAGCTAACATTATAACGCACTGGAAAACCCATAGAGGTAGCGTTAGACAGGGTAAAGTTCTTCAGATGGTCAAACAGAAATAGGATTGAACTCTGCAAGCTTTTGAAATGTCTACTGGGCATAAATACTGGTCAGAAAGGTCTGTGAATAGAGGAAATAAGAAAGGAGGAAAGAAATAGTCCGGAAACTATGGGGAAAGTCCCTAGCAGAGTCGCCAATTCTGCTATAGGGTAAAATTCTTGGGTTGTTGGTTATCGAATATCCCTCTCAGGGCTTTCTGGTGCCTGAGGTAGGCAGTAAGATTAGCTGTATAGTTCACAAAGATGGCACATACATGTTCATACTAACTTAAAAAAACTTGATAGAATAAGATGGAAGATTGCCTCTTTAATGATCTTGGAGTCCCTTGGAGAGCACTAGGCAGCGAAGCAGGAGTTCTCCTTCACCAGTTCCAAATCTTGGCCCTGAAATCAATTAAAGCACCCATGTAATCTCTACCATAACATATATTTCCTATCAATTAAGTCAATATATAATAAACATTTAAACTATGCAAATCTAAGCCATTCATCCCATGCTATATAAGTGATTAAATAATAATGACAATATCAATGCATAGAATGGAAAAAACAGATACAGTTCTATTGATTTATAAAAAGGAGGATTACAACCGTCGGTTGTACCAAGCCCTCCTCAGTCTTCTAATCTCTCTATCTCTCAAAGTGGTGATGTCTTGACCAACAAGTTCTCAATGAGCCTCTTTGATCTTTGACCTTCACACAACAACAATTATCTCTACTTCACAAGTATTCAAAAACTTTGACAATCCTTCAACCTTGAACCAAGAGCCTTCAACTCCATTTTATAGGAGATGGAGAGAGCAATCATTGCCCTTCTCTTTCCACCAGTTCTGAATAGAAAAAACCAAGATGTTTCCTCAACCTCCATGCTTTTTCCTTCTTTGAGAGTTTAGTTTTTTATGGAAAGGCCCAATAAGAGTTTAGTGCTTTGCAGTTTCCTTTTTGTACTGACTCTCTTGTGAGAAAAAGCTGGAGATTCAAATCATTCTCTGCGGGTTTTTCCCGTTCCAAACTCAAAACACGGGTAACGCTGCTCTCTAGTGTAAACAAAGCATTTCCCTAGCCACTAACATGGCATATTCACTGATCAGGTGCATTATAATACTCTTGTGTTGTTATAGTGAGGTGTTACCTTGGCAGAAATAGGTTTAGTTTAGGTCTTTGTATTATTTCCATATTTATCTTCTCCTCTGAGCTGATGAGGAGGTATTTTGACCTGTAAAAAATAGAGAACGCGGGACCAAGCAGCGCCACAGTAGCAGATCAAAACTCCATTGTAGCAAAATTATGTTCAAGGAATGGAGACAGACGATGATGATGATCCAGTAGTTGTAGCCAACCATTTCTTCACTGCTGATGGCACGTCCATATTTCTCACAGAAGATGAAGAATATACAATGATTACAGACATTCAAAAAGATGAAGATTTTATATTGGCCAATGATATAGTGTTAGAGGAAGAGTCCGATGATTATCAAAGAGGATACATGAATGCTTTATTAGCGCAACAGAAGCAGTATTCTCTGAGGAGAAGAGATGTGCCGATCAATCCTATTCAGAAGAGAAAGGAGCTGCAATCAAAAAATTATTCTTCAAACACTCAAAGGAAAGGGAAAGAGCCTGTTGATCCCTCTCCCAGCAAGTCATCCTCAGCAATTAATGCAGCAAATGAAAAGAGCCAACATAGCGTAGCAAAGGAGCAAGTCGATAAAAAGGATCCTCCCATTAAAGAGGTAGAAAAGGTCCCATCTTTTAATTTGGAAAATGGAATTTCTAAGTTGAAGGTGTCCATGCCCTTGACTGATTTGGTGAAAAATAGTACTTATAAACATCAGGTGTCTAGGATTTTGCAAATAGACTCTGTATCAGATATGGTAAATGTTGAAGATGATTATCCTGAACTCATTTTTGGTCCAGCCATAGAAGGTCAGTTTGAAGAGAGTGAAGTCCCTCCCTTATACCTCAGTCTTATATTGCATGAGTTCATTTTACATAATGCTATGTTGGACTCCGGAGCCTCACATAACTTGATGCCTAAAGCCATTATGGAGAAGTTGGGACTTGATATTACCTGCAAATACCATGATTTGTATTCCTTTGACTCTGGTAGGGTCCATTGTATCGGTCTTATCAAAGACTTGGTAGTTTCTTGAGACCAAATCCTAGCTAAGAATGTTTTGATGGATGTAGTTGTTTCCGACGTTCCACCCCGATTTGGAATGCTTTTGTCCAAGTCATGGGGTGCAAAATTGAAAGGGACCATTTAGCTTGAGTTCTATTATGCCACTATTCCCGTGTTTGGTCAGTTGAGAAAACTATATAGGGACAAGAAAATGAAATACATGATCACTAAAAAAGAGAAACCAGTTAATCATCCCATTAATGCAGTCCACATAGATTTAGATTCATTTTTATTATATTCAGATGGTGGTTTGAATGATGAAAATGTTCAGTTGGTAGAAGTAGATGAGATACCTGAAATTTTAGAAAATTTTAGCGAAGTCCTTAAACAGGAAAAAGATAAAGCAGCAAGCATTTCTGAGCTTCCTGCCTACTAGCAGCAAAAGGATAGTGAACAACAAAAAGATGCAGAAATCAGTCCAGATAGAGTAGAGAAAGAAGTAAAATTTCAGCATCTAGAAGAAGAAGAAGAAGGCCTTTGGAGCATGGATTTTGATGGAGCTGTTGGTAAGGACGGTGCTAGTATTGGGATATGGATTTGGAGCCCTATTTTCCAGCCTGAAAAGGTTCCTAGTAATGTTAGAGTATGTGCTTACAAGTTGGCTTTTGACTGTTCTAACAATGAAGCAGAGTATGAAGCTTTGATTGGAGGTCTAAAAATTTTGAAGAAGTTGAATGCAAAGAGGACTTATGTCTATGAAGACTCAGAGTTGATAATCAAACAGGTAAAAGGAGAGTACCAAGAAAAGCATCCGTGATTGAAGGCCTACAGAAATGTAGTCCTAGACATCTTGAGGACATTTCCTGAGTACACCTTGACAACAGTACCCAAAATGAAGAATCTTATTGCAAATTCTCTTGCCACTACTACAACCAATTTGAATATTCCCATGAATTCCAGCAACAAGTTTGAAATTTATGTCAAACATAGGCTTGCTGTCCCAGACAATCTAAGGCATTGGCAAGTGTTTTGGGATGATAATGAAATCAATGCTTTTCTGCAGAGTGAAGGAAAATTCAAGGATACTCCCATAGAAGGTGATTATGAGGCTGATGACCAAGAAATCGAAGCAAAGCAGATGGATGTATTTCCACTGAAATTTAATTTAATTCCTAGAGGTCTCATACCTTTGGAGGAGCTTTTTGGTCAGGATGATGTTGCAAAGAAACCAAGCTTGGTGCCTACTAATAAAGGAGTTGAAGATGTTAATCTTGGGACAGCTGACAAGCCTAATATTGTGAAGCTATCAAAGGAATTGACCCCTGAAGTAAAGGAACAGTATGTTAAATTACTTTCTAAATTTTCTAATGTGTTTGTGTGGGAATATTCAGATTTGAAGGTGTATGACAAAAAGATAATTCAGCATACTATTCCCATCAAGCTAGATTAGAAGCCATTTAGATAGAAGCTAAGAATAATCAACCCGAAGCTGCTGCCATCCATTGAAAAAGAGGTAAAAAGATTGTATAAAGCTGGTATCATTGTCTCAATTAGATTTTTTGATTGGATTTCAAATTTGGTCCCAGTACGTAAAAAGACAGGAGAGATAAGGTTGTGCATAGATTTCTGGAATCTAAATAAAGCATCCTTAAAGGATAACTATCCACTTCCGAAGATGGACCATATTCTGCAGAGAGTAGTTGGAGCATCAAGGATGTCACTACTCGATGGCTACTCAGGCTATAATTAAATCTTGGTGCATGAAAAAGACCAAGACAACTTCTTTCACAACACCCTGGGGAACTTTCCAGTATGCCAAAATACCATTTGGGCTAAAGAACGTTGGAGCCACTTTCCAGCGAGAAATGGATATTAATTTTGCCAATGAAAAGGATTTTTCTCTTGTTGTTTATCTGGATGATCTAACAGTGTTCTCTAGTTCTAATGATGAAAATTTACACCATCTGAAAGTTGTTTTTCAGTGATGCAGAAAGTTTGAGATTTCTCTTAATCCAAAGAAAATTATGTTTGCTATGGATGAAGGCAAGATGTTGGGGCATATCATCTCTAAATATGGTATCCGCATTGATCCTGCAAGAGTGGAGGCCATTCAGCACATAGACCTTCCACGTAACAAAAAGGAGATTCAGGCATTTAATGGTAAGATGAACTTTTTGTGCAGATTTATACCCAATTTGGCTGAACATTTAAGAGAAATGACTAACATGTTGAAGAAGGATACCACTTTCAAATGGAGTAATGAGGCTATCAAGTCATTTAATCTGGTAAATTTTTCTCTGTCCAATGCCCCAGTATGGAATAGTCCTGACTACACTCAATATTTCATTATATTCTCATTTGCATCGGAGCAAACTATGGTTGTAGTATTGATGCAAAAAAGAGATCAGATTGAAAAACCAATTGCATTCTTCAGTAGCACTATTTGAGATGTTTCCTTGCAGTATAATATCATTGAGAAACAAGCATTGGCCCTTATAAAAGCATTGAAGGATTTTAGAGTATACATTCTGCATTCACATACCATAGCATATGTTCCTAATGCAGCAGTGAAAGATGTCCTGATGCAAACTGATCCAGAGGGAAGAAGAGGTAAGTGGATAGCAACAATGTTGGAATATGATTTGGAGATCAAACCCACAAAGTTGATCAAAAGACAAGGCTTGGAAAAGCTAATGGCCCACTCAAACTTGTGTGCTTTGGATATAAATCTCATAACAACAATGTCAGAGGATGAGGATGAAGGTTTTCTTGTTCCAGTTTCAGACATTTTTCTACAATCCCCATGGTATTCAGACATAGTTTATGTTCTTCAGCATCTTTCACCACCTCCTAGGATGTCTAGAAGCAAAGGTAGATCACTGAAACTTAAGTCTGCTAAATTCTGTATTTTAAACAGTGCTCTTTATTGGAAAGATCCTGGAGGTATTCTGCTTAATTTTTTTCTTGAAGATGAGGCTTAGCAGGTGATGCATGACTTTCACAAAGGTGATTGTGGTGGTCATTTGTTTTGTAAAACAACAGCTAACAAAGTGTTGAGAGCAGGATATTATTGGCCCACTTTATTTTTAGATTTGTATAAAATAGTGATGAGCCATCATGAGTGTCAAGTTTTCCAAGGAAAAAGGAAATTTCTTCCTCTTCCTTTGAAACCAGTTTCAGTAAATTCTCCCTTTCAGCAGTGGGGACTTGATTTCATAGGGGAAATCCATCCCGCATCATCAGCATAGCATCGATGGATCTTTACAGGTAAAGATTACTTCACTAAATAGATTGAGGCTGTTCCAGCAAGGCAGGCCACTGATACAGTAATCATTCAATTTTTAAAATCGAATATCTTGTCTCGTTTTGGTTTCCCTCACAAAATTATAACAAATAACGCAGCAGCGTTTAGATCTAAGAATATGGTGGAATTCTGTGACAAATATAATATTGTGTTAGGCCATTTGACAACATACTACCCACAAGGTAACAGCTAGGAAGAATCATCAAATAAGTCTCTGATAAACATAATCAAGAAAATGCTGGAGGCAAATAAAAGTAATTGGCATCGAAAGATCATCAACGCATTATGGGAAGATAGAGTCAACAACAAGAAATACGTAGGTATTTCACCCTTTGAATTGGTTTATGGTACTGATGTTGTTTTTCCTACATCACTTACAGTTCCGGTCATGAGACTATTGCAAGAGGCTAGCAGTGAAGAAGATGATAATTAGCGAAGGATCAATCAAATGATCCACCTTCAGTAGATAAGAGAGGAAGTTTCTCAGAACGCTATTCAGTTGCAAGAAAATATAAAGAAAATCTATGACCGTAAGACCAAAGCAGAAAAGTTTTAGTTAGACGATGTGGTGTTGAGATGGGATGCACGAAATTAGGCAAAAGGGAAGCATGGTAAGTTCGACAACCTATGGAAAGGACCATACAAGATTTTAGCATACAGGGAACAGAATGCTTTCTTGCTCTCAGAGATGGATGGCCAAGATTTCCCTGGAGGACCAGTGAATGGTAGGCTTTTGAAGCACTACCACTGTTGAAGATAATGGATTAAAAACTATGTCATAATCATTGTATATACCATGTTATTTTTGGTCAAATTTCAAGTGCACAGTCATTGAAGTTTGGGGCTTGAGGTGAAGGCTATAAAACTTGAATGATATGTGTAAACGTTTGGTTTTAATTTTGTTTTTAGTCTTAGTTTTGAGTCAGAGTCAGTCTGCATTGTGTCAATTTTCAGTATTTTGACCATATTTTCCCAATGGATAAGGCTACTTGGTCTACGGTGTTCTTGGCACCTCCAAGGAGCTACCATCCCCATTGGAGCCAATGTTTGTGTCAGTCTTATCATACTGCCATCAGTGATCAAACTTACTCTTTTGCATTTGCATATTAGGAGTCCCATATCACAAATTTTCATCATTCCATTAGGTCATGGATTCATTGATGGTAGTGGTCTTTCATCAGTCTTCCCTCATGTGAAACTTGCTGATTCCCTTCTCTAAGGTCTTTAGTCATGAGTCGCTTTCACTCTGTAAGTCATGTTAGTAGGTCATAGGGTTGGTCTCATTAGGTTCTAGGGTCTCATCATGGTCAAATTAATGAGTCAAGTGTCAATAAATGTCAGCAATATCATGAGGAGTACAAATAAACTCAGAGGCATAGTATCTGGAAAGATCAAAGAATTGTTCTATTGAGCTTGATGTAATATTCACCTCAAAACCATGTTTTGAGGTGAAAACATGGTACTTTTCTTTTACTATCATCCTTTATGTAATTTTATGTCTTCATATGTAATAAGTTGCATTTTAGAAGCTACTATCTCCACAAAGCCAACCACCCTGCTTTTCAAAGGTGTTTTCCATAGTATTTTCAGTGCAAAATCATGTTCTAAGTATTTCCTTCAGAAAGAGCCTGGAAAGAGCTTTCCAACAGTATATTATACTCTCAAAACTGACTCTTGGATTGAAAAATATGCCTAAGTGAGTAGAAGTCCCCAATAGCCTAACTTTACCCCTTTTATTACTTGTCCCTTAGACTTTACTTCATATAATTTCAAGGTTTTCCATTGTAATTCCCTTTTCTAATCCAATCACAATCCTTTCCCCCGATCTGATCACAACTTTCATTAATTTGGTCTCCAATCGGCCACCCGATTACATCCGTGTAGATCTCCTTAACGATCCAACGACCCATATGTAATCGCATGGCACCTTTGTAGTCTCCCCGCACCCATAAAAATTCCGATGCGATTGACTCCCGACGCGCTCCCCCGATTTCATCTGCATTGTCGATCCGCCCTTACGATTGGACGGCTCGCAAGCCATCGCATTATCGCAATCAGAGTTCCTACAAATTCTTAACCTCCGCTCCACTCACCCTCCGATTCTCGATTTCGATTGGTTGGGTCGCGCCATAAATCTTTCTGCCCATTCATAAGAAAAATGGTTTTTCCCTTTGCAAAGAATGAAATTCATTTTTATTTGTTTTATAAAGGCTTTTCCTCCATCGCAATCGCATTCCTTCCTCTATCTGTTAAACCTGCTACCTTCTCCTTTTGCGATTGCGATTGACTGGGCCCCACCTTAAAATCTTCCACCCCTTCCAAACAAAAATGAGTTTTCCCTTTGTAAAAAGGCGATGAATAATTTTAAAATATTTCTTAAGTCATCTAATCGCATCGCATGTTCCCACTGTGCCATGTTTTAAACCTTTCTTCCCCTCCCCGCCAATTTGTGATTGTGATTGTTCTTCGATCCCACCATAAATACCATCTCCCATCGCATCACAATGTTTCCATCGCATCGCATATTTTCAATTGATCTATTCCAAATACCTTCCCTCCCTTGCGATTGCGATTTACGATTGTGATTTTTGATCACATATGGGCCCACCATCCTTTCCTTTGTTTTCACCCAAAAAGAGGATTGTTCTTCATTTAAACGGCTAATATGGTTTTCCATGGTTTCAAAGGCATTTTCTCCAAAAGTTGGTTTTTCTTCAAAGAATAAAAACAGAGACAAACAGTCAAAGTTTGTGAACTAATTATCTACAACAGCTATAAAATAGGGATCTGTTCTTCAAATTTCTTATTTTCATTCATTTAGTGTAAAAGAAAACTATCCAGGTGGTCAAAAATGTATTGTTGCTCCTTCTTTTCAGGGGCAGATCGTTGATATTTTTCCTATGATCGGATTTCAGTTCATGGGCTGGTGAAACAGCTCCCTTTTCTGTGGATCTACTCCCCCTCAAATTTTGTATATTTTAATGTAATTTCTTCATCATTGAAAAGGGAAATAAAGTGTGGAATTAATTAGAAATCACTGAGGACACTCTGCGCTCCGTTTGTAATAGTTTGGCAGGGAATTAATAAAGAAATGCAGCTCTGATTTGTGGGATCCCTATGGTATGGATTTTAGTATTTTTCTTCCTTTTGTTGTGCATCTATTAATTTTTATGTTTTCCATTCATTTCATTCACATTTCTGGTTGAATGCTTTCAAGATAGATAGGTAGAATCCATTATTTAATGCTCTTCCTTGGGAAATCTTTCAATACTCTATTTTTTCTTTTGTTTGAAAAGGATCCATATCTTATGCCCTTTTCAGCTTCTCACCAGTCTTAAACATTTCGTCATTATTCAAACTGAATTTTTAAAATCCTTTCCTACCTTGCCCCATGAAATACCCTGTATCTCTGATTTAATTCCCCAGATTCAAGCGCTCCATGCAATTCCATACAACCACAGAAATTTATAAAAACATTTCCAATCATTATACCTATTTGTAAAATCGATTTACGGTCATATTTCATTGAATATTTTTCAACCCAGAGAGGCCACTCTCCCGACCTTGTAGGGCTAGCTACAAAATTTGCGCATGGTTGGGGACACCTTTATCGTACTGGTGTTGACCTAAGGTTAAAATTAGGTGATAACACATTGCAAAGAAATTAGGTCAATTTTGGGCATAATAAGAAAATAAAAAACTTAAACTGTGCCCAACGCACTCCTTGAAAAGAGACAGTGCGTTGCACATGTAAGTACACTCCAATGTAACTGCTATGCAAAGTAGGTTTCGACATTCAGCGGTGCGTTTCCCTCATTTTTGGCAGAATTTAACCTAGGGGCCTTAAAACCATAAAAATTTGTAGAAATTGGAGATGAAATGAATACCAAAGGGAAGAGGAGGTTCATGGTACTAACCTGGATCAAACGGCGATGAAATTCGTCCACAGAAATGATCAGAATCAGCAGTTGAAATTCGAGGGAGAAATCAAGTTCAGAGCTCCAAAATGCAAATGGTAACTATGGAATGGTAAAATTGAATAGTGAAACTACTTTTAAATAGTCATTTAATTATTTACAAGTTAATTTATTTCTATGACTATAGTTTTATTATGTTTTTATCATGAAACAGGTATTTTTAATGCATTTGATGTTGTTCTGAATAGGAAATACAACTGATGAACAGATTAGTTGTAGAAATTATATACAATATACATATATAAATATAAGACTCTGATCTCACAATATTTAACACCAAAATACGAAATCCTAGTAAAATAATTCTTAAGAAAATTTAAGCCAACAATTACCAAAATACATGAAGCAATAAAAGCACACATAACACGATTGTTTACGGAAATCCACAGTGGCCCCAACTATCATATTATGTATCATGGAGATCATATGACAATCTCATACAAACATACAAAGCTTATCACAAGCTCTCAGTACAGTACAATCGTCATACACTAATCAGGCTCAATCTTGCAAATCCATTCACCGATCTTTGCCACCTGCTAGCCTACCTCCACTGCGCAATCTAAGCTGATTACAAAGACCAATTCAATGTAATCCCACTCTCATTGACTACGTTATTATCATTGGCAACTCCAATGTATATGTAGATGCAATTCATGCATCACTATAGTCACAACTAATAGTCACACTTGCTCTTTCACCTACCTCTCCACTGAAACTGTCCATGCATTGTAGTTAACTGATGTATTCTTCAGTTGATTAATGAGTTATTATTTAGTGAATTAATTAATAATTAATTCACACCACTCTCACTAATGTATCAATCAGTTAGACTAGATACAACTAGCTCAACTATGTTTAGATTGGTTAAACTAAACACAACACCATTCTTCCTCAATCACTCCACCAAACTTTGTCACATGAGTTCTAACCCAAGTCTCCATGCAATAGCTCCATAACCCCTCGGAATAGTGTAATTCCTTCTGTCGGCTCTGTGAGGCATACATGCATAAGCCGAAGTGCTCCAAGAGAATAAGTTTTTGTTTAGAGTCTGATTATTATTAAGAGCTAATAATAATCGACATGCATCTATTTTTAGATCAGCGCTCTATAAATAGACTTTGCCCAATATTCTAAAAATATAATTTCATCCATTTTTCACATTTGACCAACCATCTACAAATAGCCTCCTGCTACATATAGAATATGCTCACCATGTCTAAAAATAGACATACACCTAAAAATAGCCTATGTGGGCCCCACCTAGTTTAGGTGATTATTTTTCAACTAGGATCAAGGATGATGTTTCAGGATGCCTCCTTCACTGTTTCTTGTTTCAAAATTCAACGTCAGTATTTTCTCATTATTTCAAAGAATGACTTGACCACAAAGCATACTTTTTCTCCTTATTTTTCGAGCTTTGTTAAAAACGAAAAAGGATTTGAAGCACAATTTTATCTCTTTTTCGAGCTTATATAACAAAAAAAGGAACCCCTGGAGTCTTCTTTCAGTTATTTTCAGACTCCGATAATGTGAAAAGATTTCCAAGCACTTGTCTTTTCGAGCTCGTAAAAGTAAATGAATTGATATCTACTCAGTATAAGTTTAACCCTTTTCTGGATTAAGATGGATTATTTATGAAAAATGAATACCTTGGTTAAAATATGACCAAAGAGGTTCTCTCAGATATTATTTTACACTTTTTCGGGTCCGAGTGACAAATTTACGAAAAAGTACTTATGGAGTTTTCTTTCATCCTCTTTTTCAAACTCTCTAAATATGAAAAAGGACCGGGCTATCACTGTCGTTAAGCTCGTTAAAACATAAAATAGCGATGGTCTTGTCAATCATGGCAAGAATCGAGTTTCATTCATCGCTAGACTCGTTAAATTATTAAATAGCGATACTTAATTCGCCCGAAGGGTTGAGTTATAGATCAAGCAAATGTTACCCTCCTCAAGCTTGTTAAAAAATAAAGAGGTACTGGTTGACAAATGACCAGGGAAAATTTTGGAAAAGTGAGAAAAATTTCTTTATCGTAGAAAGTCGCTCTTGAACATGACACTTCCTTCACTCCATGTCCGTGACTGTTTGGGTTGCGTAATCATCTTGACGGTTCATTCACACCTATGGTTCATCATACCTTCACTTCGATTTTGGGTCAATGCTACCAAATCATCACAGTGTCGTCTATATGTTCAAGATAAGTCATCCAATGAATAAACTCATCCTTCTGCAATACTCGTAAACCTTTATTCTCATGACCGTCATCCCTGAAAATTGCTATATCAAGTCATACCCTTGTCTCCGAAATCAGTAATTCTCATTTCGCAATAAGGTGACTTCCTGTCGACAACAAATCAATATCCAGGAAGTTCACTTAGAAACATCAGCTTCCAGTACCATGAGGCTTGTTAAGCGTCGACAAGATCCTCGCTTCCGGACCTTTGACCAAAATATTTTGTTTGGCATTCGACATCAAATCATCTATTCATGCCTTACGAAATGTACTACAGTACCTTGAGGGCCATTTTAATTAATGGTGGTTCTCTCGCATTTGTTAACAACTCACATCATTGGCTAGTAATCAAACGATGTCTTTCCATGTTTGACGACAAATCATATATTCGCATGGCTAGACTTGTACCTGAATGATCGAGTGAATGAGATAAGAAGACCCCAGATCTAGTTTCAGCGATCCAGGCTGCAATTTTAGGATTGTTGTACACATCATCTGTACGGTGACCTTACATACAGATTGTCATCCGAACATGGGCCTATATATGTAGGCATGTCTGCATTGGGCAACATTCCAGTGTCGACCACTTTATGAATTATGTACATGTTATTAGATTGTTTATGTGCTGGACATGGGAATGCATACCCTCAGCAATTACGATCAAAGAGGATATATCATGATGCAATGTATTGTAAGATTGATGCAGGTGACCACTCCGCTTCATCTCCAACCCATCATAGTGTAAAGCATCTCAATCAAATGTTTTTATTATTTTGACCTCATGCTTTAGGGGGGAATTTTTATAGGTCAATTTGGGCATCGTTCCCATTGACCTGGTTAACTGGGAATCATCTCTAGGACCAATGACTAAGTGTCTATCATTCCCTATCATTTCAAGTCGCTACATGCCCTAAGGCAAGAACAAGACAAATCAAGCATGACTTTCATCAAGCAAAGGTTTCCAACGTTTGAAGTTTATTATATAGCATATGAGAGCTCACCAACGTTACCTCTAAGGAGAATAAGTGCGTTGCATATGCAGGTAGCCCGATGCAAGGTTGCTCTGCAAAGCACTTCCCGACATCTATAGGTGTGTTGGTCACATTGGGAGTGAAATGCTCATTGTTCTGGAATCTCCTCTTGGCCAATGCCTTCTAGAAGAGTTCACATGTGTCAAGCTTTGAATCCAAGTGTCCATTTGACATCTACAAGATTGGAAACATGTCTTGCCTATTATTGGAAATTCATTGATTGCAAAACAACCTTCAGTTCATCTATAAATTGAGCACATATCTGAGTGTTTGATAGGGAAGAATTTGAGTAGAGAAATGTTGGATAGTTTTCAATTGAGAGCTAGATTTGTGTAACAACTACTGGAAAGATTTATACTGTGATGAGGCTTGGGGACGTTTCTGGAAGGGTCACTTCAAATCAGTCACTTGGTTGTAACCTCTCCTTCTATCATTAATAAAGAGTACAACTTATTTTTCCTTATATGCGTATGTATTGGCTTTGCTTTTCCATATTGCAAGATCTTAGTTGTTGTATATGGTTTATGCTTTACTGATTTAGAAAAATAACTTGAACTGACATTTGTATTATTGCATCTTATTATGTTTTAGTGTTCTTTCTTGCAGGAATAATTTCACATAAAACGCTTGAATTTGAAGCTACAACGAAAGTGACAGAAGGAGCCATTTAGAAGCACTTGGATCACAAGTAACCTTCTAATCCTTTCTATGTGTCTGTTCTTAGTTAGGAGAAATAATTGTATAGTCCTTAATCTGTTGTTCTAGACTAGCATCTATCTAGGGAAGTGTGTTTTATCCGTAATTCACAATTCTGGCCCAACATTTTTGTTACTAAAACTTTGATTTCAATTCAATAATCTTATCCTTTTTCTACCTTATTATTTCTCAAGTTTTTAACAGACCATTTATTGGTTGTGATAAATGCTCCCATTGAATCTACAACTTCCTCAAAAAAAATATCTTCTTTATATTTGGAAGCATCCCATAGTATTGTCTTTTGACTAGGGAATTCATCTTTTTGTTTTGTTTTTCTTCTTTTAGATCTTTCTCTTATAGTATATTTCTCATTTTTGTTGAAAATATATAGTTATTAGGAGGCATACATTTTTCTACAATGGGCTCTAATATCAAAGGAAGTAATCTTGAGAAAAGAAGAGATAGATGTTTTTATATAATCCCTATAGTTACAATATTGGTTTCCTCCTTAGCTTTACTTGTTTGTGTTTCATTTGGAGGAGTATTAATATATTGGCTAATATTTTGTTGAAGTAAAGAATGTGTAGGTTTATAGTTATCTCTTTGAGGTTTATCTATTGTAGTTTCTTCCCTTTTTTCTTCTTAAATAGTAAGAGTAGGATTTTGTGCCATGTCTTATCCTTGTATATTATAGGCTTGTTCACTCTAATTTTTTTCAAATAAATCCCATTCAACATGTAGTTTGTCTTGAATAATTTTTTCAACTTGAAACTAAAATAATATTTTTAGCTAGCAGTTCCTCCATTAAAATTTGATTAGCTAAATGTCGATTTCCTTGAGTATGTATTGTTTGAATACTTGTAAATTCTAAATCATATTTTGATGGTGAAATTGAAACTATACTACTTGCTTGTCTCTGACTTTGTAATTGGACATCTGTTGTGAAGTGTGGACTCAATGATATTCTCCTTCTTCTTTGAAAATTATAAAATCATCAATTTATTCCTCGCGTATTTCTTGGATCTTCTACAAGACTTCATAATAATATCTAACTTTTTCAAAAACATCATCAAAAGGATACTTTTTCATCACTGTATTTCTAAAAAATTGCTAAAGAATCACAATGAGTTGATATAATATCCAATGGATCATATTTCTTAAGGATGGTAGAAAATAATTTGATTTTTCTAAAGTTGCGACTTCTATTTTGCATTATTAGCATTTTCTAATGTATAAATTCCTACTTGGATAGGATAATTAGGCCAATTCTTTTTTATCCAAACTATAAATCTTTTGTAATTCTAGATCTAGTTGTCGAATATGCAATTTCTTTCAAAGCTAGTGTTTTTGGTACATATCTAGGTAAGATATAAAGTGTTTCTTAACAAAAATAAATCCTTATATAAGATAAAGTCTCATCTATGTACTAGTCTCCTATTTGGTCAATTCCCTGCATTTCCCTTTTTATAAACATAGGGGGTGAACAATCAAAAAATATATAATATAAGGGAATCATGACATAGTGACAGATTTCATAGAATTGATATTTGACATTTTCATCCCATAAGTTTGAAAAATACAAGTGAATTGGACCTTCACTAGGTGTCCAATGTCAATTCATTGAAGGAAAGAGTACAAATGAAGATAACGTCCTTTTGGTAAGTGAACATAAAAAATTGATCTAGGATTTTCTTCGATGATGTTAAACATAATTGCTTAAAGAGCATGAAAATACTATAAATGAAACATCAATGAAGAAGCAACACAAAATCAAGAAATTATAGACAATGCACCAATATTTTTAATGGAGTTCACTCACAATGTCTGAGCTACGTCTTCGGGCCCAGCTTCAAAGTGGAGAGGCATTTTTATTATCTCAGCAAAATAATGGCAAATATGTGGCAATAGCTCACTTCTAGAGATGAAACAAAAATCCATTTCTCGGATCCCAATTCTGACTACACTAGTGGATTCCCTACACAATTTTGAGAAAAAAGAGTATAAATTTGACCAAGTTCTATAACTTTTACCTCTAGGCCCCTTAAGGAATATTCAAGATGCAAACTAGTTAGACTATTCCAAGAATATTCTTGGAGAATATCTCGTAGAATATACCTTAGGAATCTTCCTCAAAAATAGTGCTCAGGACGGGCCTCATTCTCCACGCATAGGGTTCCATAGCTCTTCATTCCGCTGCGGGTCCTCCTCATGTCCAAATATATTGTGTGGGTTTTAAATAGGTTTGATTTGATGGACTTTAAAAAGTCTTGCCAGTGGTTCATTGGCAAGTGGATATATTATTTTAGCGATGGCCCAGGGTCAAACCCCATGGGAGCCCACTTTGGCAATTGGTTATCACAAGTTTGTTTTGAATTTAATAAGGTTTGTATGAACCATATATATATATATATATATATATATATATATATATATATATATATATATATATACATATATATATATATATATATATATAGATATTAAAATTTTCTCTATGCTTAGCCAAATCGTTGAAACGTTGTCGTATTTGGCTTTGTTGCCAACTTAACCACATTGTGTGGAACTCTGCCATGCTTTTGGGTTGGTTGGGCCAACCTAGCTGCAAATTTGGTTCCACATGGCACCATTTTATTGGGCCATGTGGAATCTTCCAATTTTCCCATATGTGTGCCCAATTACCCTTGTTCTGCCATGTCATACGCCCAGTAGGACGCCATATCATGCCACAGGGAGCATCTAGTGGGTGACACATGATGTTCTTTAGGGGTGCCACGTGGTGCCTCCTAGGTGTGCCATATGAAATTTTTAGTGCCAAATTTTTGCATGTATACATAAAAAAATAGATGAGAATAACTTTGTCATGTGGATTCAAATTTAGGTGCCATGCACATCATTGGAATCGTCTTGATGCATATCAAGGTGGTAGATGAGTTGTCCTAATTTTTTCTAAGATGGTGAATAGACAATATCTTATTGGTTTCAACTATTTTCCTTCTCCCTTCAACAAGTCCTTGCTAATATGAAGCCATACTCAATCTCCAACCTAGAACTGATGATCAACAATGTGCTGAAATGCTAGGCCTTATATTGTTCCTAAATCTTCTCCAAATGTTTGTACATTTCTTGATGAATCATCTATATCCTTTGAATGAACTTGTGATCTCTATCTTTGTCACTTTATTTAATGGAATCCTAATATTTCCCAAAGACCAAATTTAAGGTTGACTTTGGTAGGTCCATAAATCATGTCTCGAATGGTGAAATTTGAGTATAATATTGCAAAGCCCTATTGTATGCATGTTGAACATAATGTATTTATGCATCCCACAACTTATGATTCTTGTTTCAATACCCTTAGATCAAATGAACCATTTATTTGTTGATGAAATTTTTCTATTCGTCAGCCTGTGGATGGAAAGTCATACTCCTCTTTAGCTTGGTGTCCATCATTCTCCAAAAAATTGTCCAAAAATCCCAAAGGAATCGAGAATATTGATTTGAGACAATGGATGTGGGTAGTCCAAAATGACCCATACATTCTGAAAGAAAATTTGAGTAGTTTGCTCAGCAGTAATCTACTTCTTACATAGCATCAAGACACACATCTTGCTAACCTATCCACTAATACATACAAGCAGTGATGACCCCTTTTTGACAAATGTAATCCCCCTACAAAATCCATGGAGATAATCTCCCAAGGATGAGAAGGAACGAGGAGTAGTGTGTACAACCCCAATTTTCCATTAGTGGGATTATAAATAGATCACATCACACACCCATTTATATACTTGATTTCAATTTCTTTCATCCGAGGCCAATAAAAAACCTTTTCAAATTAGTCAGGGTTTTTCCTACCCCAAAATGACAAAAAATAAGAGGATTATGAGATTCTCGACTTACATGGAATATTTCACTTTTAGGAATACATAACTTCTCATGACGGCTTAGTAACTTGTCCTACAAATGATAGTTCTCCACTTGTGATCTGTCGTTAACCTCTCATAAAATTATTTAAAATCTTCATCAATAGAATATTGTTCAAGATAGATATAATGAGATAAATAAGAATTCTTGAAAAAAATAGATGCAGAAACAGTAGGTCCAAAAATCATATATACCACTTTGTTACTTGTATCATTCTTGTATTTCATTATCAAATGGAATTGTTGAAGGAATCCCATCCACCTGAAATGACGAGATTGCTGTAACTTGGTTTGTGACTAGAGGAATTTAAGGGTTGATGGTCTATATATATGATATTCTCCTTACCTATCAAGTAATGCTTCCATTTCTTGAAAATTTGAATGAAGGAATACAACTCCTTGTCATGCGTGGGATATTTTCCAATAACTTGAGAGAAATTTTCAGAGTGGTAAAAAATAGGCTTGCGATGTTGCATTAATATTGCACCCATGAAATATACACTGGCATCCATATCAATATAAAATTATTGTTGAAGGTCTGACAAGGTTCCAAAGCACATATGAGGTCGATTTTCCAGACTCAGAGGGAGCAGGTTGCTCCAGTTCAAAGGGAGGGGGATTTTGAAAAACTTATGAAAAATGATTTTGAAAAACTTTGTGATTCTACTCTCTTTGATAAAAAGTAATATTAGTAATATGTTTAACATGTAGCTCCAAACCAATGTTATGCATGTTGGTTTCATTAATTTTCACAAGAAAATGTGATGGTTACATCAATCCACCTCCCAAGGTATTTATATCAAGTGTGATCAAGTTAGATGTATATATGGTAGCATATTGTTTTTTAGCATGGTCACAATTTTTCTGAAGGAAATATTTACGAAACCTTAAAAAGAGAGGATCCTATCAACATTGAGATCCCATCTTACATTAAAATATGTATGAATTTTTCTCTTATATTAAATCTGGGTATATAGCTACAAATGTTGCCATTACAAAAGCGTTTAATGACAAAGATACAATACACATAATTGATTTTCAAATTTCTCATGGAAGCCACCACGTACTAATGTCTCAATCATATGAAGAAGGTGGATCACCTTGTATTAGAGTTTAATCAAGGTCAAGTAATACAGTTACTTGACTGAGGATTATCAAAGATTATTAAAACTTATCAAGTTCATTTTGAATTTGATGCTCAGCCTATGCTCTGGCCTAATTTTAATGTCAATATGCTTGATATTGAGTATGGGGAAGTGTTGGATGTAAATTTATTTTTACAATTCCATCATATACCTAATTAGAGTATGAGTATAAGAACCATCAAGATTCTATTTTAGGCTTGCATCCCATAGGATGATATGCATATTTGTAATATCCCAAAATGGGGATGCAGCAATACATAAAAAAAATAGTAGTGTAAATCAGCTCATAAGGTGTAAAAGGAACGCCTAGCCATCAAATGAATGTTCAGCAGTAAGAATATGTCCCATTAACTCATTCCAAAATGAGGAAATGCAGCAATATAGGGAATTAAAACTTTATTTACAGAGAATTACACTATAACTGTGAGAAATGGGACTTGGATACATTAGTTCATACTATACACATATTACATACAGAATGGGAACAAAAAAAAATCTCTCTAGCCATGCTAAACAGGTCTCCCCAATCCAATACAACTCAGAAATGCCCAAACCCCATGACTTATGTCATGCAGAATTCCTGGAGCATGTGACAGCATTATTTTAAGGAGGGTTTATGCAGAAATATAAAAGAAATAATATATATAGAGTTTTAAATCATTCGATGGCTGAGAAAAATGGATATCTCCTCCTTTTCATACAATATGAGAATAACCCGGCAAGGGCTCCATGAAAGTACAAGTATAAAATACTAGATCTGTAGATCTAAATTGAAAACAACATAGTTATATTGTAGCTCTGTATATATGTAGCTGAATAATATGAGTGGAAGAGAATGCTTAATACAATCCTTCTGGGAGAAGGGTTGGCTCTTTCCCCAAGGAACAAGCTCAAGATCAAGGGTCTTAACCCTGATACTACAATACTCAGAAAAATGGCGCAGTTCCTACAAGGGACTATGTTGTAGGAGGTGGATAATGCTTTTTCCAAGTTCCAAGATGTAAAATATGCTCAGAAATATCCCTCACTGATCTCCCAAAGAAATGAATGCTTCCTCCTCTGAAAAACAAGCCCTGGAAGTGGTGTTGTGGACCTTCCACTGCAACACCCTGCAACACAATGTTATGCTCTGCAGAAATAACGCTGTAGTTGAAGGAGGATGCTTGGCCTTAAGCTTGATGTGAAAAACTGAAGTACAATACTCCTCCAAGAGGCCTCTCAAGGTAGGAGAAGGAATTCCTAAACATAAATTCCTTGTGCTAAACAACACTGCAACTTTGCTAAACAACAAGAGAATGCAAAATAGTCATGCAGACCATCAAATCAATAATCATCAAGATAACCTCTAATGGCTTCCATCCTCTTCCTTATAAAATATGTGAGCCTCTTAACCTTGGTTCCCACCCATTAGGGTTTCCAACATCATATGATCAATCTCCCTCCAAAACTATGTTGTATCTCCATCAAGGCCACTCCTCCATAACCACATTGTTTGATTTGGTCAAAGTTGACCTCTTCAACCTGCTTCACCCCTTTTCACACCCAAGTGTCTTCAAGCTAGCTCTCATATTTATGTTTAAACTGATCCTTGTTCATTTTGAGCTATTTTCTTTGATGATCTACTCTTCTCCATGAATGTTATTGACTTTGTCCACATCCAATTGCCCTTGTTCACACATGATGGTGTCAAATCCAACTACTAGAATGATCCCCTTTCATAACAAGAGGGTTTTTATGCTAATTCAAGTTAAGTATGGGTCTCTTTCCCCATTTATTCATCTACCAGGTGCAAAAATAAAAAAATCAATATTCCTATTAGTTGCATGCTAATGTAGGAATATTACAGTACTCCCCTCCCAAATGTTGCTTGTCCTCAAGCAACTACAAGGATAGAATTGAAGAGTTTCCTCTCCTCCTCCTGTAGAATCCACATATTATGAACTCCTACAAGGAATGTGATGTTGTCTCAACATTGAATCTCCATAGTGCCCCTCCCAAGCATGCAAGCTAGCATTTGATGAGCATCCCAAATAGCCATCATCATGAAAAGGTGAAATACTCAAGGAGGAAACTATGTGCTGTCTAGAGGTCCTCTCAAGGCATAGAGTCTGAATTGTGTTGGGAACTATCATTCCCATGTAAAACCTCCATCCCCAATCTATCATCAATACAATATGATTCACCCTCCAATATGGCAACTCATGAAAGATCTTCTCCACCTTTGGCTCCTACAATGTAGGTGGGCTGAATAACTGAACATGGTAGACAAAATGGCCTACCCCACGTTGTCTTCCTCCCCACTTATGATAATTTTGGAGCATATGATGATCTTGGGCTGCAATAAGGTTGCCCTCAAGTGGCAAGAAGAATATTAGATCTCCAAAGATCCTTCCTCCCATGTCATGAATCATGTTGGCCCAAATCATCCCATTCAAAATGAATGGCACATCATCACCATTTGGCATCCAAATCAAAAAAATGTTGAAGTTTATGTGTGAGTTTGGATGATACCAATGGTTCCTCAAGTGGATACAGTGCAGTCTTCCCAACTTCTACTTTAGATCATCATGTGGCAAGTGGTCTTTCAACAAGATAACAGTTGTGCATGTTTTCACATCTACCATGAGGGGGTAAATAGAATTATATATCAGTTGAGTACAATGAGAATGAAAACACACTTGTCCAAATTCATGTAGAGAAGGGTCATCTCCATCATAGGCTCTAGCATGACCATGAAGCCCATAACTAATCTTTCCATATTGTGGAGCAAGGAACTATACATACATGGTGAGAAGGTGTACATACTAAATGAAATAATCAATAAGTACATAAATATATTTCTTACCATGAATAATGAGTAAGTTGAAAGTGAGGTCCATGGATGAGTCCTCCCATGAGAATCTTCTCATAAAAATCTGCAACAAGAGAGGATGCATGCTCCCCTTGGAACACTCCATCAATAGAAACATACTCACAAGTGATAGCGCTGCTGGCCCTAGTGATAAGGCTCTTGTCACTCCATGATTCCCTTCCTTGACATTCCACATATCAAAGTCATCCACTATCATGCTGATATGTGGGGAAATATTATTCCTATGTGGAAGCCCCTCCTTATCCTTCAATGTTGAAGGGTAGCCTCTTTTCACCTTGAATGTGCCATACATTCTTCCGGAAATATCATGATGAGTATGGAGATATTTCTGCCCATACTCTCCCAATAGTAACCATAGCAACACGGATTCTTGCTGCCTCCTTGTATTATCATGATGCAAGTCATGGAGAAATAATACAGTAATGGACATGTGAGATGTCTCATCAACATAATACAAACAAGCTCCCTTATGCCACATCATGTGAGAGTTATCCTTCCTCCCTAACCCAAGTACATACATGAGATACATCCCAAATAGAAATATATGTAAATACATGAGACATATCCCAAATAAGAAAGAATATATAATATATAACATGTGATGTCCAAACTTTCTTCTCAACAATCATAGGAGCCATGCCTTTTTCTTATGCATTCTATCATTGAGACATAAAGCATGAGACAAGAAAATATGGACCTTTGGGTAGTAACCATACTCACCCAAGAGCAGCCAGCGCAGCCATGCTTCTTGCTAGCCTATGTCATAGATCTGCAAGTGGTTTAGAAACCCCTTTCTCCATACTATCATCCACTCATCCCAATGTGGGTGATGAATCTCATTCTGCAAATAATTGATATCCTCCCATTGTAGGATACCAATCTCCTCAACCCCTTGAAGAAATTTTCACTTCATGAAATGTTGAAGTGCACCTCCAATGATATCTCTTAATGAGACCTTCCTCTCATGCATGGCCTAACAAGACCAATGGGGTTTTGGATCTGCTGCAGGTAGAAGTCTCTCTTTGAGATGTGGCATGCTCATTGAGAAAGTGTCATCTAGAAAGGAGAAAATGTTTCTCGTCTCAAGATGTTTACCCTCTGTCATTTCTTCCTCCATTGCTTCCTGAATGAAGCTACCATTTGAATGCTCCCGTGAGGAATGGGTCCTCTTTTCTTCACTGCTGCTCTTAGACAACGCAGTGCAATTCTGTTGCTCTAGATTAGCAGTATGTGTTGATCCTGGGTCATGCAAAAGCAAATTTCCACAATCCTTTAAAATATTTTCTGCAATAATAGAAATTGGAAATTCAATCATACCTTGATGGGATTTGGGAACACCTTGTATGGTTGTAAGAGTTCCTTCTTCTACTATGTTGGCTCCCTCAACTGCTGATGTTGAAGGCTGCTCCTCCAAGGTTGTGACAATGCTGGTACAAGTTTCCTAAAGTGGTGGTGAGGGCTCCTCCCTCTCTAATTTTTCTTCATCAAATCTCTTGATCACCCTCTGAGTGAAATCTACAAAAGTAGATACTCTTGCATGACTTATGTGACTGAACCACCAAGTGCTTTCCTTACCCTCCATGTGCAGTGCTGCAATCTCTACTACCTATCTCTCTACCACTGGATGTAGTAGGAAGAATTCATCAATTATTCTTGCCCAAGCCCTTGCTGCAGATGTCCCATCAAAAGTGGACAATAGAAACCTATTGCCCTTGATTTCCCTTTTGTTGCAGGGCCTCCTCTCCTCCTCCAATTGAATGAACTGCGGGAAGGCTAGAGTCTCCTTGAAGGCTCTAGGTTGAGATTTGTACTCAACAAGGTATTCACTTAGAATCTGATGATCCAAGTGTCCTCCATGTTTCTTTTCTTCTTCTCTATGAGAATAGGAAGTGCATGGTCCTTCCTCTTCTTGAAACCCTCTAGGAGTTTCATTGCACCTCTTCTCCTTTATCTACTTAAACTCCTTGGAGAGGTTCTTCCTGGATCTGAAAAGTGACGAGATAAGGCTCATCCTATCCATCATTTTAATATTTCTCCTTGTATTTTTCTTCTTATTCTTCTGATAGCATAATAGATAGAACTAATAGGCTGAGCAAAGACTATGCTCCGATACCACTGTAATATCCCAAAATGGGGATGCAACAATACATAAACACAATAGCAATGTAAATTAGCTCATAAGGTGTAAAAGGAACACCTAGTCATCAAATGAATGTTCAGCAATGAGGATATGTCCCATTAACTCATTCCAAAGTGAGGAAATGCAGCAATATAGGGCATAAAAATGTTATTTACAGAGAATTACGCTATAACTATGAGAAATGGGACTTGGATCCATTATTTCATAATATATACATCTCACATACAAATGGGAGAAAAAACAAATCTCTCTAGCCATGCTAAACATGTCTCCCCAATCCAATACAACTCAGAAATGCCCAAACCCCATGACTTATGTCATGCAGAATTCCTGGAGCATGTGACAACGTTATTTTAAGAAGGGTTTATGCAAAAATATACAAGAAATAATAGATCTATAGTTTTTAATCATTCAATGGCTAAGAAAAATGGAGATCTCTTCCTTTTTATACAATATGAGAATAACCTGACAAGGGCTCCATGAAAGTACCAGTATAAAATACCAGATATGCAGATCTAGATCTGAAACAACGTAGTTATATTGTAGCTCTGTATATATTTAGCTGAATAATACAAGGAGTGGAAGAGAATTCTTAATACAATCCTTCCGAGAGAAGGGTTGGCCCTTTCCCCAAGGAACAAGCTCAAGATCAAGGGTCTTGACCCTGATACTGCAATACTCAGAAAAATGACGTAGTTCCTGCAAGGGAATACACTGTAGGAGGTGGAGAATGCTTTGGCCAAGTGATAATATGTAAAATATGCTCAGAAATCTCCCTCACTGCTCTCCCAAAGGAAGGAATGCTTCCTCCTTTGAAAAACAAGCTCGGAAGATGTGTTGTGGACCTTCCACTACAACACTCCGCAACACAATGTTATTCTCTGCAAAAATAACAGTGTAGATGAAGTAGGATTATAGGCCCCAGGCCTAAATGTGGAAAAATGAAGTACAATGCTCCTCCAAGAGGCCTGTCAAGGTAGGAGAAGGAATTCCTAAATAGGAATGCCTTGTGCTAAACAACACTGCAACTCTTCTAAGCAACAAGAGAATGCAAAACGGTCATGCATATCATAAAATCAATAATCATCAAGCTAAATTCCAATGGATGTCATCCTCTTCCTTATAAACTATGTGAGCCTCCTAACCTTGGGTCCCACCCATTAGGGTTTCCAACATCATATGATCAATCTCCCTCCAAAACTACGTTGTATCTCCATCAAGGCCACTCCTCCATAACCACGCTATTTGATTTGGTCAAAGTTGACCTCTTCAACCTAATCCACCCCTTGTCACACCTAAGTGCCTTCAAGATAGCTCTCATATGTTTGTTTAAACCGATCCTTGTTCATATTGAGCTATTTGCATTGATGATCCACTCTTCTCCATGAATGTTGTTGACTTGGTCAAACTTGACTTTGTCCACATCCAATTGCCCTTGTTCACACATGATGGTGTCAAATCTAGCTACTAGAATGATCCCCTTTCATACCAAGAGGGTTTTTATGCTAATTCAAGTTAAGTATGGGTCTCTTTCCCCATTTATTCATCTACTAGGTGAAAAAATAAAAAATCAATATTCCTATTAGTTGCATTCTAATTTAGGAATATTACAATATTCAAAGAGATTTCACTCACAAATCATTTTCCAACAATCACATAAAACTCACATTGATTCTCTTAGAGACATAGCAAGTTACCACAATGAGAAATTTTTTATTTCTTTCAAACTTGTTGAATCTCCCTTTACACAACAAAATGCCAACATAATTTGAAGGCTGAAAACCTAACAAAAGTGGGATTGCAGATGATGGCGGGTACCCTACACTATGTTCACACCATTCTTGGTCAAGAGGTGGACCAAGGACACATACAATAACCATGACAGTCATTACACCTCCTTTTTTGTTTATGATTTATATCTAGTTTATTTTCTATTATATGTTGGATGCTGGACTATGACTTATCTGGGATGTAAGACTCATGAACATTAGTATTTTTTGGATCCTTGTCACATGTGCTACTTATGCACCATATGATGATTGTATGGTTCTATCACTTTCGCCTTACATTTGCTTTATTTTTTATCTCTCTCTACTTTCAAAGGGGTGGTCAGTGATTACAATACTCTAAAAGCATGTATATGGCACATGAAATGTTGAATATGATGGCATATGCAGAACTCATGTAAAATTTTTTTCTATCTTTAATAAAAAAATTATTTTTTCTTATAGAAAAAAAAAGAGCTAACTTCTCTTCCTTTTTGAACGAGGAAAAAAAAAGATCGAAATTTATAATTTCTATCCCTAAATAATATCTAACCAACTACCATGTATTTGATCAGCAGGGTGACAAGGGGAAGGCACCAGCCTCAAACCAATCCACATATGCTCCTGAGGAAGTGCTTACTGAAGAAAAAATTTATATGTCGGTCGATCAAATCCAAACATTCAAGAAGCTTCTCGTAAAATTAAACAAGAGACTTAGTTTTTTAATTACAATTGAGCCACATACATAAGATATAAGAGACCAAATCAGAACCATGATGACAAAAATCTATCAACATGGGGTAAGAAACTCATTTAGTTATCCCATTTCTTTATTTATGATTTTAATTTTCTCATGCTTCATAAAATTACTCTTTATTTGCAGGGTTTTTTGAGGGAGTTTGATCCTCATGGTGAGACTATGGGGGTTGACATTGGTAGCAGCACCTTTGCTCCGCTTGTGAATGACACACTGAACACACTAACCATTAATGCAACTCCTGAACTGGGTGACACACCATTATATGCACCCACTAAACAACGCACATAAGGATGTGCACATGATGCAGACCATGATTCCATCACATCTATTCAAGCAAGCTTTCCTAGGTCTACTCATGTTACTAGCTCGAAAACACTACCAGTTATGTTATCACCCTAAAAAAATTTCTAAAATTTGAAATTTTACCTTGTTTTAGTCATAATGTCAAATAGTTCTTGAGTCATTTCATTCTTGATAAAGGAAGGTGATAGGTTTAGAAGTCTTAAAAAGTTATTTTTCATTTCCAAATAAGGTTTTTAAGTCTCATCCCATGGTTGAAAAGTCTCATCATTCATTTAGAAATCATGTTTTAAACTTTTGGAAAAATCCTCTGCAATTAGCCACAAAATCGCAGTTTCGTAGTGCGGTCAGTTCAAAAAACTAGTTTTGCACTATGAAAGCACTGCTACTTTTGTAGCGCATTTCACCGAAATTACACTAGGTGTGCTACGAAAGCACGGATTCTTAGAAATGTCATGTCAAATCATAAAAACTATCAGAATTCGTTAGGTTATCATACAATGACATCATAGTGAGTCAGTTAGGGGTCATTTTCAAAATATTTAACCATTCATACCCATCATTACTACCGTAGAGGTGTCATTTGTGAAAATAAGTTTCAAGTTTGAAAAGGGTGATATGTGTTACTCATTCCAGTTTTCATAACAAACAGTGAAACATATCTGTTTCGAGTTTAAGCTTATGGTCATCTTACACCAAAGCTATTATCGTCTATTATCAAGCAAGGATGATCCTACTATCAAGCGAGGTTGATCCTACTATTAAGCGAGGCTGCTCCTTTTAAATCAAGCGAGGTTGATCATTAAATTTTGAAGGAAGCAAAAAAAAAATTCTAAAGGCAAGAATGACAAAGGAGAAAAAGAATCATAGGTCAGGTCATTGTTTAAGCTCTGAAACTGAAAGCACAAGAGTTCTAGTTTAAGACAAAATAGTGTTAGATGCTTTCAGAAAGGCAGGATGTTTAAAGTTCTGTGAAAAGCTACAAGGTGGATAGAGTCAGGTATCAAAAGAATTTTCTTTGCATTTCAATGGTACAAATACAAAGGTGGGAATGTTGAACATGTCACTAACCCCTGAAGCTATAGCTCTAGTGACTGAGATTCCTAGAGGACAGGAAACATGGTTTAAGGGTTTCAGATTTTATATGGAGGCATGCAAGGTTTTTTTAAAGCCAAAATATACAGAGATGGATTTAAATAATGCAATTCCCAGAAAATGCATTAAAGATAACTATGCTAAACTAATCTTCAATATCCAGAGATATTTCAAATGTGAGGGCAAGTACCACAAAGTTTAATCCTACCATTTAAAACTTCTATTACACTCCACAGGTATGATATCTCTAGACTTACCTTTTTTCCTGTATAGAAGCATTGTTAAAATGGCTGATAAGGTTCAAGTGAAATCTGAACAGTGTGAAACATCTCTGTTTCACCATGGTTTAATCAAACTCTTGGTCTTGAATGAGCTACAAAATATTAATAGAGATTGGTCATATTTTCTATTTATATGTGGATTTGGAATAGAAGCTCAAACTCCAATCAATAACCCTAAGGCAAAAGAATCACTACCAGCAGAATCTAGAAAACCTGTAGTTACAAGGACAAAAAGGTTTATGAAATTGAAGCCTAGGAAACAAGTAAAGGACAAAGTAGAAAGGATATCAGTGGTCATTGCAAAAACCCCTTCACCTGTAAAACAAGGATTACAAGGAATCAAATAAGCTACACACAAACAGACAATTGGTAAGCAAATTCTACAGAGGATTACTAGAAGTCAAGCTGCAAAGTCAAAAGGGAAAATAGTACTTTCAGAAACAAGTGATAGCCCAGGTTTGAAAGGGAACTTAGATGATATTTTGCATGCAATAGACTTAGAAGAGTCTCCTTTAGTTCAAGCTGACTTCATAAGAGTTGATGAAGGCAAACAGAAAAGGGTGAATTCATCAAAGAAGCTAGAGTTTAAAGATGAAGATGCAGCATTTGTTTTCAAGGCTAGGAAGCTTGAAACTAGATAGTCAAAGAGGATACGAGAGCTTAATGTAGAAGTTGAGAAAACAAATGAAACACCTACTGTTTATGAAGAGAGAATAGACCTTTCTTCACCTATGTTAGAACATACCAAAAATAGAGTATCTTCAACACAAACATAAAAAAGCAGTTATGAAAGAATGGAGGAGAAATTAAAATAAAAAAACCATGAAATTGCCAGGTTGAAGAAAAGAGCTAGAAAACATGCCATTGAAAAAACAAGGTTCAAGAGGATGAAAGCTGTGTGGGAAGGTGAAAAGGTTTCTAAACCAGAAAAACATAGCAGTGAGGAACAATTCTTCACTTGGACAGTCCCAGCCATAAAAGAAGCAAAGTTTGTGAGAGTCATGAATACTCATTTGAGAGCTAGCAACAAGAAGTTAAGAAGACAAGTTGAAGATTTGGAGATTCAGCTAACAAAATCTCAGGAAAAGCTAAAGGAACAGTGAAACAGAGTAATTGAAACAGTTGAATAAAGTGATAAATTTATAAGTCAATTTTTCATTAAGGTGAAGACAAATTTTGATGAAGATCATGTTTTTGAGGTCAGGTTACTATGTTTATGAGATATTAAAAACCCTCATAAGGTTTAAACATCTCCAAGTCATAAATTTTGAAGACTGTTTTGAGAAAAATGCTTGCACAACATTTTCATAGTGCAGATAGTGCAAATCTTCTAAAATGCGCTACGAAACTGCTAAAGCAGTCTTTTTGCACAATTTCATAAAAATTTTGGGATAATCTCTAATGAATTTGGCTTTGAAGTTGCTGGTGGAAGTGTGGATATAGCATGAGAAGGCTCCTTTGAAGAAAACATGTAAAAAATAATTGAAAAGGGAAGTTTAACATCGAGCTACAAAAAGCGCTACGAAAACAAGCTACTTTCGTAGCATAGGCTTATCCTTTACCTTTTTGCATCATTTTGGATTGGGTTTTCTGCACAGCTGGAAGACTAAAGAATTATGGGAATAATTGGCAAACATGAAACTTGTAAAACCTGATGCATCAATGATCAGAATGCTCGAAACTGATAATGAAATGAAAGGGTTGAAAAGCAGGAGACATGTTTCCTAATTTATAGGAAAACATTACTACTCACAGCAGGGTTACTTCAAGTAAATGGTCAGCATATAAATTTGAATTCATGGGATTGCAGGTGTCAAAGCATGAATTAAAGACTAGATAAGGTTGTTAGAAGGATATTTAAGAGTTTCAGTCCTATTATAATTAGGACATTTCAAAGGCAGTATAGCTGTCATTTTGTAATTAATAGCATGTTTCATATTAGGAAAGGTGTCAAACACCTTGAATTCAATATCTCTAGTGGAGGACAAGAGAATCCTATCTTGTAAATGTTCTATAAAAAGCATATGGTTGAAATCCAAGAGGTTGGGAATTTTTATTAGCAAAGACTGTGTGTTATTGTATGTCACTGGTTTTTCTTCATTTAATACAAGGATTTGTTTTGACAACTCAAGATTCATAAGGAGTTCATGTTCATAATTGTTCTAATGGCCTTCTTCAATATCTCTATTTGCAGTGGTATTTTTATGTGATACTTAGAATTCATTTAAAAATGCTCTAACTTCCTTCATATGTAAATGGACTGTGTATTTCACTATGTTACTGTTATACTCATTGACTTAGACTCCAAATGCCTTGACTTCCATGCTTAATATATTGTGATGTTTTGTTGAAGATTATTGTGACTCCATGGCCCAATGAATGTTTGCTAATCTATGATACAACTAGTTATATCATTTTATATTTTTACCTAAGAGTTAGCCATCTATCCATTAATCAAAAATCATAAACCTTTGAGAGAGCCCTCTCAGGTTGAGGAGGCTAAGCCTCAACCAAAATATTGGTTTGAAATAGTTACACAAAGTCCACTTGATGAGCAGCCTATCAGGTCAGATTTTGTGATAAAAAGTTACATTCTTGGTATATGATGACCATGTTCCCATGAAATTAGAAAAGCTTCCAGGTATTTAAGAAGTTTTTTACATATTAAGTATGATCTAATTGAAATTTACGTATAGAGTGTCATTATTTTCAAGTAATGATAATATTGTTTTGTGGGAAACAATACCTTCTATATGTGCTTGAATGAGGCATCCTTGCAACTCTTTGGGCCCACCATTCGCACAAGGTGGAATTCACAAAATTCAAAGTTGAAGGAATAACTTATCAATAGGTTGCTTGGCTTGTTCGGAGATGGTACCTTCAACAAAAGTGGAGTTACTGTGAAGGGAGACCTATATTTAAAATATATGGAAGACCAATATAGGGTTCATTTGCAGAAGAACCCTAAGTATGAGTGCCCTCTAGCAAAACCTCCTAGAAGATGCAAAGGAGAAAAAACTTTGAAGATAAGGGAAGACACCACCTGGACCAGGAAGGTATGAGGAAAATTTTATTAATGTAATTATGACGCTTTCTCATCAATACTGCGACATGTAATTAAGGTTATCAATACCATAAATATAGGCTCCCAGATACATCTAAAGCCACGAAGGTGAGAATATAAAAACATAGGCAACATCATCTTGGCCCTGGGGGTTAATCAAAGCTAGCCGCAAAAATTGCAAGTATAAAAAAAAAAGAAATTTGCATCCAAATTTTAGATTCTTAACAATTTTAATTTAATATTGTAGAAGAAAAAAAATTCATGTTGTCATGAAAAATTGAAGGCCGAGGAATTCAATGAAACTCCCATGGTGGAAGACCTCAAGCTTTCTTACAAGCACAAATATGAAGTCGTTGTTGAACGTAGGACAAGCACGGGGTCTTCACATACTAGTTCTGATCCCTCACTTGAGACTGAGGTAAATAAAATCAACGAAGAGAATTTATAAATTAATACTTGTATACAATTTATTGGTTTTTATTTTTTTCCATAAATTTATGTGCTCGATTGCAAAAAGAAGGCAGAAATTGTAAAGGTTGATGTCCCATGCAATGATGGAAGACATGAGCCTTGCGACAATGGAGTGAAAATTGAAATTGATGTTCAGCTGGATTCTGGAGGTATTTCATGTGAACTATAATTTCTTTTAGTATGGATTAGAATTAGAAATATTTAAATTCAAACGGTGTATTAATTATAAATATTCTTGGTTCTAATCTAGAGCATGCACAAGATGAGGCCAGACAAGAGGAGGAACCTATGGCCACATCCGAAAGTATCTCGCTTTCCTCTACTATAGAAGCAGGTAATGAACACTTTACTACATTTTTATTAATAAAACACTTGTATTAATAATTACTATAAATAGGAATTTAACATTCTATCCTTATTGCATTTGATGCCCTGTCGTCCTTACATCAACATAGAAGTTTCACCAGGTTGGGAGCAAGACATCTTACAGCTAAAGGGGATGACATCCTTGCTTCATACATGAAAAATTGCAAGAAACCGAAGAATAATTTATTGTACTTGTAATTTAATTAGAACGACCTTGTTTCATATTATGTATAACACACAGTTTATTATAAATCATGCTGAGATCAAATATTTTTCAAACTTTATGAATGAATGAATTTTTACTATATATTTCTTTATTTATGACGTATCTTAATATATTTCTTTCAAATATTTCCTAGTAGATAGATTGGGTACTAGGTAATTGAGAGTGATGTTGGGGGGGGGGGTGGGGGGGAGGGGCCATGAGAGCTTCCACCTTCACATGGTTGTCCCTATTCAGTAGAGAATAAATTAATATTTGGACAATATTGGAGTAAAACTCTGAGATCCAACAGAGCAACAACAAGTTCAATGTTGAAAACGATGTTGCTTCATTGAGTGGAGGGAGGTTTTCTCCAATATTAAACTACACCAATAATTTATTCTCGAAACCAAGAGGAGCTCATTTAGGTATTCATGCACTCAAATATTTTTAATTATTATTTATTGGTGCAATTAAAATTTGATAATTGGTCAAATTTAATCTAATTTTTCCTCATTGGTCTGATGAATATGTGTAGGAAAATTTGTGTCGATTTGGATGTTGAAGAGGAAAAACTATGAGAAGAAAATATCTCAAAAAGGTAACATTAAATTTAGCATATACATGATAGGTCCCAAATAAATAATATGTAAATTGAGAAATGTAGTTCAAGCAAGAAATTTTACATGTTTCAGAAAGGCATAAATAAGACATGATAGAGACTTATTGCCCCCATTGAACAACTAAGAGAAATTAATGCACAATAAGGATGAACTTACAAGTTTTCAATAGGTTGAAAGGAAATTGTACAAATAATCGATACAATCATATAGATATGTATGTCCATATGGAGAAATACAACAATTGTACAACTTCTGCCTTTCTTTTTTTGTATATCATATATTTCATTTTGAGATGTTTATGATGACCATGCAATTGTTATTTTAGTATCTTGTAGAGGTTTCCTTGAGGTATGCAAATTTGATAGTGAGAAGTAATTACTTATGCATCTACAAAACTCTTTTATTCCTCCACTGCTTAAATTTTTAGTTTATTGTGTGATTGATGCTACGATTTGGAAGTAATTTATACATTCACTACAAGAAAAAAGGACATTGGTGAAGGGTGAAAAATGTCACCATAAGCTCATTGGTGAGGGTCAAAAGCGCGTTCATCACCAAAACCTGAACGTCAACAAAGGTGGCATCACTGAAAGTATAGGTGGTGTGGTGACATTTAAGGTTCGTCACCAATAATTACTTATAACGATGGATAGTGACTGTCACCATTTCATATGAACAATGGTGATGAAAAATGGCCTCCATCACCAAAAAAATGAATGTCACCAAAGGTGGCATCGCCGAAAGTATGTGTTGTGGTGGCATTGAAGGTTCGTCAAGAATATTGATTATAATGACAGATACTGACTGTCTCCATTTCATATGAATAACAACGATTTTTTTTATGGACCTTTCATGGTCGTCACTATTAGTGCATATATGTGGCGACGTTCATTGACTGTCACCATTTCATATTTGGTGAGAGTCAAAAAATGTCATCATATGCTCATTGGTGACGTCAAATTATGTCACGAATAATGACTATAATAACAAAAAATGACCCTCACCATTTCATATCAACAACAACGATTTATGGTGACAGACCTTTCATGGTTGTCACTATCGATGCATATATATGGTGGCATTCGTTGACCATCACCATTTCATATTTTGGTGAGGGTCGATAAATCTGACCATAAGCTCATTGGTGATGGTCCAAAGAGTCTTTGTCGCCAAAAACTAATCGTCGCCATTCCATATGAATATCAGGGCACGATGGAATCAAACCACCAACCTCTTGCTTGTAAATCAGGTGCTCTTCCATTGAGCTAACACCCTTTAAAGAATTACACTTTTAAAAATTATATCTTGAAACTTTATGGATCGTAAATTCTACGAATTTCAATAAAATAAAGTCTCGACAATCTTTTACCAAACAATCAAAACATCATCGAAGCTATAGGTCCCTACTTAATGGTTATGGAAGTTATGAAAATTGGATGGAGGGAAAAATAGTTACATATAAGATTCTCAATATGTTTAGTTGAATACTCAATTAGAATTGAAACTCTAAAGACATTTATAATCTACAAATGACCTATAACTTGCAAATGCACCAAATATTGCGAAGGAAATGTCATAAGTGGATAGCATATGGAAGAATAGTGTTGATGAATACAGATACAATATGTTACAGGTTGAATGAAAGAAAAATCCCAATGTTGTTGTTGTTGGGGAACTTTTTATAATGGGACCTTTGTCTTTCCTTTATCACGTAAATATGCAAATTAAAAATTAGAAATTTTAGATATCTAAAGGATATCTAAACTTTTGTGCAATTGTAACACTGATCTCCAGGGAACCACAGGGAATATATATATATATATATATATATATATATATATATATATATCCCATTCACACAAAGCGACATACGATTTGGAATCTCACAAGTACGCACCCAAAACATGACAATAGCCAACAAATAAAATAAATTGAAACTTATAACAATAAGAGTATATCTTTTCAGAAGTGAACACCAAACAATAATACAGTAATTAGTTCACTTTAATACTACAAAACATTTGAAAAAAACAATGTGTTCAATTATCTACGAGTACAAAATGGAATTAATTCTAATGAAGCAAAAGAATTGATACTAAATCACAAATAAAAATGACCAACAACAATGTAAATTTTGTTTTTTCAAGTTCTTTCCAACAATCCAAATATAAAATGCCCCCCCATCAGTGTTCGTAAGTGAATTTATGACATGGATAATTTAATATTCCAATTTTAACCCTTAGATTATAAAAGACTAAATCATGTATTATTTTCAATGCAGTGGTTTATGAGAATTGTGTCAATCCAATACGGTTGAATTGTAATGACCCCATACTGTAGAATGTGAAGATGATTTGCAAATTTTGTTAGCTCGAAGCCCAAGGCAAAGGCCCCACTATTGAATGGTCATGAGTCCAAATGGCAGGCAGGCTAGGTTTTGATGTTATGTGTAATTGTTATAAAACCAAAGTATAATAAATAATATAATAACCTCCAAAAATATTGCTTGAGGAGAAACACATGAGATGAATCAAAGAGTGGAAGAGTAAAGGGAGTCCTTGGGAAGGTAAGATAGGTTACCTAATGTCTGAAAAGTGACCAAAATTACATCGAAAATACTACTCAATTCATAAGTGGCAGTACAAACTGAGATTTCAAAGGCCACCCCTATAAAATCAAGAATATATCCTACTTAAAAATATCTAAGGATGGATATCACAATGCTATGAATAATATATACAAATATCTGGAGCCAAGTACAAGATAATCCTCAATGCATCGAATGCCCACTATCAAATAGAGGGTATTCCTCCAAATTTGAAAGGGAAGCTATCTTACCATCTCAGGCTCTGGATAGAAAGTTGGCTAAAATATATGGATCTAGTATGGGGGATGTCTCTCTGTATGGAAAATATGGCCCTCTACATGGATCTGGTAGAAGGGAGTTGCCTACAAATATAGCATGATTTATCTTGAAACTCCATATGTCAACAACACATGGGATTTCTTATCAAGGGTTGGGGTGCCTCTTATAACCCAATATATCATTGCTACCCTATGTCACTTGCAAATGTTCTATATTTTAACCATGCTATATTAAAATCTCTTTCACCTACCTTGTTTATCATATGTTCCAAGTCCAAACTCAAATTGTTATATGGAAAACACATGATCCTCATGCATGGGAGGCATAACATATACTTTTTCTTGGAGAGGTTCTTTCCTTTTCATTCTTACATTCTTCCTCATGCTGAGATAACACATGACTCCATAGCTAGAATTCCATATAACCAACCCAAGAAGCCAGTGATCTTGAAATATGTGTGAGTCTATGCCAAGCTAGAGGAGTTGTGGTAGTAGTGGAAGGCAGGCATTGTGTTTGAAGATAGAGTTGTAGAGTAAGAAACACAAAATATCATTACTCACTTGTTTAAATCAATGTTAACCTGAAATGAGCTAAGGTATCTTTGAAATCACATTATCCAGTTGTCTGATTCATCACTGCAATGAGTCAAGGTATATGAATTTCAGGGATTCCCAAAGAGAAACTAGTAGCTCAAATTATTTATGCCAACACTGTGGAACTAGAGGGGATGGATTCAATGGAGATCATGACCTTTTGTTGTGTTTTTTTAAGTGGAAGAGGTTTTTTACTATTTGAACACTAGGTGAGATACCTAAATAAGCTTTTAATGAGGGAAATAATTGTTGGTGTCTGGTTGTGGCTATATTTTTTAGTATTGTGGGTTGGGATGGATTAGAAATAAATCCAACAACCATCCTTCATCCCTATGGTTACATAACTCTGTTTCGGGTGGCATTTACAGAAGATTTCTATGGTTGGGAAGTTGATCTGATCATTTTTCACCAATTTGATGGATATATTCATGGCAAAGTTGAGGGATTATCATCATTCTCATGCCATTTTTTCAACAAATAATACCACCAGACCTCCAGGGGGATATTTGTGTTTTTATCATAATTTCCAAACACACCCATCCCTTTGGTTTTAAAAAATTTACCTACAACCATTATGAAGTAAAATAATAGGTGATGTCAATAGATGGTGTAAGAAAAACAAATTTGGAAACAGTTGTAGAACCATATGACATTATATCGGTCAATGGTTCAATTATATGTTATCCTTGAAGACTTGCGTTTGTATTCACTAAAAAACTATATACCTCCTCACAAAAAATTTGAGAAAAATCCTATGAATATTTAACGATTAGATGCCAATAGGTTCATGAAGATTCATATTAGAGATTGGAAGAATATTTGATCTTCCATAACCAAAATGGGAAAAAAATGTGAAGGAAAAATAACAACAATAAAATATATTATATCTAAATAGTATCAATGTATAACTAACCTACTTCATAATTTAAGTATTTAGTAACTCTAATTGCCCTCATCATCCACGGGGTCTTCGATACACAATGATCAGATGTGTTGTTAAAGCTCTCCTAGATGTTAATTCATTGGTTCAATTCCCCACCCTATTTGGGTGTTATTCTTGGACATGACTATGATGTAGCCTCACCAATGTCAAACTCACAAAATATAAAAAATCTTCATCAAAATCTAATTTTCACTTGTTCCAAGGAGTGTAGAAGGAAACATGACATGTGTAACACAAATGGACTGGTCTAAGATTCCAACTAAAAAATTACATCAAAAGAAAATAGATAAAAAAAACTAGATGCCATTTCACATGCATGATGATGATGTTACATATAAAATGAAGGAATTGTAGTCTATAAAAAACACATCATCACAAAATTCCATCCACATCATTACTAATATTCAGCAGAAAGACAAGAAAATTTGAGAGGAGCGAAGCAACCATAAGAGGTTTTGTTCAAATCGACCGTATTCTCTATATGGAGAAGTATACAGTTGAACCGAAAATCCTCTGAAAGAATAAATTCAGTATAATATCCGTTGTAATATGTTATATTTATGTTAAAGGAGATGAAGAAGTAATTCAAAAACTCAATTTAGTCCTTCAAAGACAGCCAAGATCCCATAAGTCATTGAAACCCTCGGGTATGACAAGCAATAAAAAATAATTGAGGTCAAGTAAGAGACAGAGGACTTTGCTAAGAAAATTTTTAGTCATAGGTCCACAGTTTCTGCAGATATTGTTTTTCTAGACTATAATATTTGTCTTCATGGATATTCTATATGAAGCATACTTTAGTGCCTCCTTTCAATTATCGACCAAAAATCCCCTTTTCATAGTTGTGGAATTTTGTTGGTACTTACTACTGGTACACTAGTGTTTTGAGGAGGTTCTAACTTCACACAATCCAAATTCAACATTAAGGGGGGGAGGTTCAATATTACAGACTAATCCTTTCTCTTCCTTCCCTCCTCTCTATTTTTAGGGAGGATATTGTGCATAGGGAAAACCCTATGTTGAGATGGGTATTCATTAACCTTATCGCTTATTTTCACTGTTTGATTCTTGAAAATTAGAGAGTGATTATGAGCTTGAAAGGAAGCTTAAAGAAAAGGAATTTTATAGAAATGATAAGTTTTCAAGTGGTGCATTTCATTCTAAATGGAGAATGGAATCTAATGCATATATAATTGCATTGTCCCCAAGATGCATTAACAGGGATACTAAAGACAACATATCAAATACTTTGGATGGTAACTTGAAAAACAGAGTAGCAAATGATCTCAAGGTTTTTTCTCCACACCTCTTTCAAAATAATGATTATATAAGGAAAGATAGAATTCGTTATGAAGAAGCAGAGAAAGGCTCACCAATTGATGATAAGGATTGTTCAACTTCTCGTTTTGAATCACATTATCAGGGGAAATTGACAGGTCAAGAAAACACAAGTTAAAAGGCATTAAGAGGTGCATTCACGGAGAAGTGGGAGAGAATGGTAAATATTTATCAGTTTTATTTTCTTTGAAATATAGTATTCATGGTGGGATTAGTAACAAATATTTCACAGTTTCACAAAAGACTAGAATTCAAGCAGGAAGTGGTAAATCAACAGTCAAGTTTCAAGACAATAATAATGTATTGAACACATGGTAAAAGCAAGAGAAAAGAGTAAGGAAAATTGACTAAAAAAAAAATATAATTAATGTGTTACAATTCCATGATGAACATATTTTAACATATGTCATTTCGCCCTATAAGATTAATCCTAGGGTTTGGACAAACATCATGTGTGTAGTAGAAGCTAGAAAAGAACATGTTGCTTCCAAGTAAAATTTCAAGATGAAAAATAGCCATTAAAATAATTTTATGTCAAATTCCTGGAGCTAGACTTGGCTTGTGACATGGAAACTATGTCGTCTCCATACTTTCTCTAAAACTTTCACTGACTAAGATTTTGTAGAAGGAAACTCATGCAATATTGAACAGTTTAGGCAATCAGTCAAATATCAAAATCAAAAACATTCTAAATCTTTGTAACCAACCTTTACATATTTTTCATCCCTCTTAAAGAGGTATCCTCCTTATTTTCCTCATCCAAATTATCATCCACTGTTGCATGTCTCTTTTTATTTATTTTCTTCCTTTTCGTTGATTCCAAATTCACATGCCCTTGATGCAATTTTTATTGCTTGGATTTTCTCATTTCTAAAAAAAAAATAAAAAAATAAGAAACAGTATAAAAATACAGCTAAATTAATATAGTGATAGTCTTTCCATAAGTTGTCTCAGTGCTACCTATTGCTAAAAAAATCCAAAATCATAGTATAAGATACACTTTATGCTTTGCGCCACCAAGCTTACTGCCATTTACCAACGTCATATAAATGATAAATACGAGAGGATAAAAATAACAATCTAATGCAACTTTCCACATACAATTTTATTTTATGAGAAGCTTCAACTACAGAGGACAAATTCCCGACCTAAAAATGATGTTACTGAACTTCAATTTCAACATGATATACATTGAAAATGTCAAAAGTCCAACATGCTATATGTTGAAAATGTCAACAGTCCCAAAATAAGGGTACTATGTACCTCCCTCTTAATAATAGAAACATTTACAATAGAATAAAATTAGTTAAAGTAAAATTTTATTTGAGACCCTCATAATATTAAAATTTATCTTAATTTAACTATCGATAAAAGCACAAGCAAAGGGAAGGCATGGGTGATGGCTTGTGGTGTCTATTATATATGTCTACCTATCATGTCCATTACATTGGAAGGTTATGGCCATCTAACTTAGAAATATGCTTGCAACATGTTCCCCTCTACAATGATATAGATTCTTTGATTTTATTCATGATTTTGATTACCCATCAGGTGAAAAAATCAGACTCCTAATGAAAATATGGATAACTTACATCAACTTAAAAGAGAGCATGAAGTTATAGCTTTCAAACAATCACCAGTCCTTGCACAAAATCTAGCCCCCAATCTCACTAATTATGCCCTAGTTGGAAAGTTATATTGTCGCTAGCCAAACCAACCCTTTTATATTCATTGAACTTGATCTCATTGGGATAAGGATTTATCTCTTCCTTCCTCTGTAGAAGATAATTTAATATTACTTTATTTTCTCACAAAGAGGATTGAGACCAAATTTTTGAAAGGGAGCCTTGGTTTAGACTCAAGGCACCTACTAGATTTGCAATCAAAAGTTAGCAAGATGGATGATGAAATCACCTACATAAGATAGATGCTAGATGGGATCACTATCAAAGTCAACCAGAAGGTGTCCAAAACCAATCCTACTTTTCCATTTTTTCCTAGTTATCTAAGTGATACAGATATAAAGAAAGTTTTCCCTAATAAACAACATGTATCCCACTATGAGGGGGTTAAATAAAATGTTTTTTCCATGTTTTGTAAGTTTCATTTGGTCTTTTTTGGAGGATCTACAAGCTAGTGTCTTTACAACACTATAATGCCCATGTGCTTACTCCAGGGCATAGTTTTGGATCATAGTTTAGAATTGTGTAGCTTAACACGGTCTTGATTAATTTGGACCAACAAGAAATACTTGTAAGGGTTATACAAATGTGCCCCAACATAGATTTTATGAAATATAAATCTATTTTCAGTTCAGATTAAAAAAAAAAAAAACAGAATTTGCTTACTAATGTCTAATTTTTGACATGACATCAGAGCATGTTTGTTGAAACCTTCCAATAACCCCCGTTTGGACAGTAGGACTTCTACTTGGGATAGGAAGCTGTAGGAAGGTTTCAACAGTGGGATGCCCAGGATTCATGCTTGAGAAAAGTACTATGGACCTATGATATTTTTTCTTTAGGTATTTGATCTATTGTTTCTAATATTGTAATCCAAGAGTAATAATTTGACTACATTCAATCTCAGATACAAAAATAGATTATAAGTTCCCTCCAACTTCATACCATGAAAGTGAAAATATAGATGTTGTTACAGGATAATGACCTTTGGGATTTTATAAAGACAAAGGTTGAATGACATACCAGTCTACAAAATTAGTAAAAAAATAAAAGGAAGGTAGCCAAAACAAAGCAAGTCATCCTAGACTCCATGAAGGATCCCTCACATCATTAGTAAGGAGATGTTTGATGTCATCTTCAATCTATATCGGGGTGAGAACATCAATTTAAATAAGCTTCTAAGGAACAAGCTTAGAGCCACACAAATGAAAAAAATACATACCACATCCACTTCTTTGATAAAACTAAATAAACTCCATGATCAATGTGCAACAATAGGAAAAGAGCTCAAGAATGAAGATTTAGTAAAATAGTATTAAATGGATTTTCATATTCTTAGCAACCTTATGTCTAAGGTGTCTATGCCCGAGAAATCAATATATCTAACAACCCACTTGGTAGTAAGGTGTTGAGGAAAATTGTCCCATGGTGGAAGTAGAAGATCCCTCGTAGTTAGTAAGCCTTGAAGAAAAAAAGGAAATTCCAATCAACAGATATTTGGATAAATTTGAAGAAAGATGTGATGGTATCCTCATCCTCCGCAAGGGAGGATGAGCAAGGTGAATCATTGGATAAAATTGAAGAGGGAAGGGAAATCAACCCTTCTAAACTCCTAAATAATGACAATAAATTAGACTCAGATTCCAATCAAAAGAGATTTGGATGAAGTTGAAGAAATATTTGATGGTATCCTCAGTCCCTGCAAGGTAGGATAAGAAAGGTGAATCATTGGATTTAATTAAAGAGGGGAGGGAAATGGAACCTTCTGAACTCATGAACAATGAGAATCAATCAGACTCGATTAAAGACCCAATTAAAAATAATGACAAGGAATGGGTCGAAGTAAATAAGGGAGATGGAAACAAAAACAACAATTAAGTGAAACTATTTGCACATGACACATATTCGATTCCCATACCCTAGGGTATGCAATCTCGGTGTGGTTAATTATTTTGTTATCTTGTGATATCTAATAGTTAACCGATACTAGGTTGTTTGTCTTGCGCAATGTATCTCTAAGAGATTCGAATTACAAAGACATGCCCTTGATGAAAAAAAAAATTGCCTGGGTAGCTTCATTGGTGGTAGTTCTAGCCCACAAGGCAATATTTTCTTGTCTAGCTATCACACTAGCCACAAAACCACAAATTTCATTGCCTTCGTCAAATTTTTCACTGATCATGGCCAATAGCTAGAATGAGATAGTAAAATCTATATGAGCACAATTGAATCTACACAAAAATGCCTACACACACATGTATGTATGATAGTTGGGGTTTTACAGTTTTAAATCAGATAACAAAATCTATATGAGAATAATTAAATCTACACAAAAATGCCTATACACACACATGTATGTATGATAGTTGGGGTTTTACAATGTTAAGTTATAGTTGATCCAATCTAGCCTTGCCACCTCGAGTGTTAGTGGCAGTCCACTTTCCTTTGTGGGTACATGTCATGTCTTCCCACTTGGGCTCTATACCTGCTTCAACATAGTGGAAATATATCGTTGAGTGCAGCTTTCTTAGAAAAAACATGTTGTTATATAAACTACACATCATGATCAGGGGAATAGAGGACATGAGAAAATGGTAGAGAAAACCCTGATGAACTGCATATTTTTCATTTTCAAGATATGAAAAAACTTACCACCATAAATATTCAACCATCTTGAAGGTATAGACTGAATGAATTGAGTTTCTCCATGATGTCGACTTGGATTTCCTCGAAGGGTTGTCGAACTAGAAATTCCATGCATTCCCCAATACATGCTTCTTCTTGCCATCGGTGGGCCTCTCTATCAGTTTAACTTCACCGTTCTGGGCTTCGTCTCGCACCATTCTTGTCGCACCTTGAAACAAAGGCCTAGTAGTATTAGAATTACTAATACAAAATACCATTTGCACAGAGACATGCCCTATTTATATACCTCGACTTGGGCTCTATACCCACTTTAAATCAGTGGAAATCGTCTGGTGAGGGAATCTTGCGTGGCGAAAACACGTTGTTGTATAAAATGCACAGCGTTATAAGGGGGATACAAGACATGAGAAAATGGTAGAGAAAACCCCAATGACCTGCATATTTTGTATTTTCAAGATCTGAAAAAACTTACCACCAGAAATCTACAACTGGCTTGAAGGTATAGACTGAACGAAGGGAGCTGCCCCATGTTACGAACTTGGATTTCCAAGAAGGGTTGCTGAACCAGAAAGTTCATGCATTCCCCAATACATGCTTCTTCCCACCATAGATAGGCCTTTCTATCAGTTTAACTTCATCGTTTTGAGGTTCTTCCCGCAACATTCTTGTCGCACCTTGAGATACATCCCTTGTAGTATTACAATTACTAATACAAAGTATTTTCTGCCTAGAGATAGGCCCTATTTATATACCTCGACTTGGGCTCTATACCCACTTTAAAGCAGTGGAAATCTGCCGTTGAGGGAAACTTGCATGGAAAAAACACGTTGTTGTATAAATTGCACATCGTGATTAAGGGGATAAAATACATGATAAAATGGTAGAGAAAACCATGATGAACTGCATATTTTTCATTTTCAAGGTCTGATAAAAATTACCACCAGAAATTTTCAAGGGAGCTAACCCATGCTACCAACTTGGATTTCCTCGAAGGGTTGTTGAACCAGAAATTCCATGCATTCCCCAATACATGCTTCTTCTCGCCATCAATAGGCCTATCTATCAATTTAACTTCATCGTTCCAGGGTTCTTCCCATTCCATTCTTGTCGCACCTTGAAATAAAGCCCTTGTAGTATTAGAATTACTAATGCAAAGTATTTTTTTCCCATAGATACACCCTATTTATATACCTCAGCTTCGCCCCTTCCACAAATAAAACACTTTGCGTTTAAGTGCACGAAACCCCAACCTTAGATTCAAAGTCTTTTTGACTTTGAGAATTTTAGGTATTCACTTCCATATATTTATTATATCTCTACACCTTTTTATATTTGAATTTTTGAACTCTCACAAAGAATTACGTATCCTTAACTACTAGGGTCATTCAAGTTGTTTTCATCGTTTTTAAGGTATGGTTGATAACTCTATATGTTATACAAGTTTTTGATATAATTTTTATAAAGGTGGTAGTAGTTATTTTACATTCCCTACTTTACACTAGGTATCATTCTTGGCACAAATAAAAGTGTACAAGAGTTTCCCAAATAAGCATTCATATGATTAAAAATTGAATAATATTTGTTTAAATTTATCCTAACTTTGTATTTAAATAATGAGAGACACTTGGTACAACCTAATATGAGAGAGATGTGTAAGGAAACATAACAATTATATGACGTGTTACAATGGTTTAGTCAATTGAGTGTTTCCCAAGTGATTGGGAGGTTTTAATGATAACCTCCCTACCTAGGTTCAAGTCTCATTGACATGACTATGTATGTATGGCTATCCTAAAATATTTCCTACTATCCACCTCTTCATTTAATTAAGCGAGAAGAGGGAACTCTACTTTTATAACAAAAAAAATGTTACAACAGTTTTAAAAATGAATTAATAAAAGTGCATTATATATGTTAATATCAATACAAATAGTCGAGGGGTTTATACCAACTAATTTTCAACAACGTCATTAGACATTAGGCTAGTTCCATGACAACAAGTACATTGTTTGAATTTTTTTGGTGATGGAATGAATCTAAAAACTTAGAAACAAAGAAACTAACTTACTTAATCATTCTTGGAAATGGACATGTACTTGAACACTAATAATGCTATTGGGACCTTACTGTCACCAAGATATCCCTTGACATGATCCACACACCTCTTCTTTCCATGAATTGTTGTCAATAAAGGAAAATTATTCTATGAGTTGAAAATAATCATTACAAAAAAAAGTAAACACTCTTGCATCAATGTAAAGATAATCATGAAATAAAATTGCATGAAGTAAAATAAAACAAAAGGCCACTATGTTCTCATGAAGTGAGCTTGGTCTCCAAAAAATCAAGGAAGCAAATTACACTATAATAACATAAAGTTAAATCAAGACATGTTATATATATAATTGTAAAATTACAATATATACGAGATAAAATATCAGGAAGTTTTATTCTATTTCATCATAATATGGAATATTCTCTAAGAGTCCTAATTTAGAATGAAGAGGGCACTCTTATTTATATATAAACTTACTTTGGAACTAAAATAACAAATATTAAATGCAAATTTACAAGTTCTTCATGTGGTTATTATAACATCCAATTTTGACTCGTCAGTTAATTTGTAAAATTGTAATTAATTATGTTGATGAAATTGTATTAATTGTTTCAGCATTAATGTGCCTTTAGTGCAACAAAAATGAACTAGATAAATCAAGTAACAATGTATATGTAATATAAATGCTTGATTAATCAATATGATGACACAACTAACTTGGAACATATGAGCACTAATATGAGCTATGATACCATGAGTGTAAAACACTGAAGGTATTGAAGGAATTATCTTGTTAAAGCCTTTCCATGAATTTCAAATTTGAATCTAAGCCTCTTTCATCTTGCCCAATAACCAATTTATTTTGAAGGTTTAGATAGTTGGAACAATTACCATCATAAATATGGGACATTGGGTGGAAACTACAATAGTTCTTAAAACTTTAATGGAAGGAATGGGTTGAGGGTAGCCCTTAGATTTTGAAGTTGACCAATGGATTTCCTGGGAGACTAAGGTAAATGTGGGACTATATTATGGAAAAATATGGAAAGTGGCAAACACCTATGAGGGAAAAAGGGGGTCTAAGACATTAATAGATAGATAAATTTGTTCATTCACGCACAAAGGGATACACGCATAAGGAGCAAAGGCACACAAGTGCTTAAGTAGTGAAATTCACTAGTTGAATGAATGATGAAGCAGTCTAGGTGATTAAACTGCATTTTGAGTGCCCATATATGGAAATAAATGTTCCAATCGCAAAAGGGAATGATGTTAGTGTGTTATCTGTTAGGTTCCCATGATTTGGCCGATTGGTGAGCCAAATGACGATGTAACATCAAACCAAGCTTTGGAGCCTGAGGACCTAGCCTTCCTAGACTCAGAGAGGGCTCTCTCTATATGTGTAAAGGATATCTATGTATTTGCTTATCGTGTTCTGATTTTAGGCTAGTTATGGAGTATGTTTTTTGGTTTTGGGTTTTTAAGTTGTGAGGGATGAAACTGATCAAAGATATAAAATAGATAACAAGATGTAGATTAACTGGGCTATGGGGTCAAAAGGTCAAGAAAGCTGTTAGATGACAATATAAGGCTGTTGAAGGGCCGATTTGATTCAAGGTAGAAAGGATCTTTGGGAAAAATGGAGTAAATGGACATCAAGTTTGTGAACAACAAAGAGTTTCAAGCATCACTGGTTTGATAGATAACATAAACATGGTAAAGAAAACCCTTAATCATGCAAAATGTAACTATAAACTAATCAACACATCGAAACAAACATTCCAGCCATGCAAAGAAGTATAAGACCCTCTAACTTTGGGAAATGGCTATCAGACTTTGGGGAAAACACATAAGATAGACTAACAACTCAAAATACTATGCCGGAATGCCTAAACACAGTCTTTAAGTTATTGGGCATTTTGACAAACAAGCTTTCATAGTTTTAGGAAAAGGGCTATATTGGGACTAGGCCTCCTTGGTTCAAACAAAATGATAATCTAATCAGTCAAAGAGATAACTTCATGTATGGAACTATGGAAAGTCATAGGTAAGCAGGGCACACCATACATCCTACTCAACATGCATAGAACTATTAATGAAACTAACAACAATATCCTCAAGTTATTAAAGAGCAGTTAAGAATTCTTTAATGCAACTAAGGAAGAAGAAAACATAAAAGCTATGAAGTTTCAGGAATTTTGAGGTGCCTCCATGGGCATATCTCAAATTTAATATCTACTGATCTATAGCAAGCAAGAAACATGTATCATGAATGAAAAATAGAAGACAACAACAAAGCAAGAGACATTATACCATTTTACCATGTCATGGAATCCATCAACAATCCTTCATCATCCATCCAAGAACATTCAAGAGGCAATCCGAAAGCATAACACAAGTATTTTCTCCAAAGCTCATATGACCAATATATTTCTTCTCTTCTCAAGTTCAGCCTTGTTTACAAATGAGAGCTTGTGGAATAAATAGGCTCAAGTGAGGAAAACCTCATGGTTCAACTTCCATCCTCATTGCCCTAATCAAAATATCTAAACTTGTCCTTGAGGCTTTGCAAAGCCCAAGGCACAAAAATATCTCATAAAATATCTAAAAATTGCTAAAAAGGGGAATTTAATTGACTTTGCATCATTTTCCAAGTGCAAAAATAGCTAAACGCACATTTGGAAAAAGCAGATTTTTGAGGTTCAAAAATTACAAAAATACTTCAAATTTATATCAGAAAAAGGTCCCCTGACTTGCTGGAAACATTTGGCAGCCTTCCTGGTGTCGAAACGAGGCTCATGATAGCTCGTTGGAAAGCTCTGAGTGTCTACTTTCTAGTGCAACTAAAATCACCCCAATCTGATGCATAGAAGTCCTTCAAATCTAGACCTTTGTGTAAAAAGCCGGGAAATTACAGTTTGCTGATAGACCGGGCAGAATGTGCAAAATGCGAGCCTTTTTCGCTGTTTTGAAGGGGCAAATGATCTCCAAATGCTCTGAAAATCGCTGAGGGCCTGCTCATGAAATTATGGCATCCGATGGTGCAATTCTCCTCCCTTGACGAATCCTCAAAATGAAATGGCGAATTTATGAGTTTTTGATCAAAAGCTCAAAAATGCCAAAAAACCAAAAGTTGTCAAAATGGGCCCAAAATCTGTGTGCATGACCTTCAAGGGTCCTTAGCAACATGCTCCAAAGCTGAAGCAAAAATGTCAAGTGCTGATATGTCTTTCTTCTCTTTCCGTGCTAGGCGCTTCCTCTTTTCTTCCTTCAGTTTCTCTTGGGTGGCCTTTAGCTTGGGCCGGGCGAACTGATTCAACCTTTGATAATGTTGTGTCCTTTTCCTTTGCAGCTCCAGGTCTCTGTTTTCCTTTTCAAGTTTCATCTCCAAGTGTTTATTGGCTCTTTCTAGCCATGCCTCCTTATTTTCTTCAATTTCTTGCTCAAGTAGGGCAGTGAGGGGAAAAGATTGAAGATGAGCCTGTTCTTCTTCCCTTTGCTTTTCCAGGGCTCTTTTAAGCCCTATGGTTCTAGGCCTCTTCCACTTAGGCTGGTCTTCCTCTTCATCTTCATCAAAATCACCGATGAGCTCCTCTATCCTTATGTGTGCTTTAGCTGCTTCATTCTTGTATTTGATTGCTCGTGCTTCATGAACAACCAAATGGAAATTCATTTGTTTATTTTGGATCTCCAAGAAATGATTGAAAGTCTTTGCCCGATGAAGGTCATTCTCTAATGTTTCAATTTGACCTTCTCGATGGATTAGAAGGTTTTCAAGGATGCGGGCTTCATTATCGCTGTCATCACTTTGGATTGGAATGACAGCCAATGCACCTCCATGTTCTTGACTTTCTCCAATTTTTCCTTTCCCTTTAAAATCCAATCTTGCACTCTTCCTTCTTGGCATACTAGTGAGAGACCTCCTTGGCGATTTTATTTTTCTAGGGACAATTCTTGTCACTTTTGGAGTGGCAGCCTTAGGCCCTTTCTTTCTTGCTATGCTGGGCTTTGCTCTTTTGGGAGAAGGAGACACAATGGCTTTACCCTTGTCAACTTCTTGAAACTGCTGCTCTCCTTGAGGCTGCTGTGTGTCCTCTTTAAGTTGCTTCTACCCCTCAATATTATGAGGCTGATCTGCCTCAAATTCTTTGTTACCTTGATCATCAACATTATGTTGCTGCTGTGCTTGGATTTCCTGTTCATTTTGTGGCTCAAGCAGATGCTCAAATTCCTGCTCAAACTGCTATTCATGACCTTCAATATCAGGCTGCTGCTCTCCCTGCTGTTCATTTTCACTGAGATGCTGTTGTTCAGCACTCTTTTCCTCTTGTTCCTGCTGCTGCCCGTCATCTTCAATTTGCTGCTCTTCACCTATCTCTTTTTGATGTTCAAACTGTTGCTCCTGTTCACCAACATCAAGCTGCTGGTGTGTTTCCACCTCATGCTCACTGTGTGGCTCAAGCTGCTATCCCTGAACATCAAAATCATGCTGCTGGTCTTCATCAGTTTCTTCATGCCTATCCTCTTCCTCTTCCACCTGTTCATGTCCTTCATCTTCATGCTGTCCTAACTGTTCTGTGCTGATCTTGAGCCTTCTCGGAGTAGGCCTGCTGGACAAAGGTACGGGGCGATGAACAGGCTGGGTGGGAGATATGTGGACAGGAGGAACAGTTGAGAAATCTGGGTGGCTGATAAAAACATCCCATGGAACCTCCTTCTTCTCTAGATGGTGTAGGATGATAATTTTGATCAGAGAAAGATGGAAAAGGGAAGATATTTGCAGAGATGGAGTTTTCTTCTGGACTGTGGATGCCATCTTCTCGATGCTCTTGTATAAAAAGTAAGGGAGATTTAGCTGCCTAGTTCTAGTGAAATGCATCAATAGTCGGACATGGTAGGCATAAAATCGAGTAAATCTCCCTTCACAAGTAAAATACTTCATTATGACCTTCATTAGAGGAGCATAGCTGTGAAGAAGATAAGAGAAAGGAAAAATAGCAGTGCAAGTATCTCTATGCTCGGGTTTGATGAAAGGCTTGTAGTCATCCAAGTCAAGATGGGTCTGTTTGAACCATTTCTCGCCATGATATGGGATTTTGGTGGCTTTGGACACTGACCTCGGGGAAAACTTGAAATCAAGGTCTTCTACCTGGAAATGCTTTTTCTGGAACCTTAGGGCACATAGGTGTGTCAAGGGGGAGAAAGTTTTGACCTCCTGTACCTTCTGGCAGAAATCTAGACAACCTACCTCATGAAAGTTGAAAAGGATGGATGGATGAGCATTGACCTCCTCTGTAGAGATTGGCTCATATCTTTTATGTAAACCACTTCTGTTGTCCTGCCCAAGCGGAATTTTGGGCTAAATAAGCTCTTGAAGAACCAAACTGCCTCACTGTCCTTAAACTTCCTTTTTTAAGGTGAACTCTGTCAATTCACTGTTTTGATAGTGAAAAATTGTCTTTTAATGACTGCACACTATTCCTTCACAATATAAAACCCTTTCTCTTTCAAAAAAATGGCCTGTCCACCTTTAAAGTATCTCAGCCAGCAGACTTTTCAATAAAAGACCACACAGTGAAAAGGAGACAAACTGTTAGGTGAAAATTCTGTGTAAGTGTCAAGAAATCACCTTGCTCTTGTGAAGTTTGGAGGTCAACAACACATTTTTGTACCTAGGATCAATGGTGGACTTTCCAATCATTACAAACCTGCCCTTCCTAGTGTGCCAATCACTCAACAAACTTATGTCTTATGCAATCAACCCTTAGTGTAAGCATACAGTCAATGCCACAGTTATGGAACAAGGTGACAGAGTTAAAAATGCTCCAAAATTTTCAACAGAGGGTGTATAAGCTTATCCCTTTCAAAAGCCAAGACTCCCATTTCAATATAGAATACCAGTACTCCTTAAAAAAAATGCCTCTATAACCTCTGAAAATCAACTTGATAGTGAGCTTTGAAGAACAGAAAAAACCAGTCAATTAGAATACTCAGTGAACAACTATCCTTTCTGTGGTTGGTAGAGTAACCTTGCCTTTTTGTCTCTTGAAGAATAAAGCACACCTTTTTTCTTTGATTTAGGAAAAGGTAAGAACACACAGTTTGGCTCAACACATGCTCTTTCCCTGTAGAGACTTTTAATAGTAATTCAACACTTCAGCACAGTCTTTTGAACAAGGATATTCACAGCCAAAAACTGTTTTTTGTATATGGTGATGTAGCAGTCTTTATGTGGAGCAACTCCTTTTCAATATGGAAAACCTGTCTCTTTAGAAAATATCTTTGTATCCCTTAAAAATCAACTTGTCAAACGAGTTTGGAGAGTCAAAAAGGCAGCCAAACAGAACACAGTGAACAACTGTCCTTTCCTGTGATAGTAGGAGTAACTTCGCCTTTTGATATTTTGAAGAATAAGTACACCCTTGTTCTTGACTTATGAAAGCTAAACACACAACGTTTTTAGCCTAACACAACTTCCTTCCCTATAGAGGACCTCATCAGCTTATTTAACATTTTACCACAGCTTTAGACCACTGATACTCATAGCAAAAACACATCTCTTATCAAACTCAAAACAGTGATTTTAGACTGTGATTTTTAAACCCCTTTTTCATCACTGTGCAGTTTGAAAAACCAAGTGGAGGCACGTAAAAATACCTTTATAACTCGATGAAGGCCTTGTCAAGAGTTGGAGTAGCTTTTCTGTGAACTGGAGGCGTGTTGGAGGGTTTAAACGTGCACGGCACGTTTACAGTGGAGGGCGCCGCGCACAAATTGGTGTCAGGTGACCTGTCGGGCCGACAGGACCCGAGTGCACAGGCGTGCCGTGCGCATGTACAGGCGCGCCACGCCACTGTTATCGGCCCATGTAAAAATTCTTCTGAGCACGCCGCGCGCTTTTCTAGGCGCACTGCGCAATGAAACTGTGACAAACTTCTCCAAAATCGCTCCAATCTTCCTGGTTTGGCGTTGAGGGCAGCAAAGAGGCTTTTCTTGGGCTCGACGGATTTCAAAATGGAATGACAACAGCTTTGACCTTTGTTTAAAGTAGAGAAAACCAACGGTCCCCTTTTATCTTTGACTTTGACAGGGTTGTTTTCAAAAGTTTTGAAAAACGTTTGTTTTTTCTTTGAAACCATATTTGAAACCTTACTTTTCGCAAATGAACTAAATTTCTTTGTTTTAAACAAAACTTAAAAGCAATGATCACCTCTTTCTAAGCCCATTTTCCCTTCTCGAAATGACATAACCTATTGGAGAAATATGTCCTTTGAAACTTTGACTGTTTCTTACTTGAAGAAATGCCTCTTTTTGCAGCAGTGGCATGTGGATTTTGCCTTTGATGATCTCTAGAAATTGAAAACTATGCCAAAGCTCCCTTGGCTTGTTTGAGTATCTTCTTTTACTAGATTCCAGGACCTGAAAACATGTAATGATCTTTTTGCATGTTTATGAATTTGTAAACTTGTTTGGAATGCCCTTTCTGCTGAAGAAAACTTAACTGACACTTCGAACTCCTTTTATACTTCTGATTTCTTGAATGGCATACTTTTCTGTCATTTGAAAGGAGGTGGCCTACCTTTTTAACTTGGTTTGACATTCTCTGCCTGTAGGTGTTTCATTAGTTTTTTCTTCAACTGTAGGTATCAAGCTTGCTGCATTTTTTCATAGTTTGCCATGGTCTTTCAATTAGAAGGACACCTTTTCCAATACACTTCTCTGCTCAGAAAACATTACCATGATGTCTCTGTCCACTTGAATAATAAAAACCTATGCTTGTTTCAAACTTTCCAACACACTGACAGTATGTCAAAGCATCTCTTTTGCCTATTATGAACTTGTATGCCCGTCTATAATGCTTTTTCGAAGGAAGAAGGTAAACTGTCATCTTATTAACATTTCTGACACTTTGCTATGAAAGAGGACATCCATGGAGGTTATTTCAAGCTATGTTTGATCATCCCTTGTTCAAGGGGGTGCCTTCCTTTTACAGTCTTTCATCTGCTCACAGTGTGTTGATATGATACCTCTGACTTTTTATAATGAAAGTTTTGTACTTGTTTCGAAAACCTCTTCAAAATCTGAGAGTATGCCAAAATCCTTTTATACTTTATAAATCTGTATACTAGCTGCAGTATCTCTTGGAGAACCAGGCTCAGATTTTCACTGTCAACTTAGGATAGACCTATTTGAAAAGGCACTTGTTTATAAATGGAGTTGCTTTCATGTGGAAAATAATGACATGCCTGATTAGCTTTCTATGGTTTTCCAGGGTTTTAAAACTCAGATCATAACCTGTTTTATGTCTTTGTGTTGAGAAAACAAACATATAAGGTGTAAAAAGCAGCTAGAGTTACTCATAAACACCAAAGCTCTTATTAGCCATTTTCTCCTAATGGAGCTCTGAAATCACCCAACCTGCTGCATCTGAAGGCTGCATTTGTCTTTGTGGTGATGTGTAGCTTGCAACAACTAGACTTACACTAGCGCTTTGACTGATAGCAAGATGTCACCTGTCTGAGACTGTGTACTACTTGCCTGCCCTTTCTTTATGCTCATCCAGAAACCATGGGCTGTATTCCACATTTCAACAGAAACAAAAGAACACACAGGGGTTTTTTCACTGAAGTATTTTCCTGCTCAAGACTGATTGAAGCTATTCATATTAACACCCCTGAAGAGATATTTGTTATGATAGCTTTGATTAAGGAGTCCTTTTTTGATGTGCCCTGATGATGACTGAAACTTCAAATGATTCTATTTCTTAAGACATAAGACCAAAACTCTGTTTCTTTTGTCTTGCACATTTAGGATCTTAGCCCTGTTATGATCATCACTTACACTCAGAAACCTAGAGTCACTGTTTTACTGTCTAGTAAAAGGCAAACCTATGCTTATAGTAAGTTTTGCAATCCTTGAAACCAATATTGGCCATCGCCCTCTGCTTGTAGATGAAGGAGGCGCCTTAACCCTCTGCTTGTAGATGAAGGAGGTTCTTGGCCACGACAAATTGCTAGTTTGCTTGACAGTGTTGTCTTTCTGCTACTGTGATTTCATGCTGAATGGAAACTGCAAGGTCTTGATAAGTAACCCCTTACCCTGCATATGTATCTCAGGCTCATGTTTGACATTGAGAAGCAGCTGTTCTTCTAAATGTGTATTCAAGAATTTTCTCCTGAGATGAATTTATATTTCCTGTCTTTGTAAAATCCATAAAACACTGTAAAACACCTAATAATTAGCTTAAGACTGTGGTCTATGCAGTGCTGAGACTTAGGGGTGTGTAAGTGGCGCGACTTAGGGTTGTGATCAATTTCATTTGCAGAGTGGGACGTCTGTCATGATTGGTCTGTAACAGATGGAGTTTTTTGGCCTTTTGATGGTTGCCAAGGGTAAAATGCCTTAAAGCGCCACTTCCTAACTTAGGGGAGGCTTTTGAAACAGACTTGGATTTTCCTTTTAGAGCTGATGGGCAGACCAGTAGGGCTAAAACTAGATAGGATAGTGATAATGAGTTTTTAACTTTGACATGGGTGACTGAAAAGTAGGAGGGCGAAAAAAGTTTTATGAGGGTTTTCTAGATGACAAATTGACATATGGAAATCAGCTTCTAGAAAACTTAGCTATGGATCTAGTCATCATTAACAAGTGAAAAATACTGATGACTAACAGTGGCTCCATTTGGGGAGGGCAACTCCTCGTCAGGAGGTGTCCAGAATTCAGATCTTTGGCTTATGAAGACCAGTGCCTTACCCATTGGCGCAAAATTTCACCTTTCTTTGATGCTATTTCTGAAAAGTGACAGCATGGTTAACATCAATGATACTTCTACCTACCCCACTATCTTTCCTAACATTTTTTATTTTCTTTGGCGCATTTGAACTAGCAGCCTTTTGACAATGTATATTTTTCTTTTTGTAAAATGAACCTATCTATTTCTACTCTTATATCTGCCGGGAGTTCATATTAAATTGATGAAATCCTTCATTACTCTACCTATGCTAGATCGACTGTCAAGATTAAGCAGTTTGACAGGATTTTTTTCTCTAATCTAAAACAGGAAATTTAAAAGATGATCAAATCAGGATTAGGCAGTCTGATTTGTCATGCATTTGCGGCATAAAAGACAAGCTTCACACAAATATTATTTTGCAACAAAAGGAAAACTAGACAAGTGGGGCTAAGATGTACAATGTATTTTTCATCCCTCGCTTCCCTCTTTGGTTCTGTTTTAGGCATGTGGAACCAGAATCTCTCCCTAATCTAAACTCTGTGATAAGTCAATCTTACACAATGTTGACTATCTTTTGTGCTCACTAACTTATCAGCAAATAAATTTAAACATGCTCAGCTATGATTAGGCTAGATAGCTGAACAAGACATTTAAGTACTAGTAGCAGCATTTAGACTTGCTCGCTTTTCGAAGGACTATTTTTTGGAACATGGGGCCTTTGTTCTATCTTCACTCGCCCCCTTTTCTATCTTTTACTGTTTTTGACTTTTCTATTTTTCAATATTTCAAACAATGGTATGTACAATGAATGAAAGTGTTTCAAACTCAGAAATCTTGGAAATGACGGAATTTAAGCATCTTATCCTCATAAGGATCTCCTCTCACCCTTGGCCCACTCAACTCCTGAAAAGAGAAATTTGGGAAGTTTTCTCTCTCTAACATGACACAGGGATTCATGCAAGAATCTCTGAACAGCCCGGTATCTTCCCGCTGTACCTCTTTGAATATATGATTTCCACTCCTTTCCTTACTGTACATTTTCCTCAAGTAATGCATGTACTCTTGGTCATTCTTGAAATAGATAATGACATCATCAAGGTATGCAAAAATGCAAAAATTTAAAACTGGGAACATGGCCTTCATGAACAGATTTCTGATATTTGGTGGTTTTGCAATTTTGGTTTTGAAATTAGATCTACCTCCCGCAAACTAGAAAAAATATTCAAGCTGTCTACTTTGCAAGGGAATATTTTGAACATGACCTGAAACATCATCTTGCGAAAACACATGATTAAAAGCACTTTTAATTGGTATATCATGGTCTTGGGTAGAAAAAACAGAATTTCTGTTATAGGGATATGCAGTAATATTTCTAAAATTGAAGCAGACTCTATGACCATCTGTTTTATCCTTGATTATTATAGTTTGGTTCAGATTGTTATGTTTTCTCTTGTCAAGGTTATTCTTTGAGGAAGAATAAGTATTACAGCATTTTCCCTTGTCTTGCCTGTAGAAATTGGTATTCTGCATGAGATTTCTGATTTTAGCATTTTTGAATTCTTCATGAAAAGACAGAATATGAGCCAATTTCAGTAGCTCAGGTATGCTAGGACTGCAACTATCATTCTTTCTCATAAGAAGTTTATCCGGCATTTTTTCTAGATTTTGAGCTGCTGGGGCTATAGTCAAAGTTTCATTTGCAGTGGATGATCTATATGATGGTAAATCTTTGAGATATGGTAGAAACATTAAACTTCCTTGCTCCCTAGTTCCGAACAGGTTTATGATGTGTAAGTCTTCTAAAAATTTTACCCTGAAAAATTTTCCGCAGGTTACTACTGGTGTTTGACTAGGGTTAGAGTAATTCACTTGATAGTACATAAGGGTTTGCACTTCTTGTTCTAATCCCACCTTAGAAGGGACATACTTACTTTCTTCATGACACAGCTGTTCATGATCATGGTAGTTTTGAGTGTCTAGTTCATCATAAGGCACCAGGGACAGCTGAGGTGGTGGATCTAAGTTTATTTCAGTTTCTTCTGACTCTTCCTCCATGTTTTCATCAATATGCATAATGAAAGAGTTCAGGTCGGAATGCAAGGAATACATTGGAATGTTGTCTAGCCTATCTTGACTGCTAATCATGTATTTCATGTGTGATTCTCGGTAGAGTATTCTGGTCTAGCCAAACATAGGAATGGTGGCGTATGACATGTCCAGTTGAATATTCCCTTGGAGTTTGGCTCCCCAAGATCTGGATAGAAGCATCCTGTACTTGGGAGGGATGTTTGCCACTACTATATCCATGATTAGATGCTTCGCAGGTATTTGGGCCAGACTAAAACAAAGTTCTTTGATCAAACCCAGGCATTTGACTCTACTTGAATCAAACGAATACAAGTCTTTGTATGGTCTTGTGATTTCCAAGCCTAGTCTTTCCATTACTACCTTCGGCATAAGATTATGCGAGGCGCCGGAGTCTAGCATGGCATTGTGGAGGATTTGGTCGTGGATGTTTAGGCTAATGTAAAATGGAAAAGTAGTTCCTTCTTGTAATTTTCCCTCTATCTTCGGACCAAACAACACTTCAGGAGTGTCATCAGCCAAATTAACAGTGTTGCATCATTCCCTAGATTTAGGACCTTTAGCACTTGGGATTTATAAGAGTTTTGGGCGATGAGTTTAGTAAGAGGCATGGTGATCTTGATCTTGGCAATTTCGCCTTCAAAGCTAAAAGGCATCTAAAGTTTAGATATGTTTGTTTCAGCTTTTTCAGCCACGACCTTCTCTATGTTCTGAGTTTGTTGGCTTTGTTTCGGGATTTTGTTTGCCATAGTTGCTTCGGTAACTTTTGTGGAAGTACTCAGAGCAGCTGAGTTAGGACTAGTTTGGGTAACTTTAGCTTTGTTTTGGTCACTCTTCTCGACCTTGATTTTGTCACTGCTTACTACTTTCTTGAGGATGGTATCAGGGGTTTTAGCAGTATCTGAGTTACCTTTCTTGGAATTATCTTGGTTTCTTTTGCTTCTAAGGTCATATTTCTGGTGAGCTTCCATTAAGGCATTTTGAAAATCTATGGTAGGGTCGTCGAGATCTTCATAGCTAGCCTCATCCTGATTAGGATAAAAGAACACTTGTTCTTCTTCTGTGAGGTACACCTCACTCTCATTATCAGATCCTCTGAGGTTTAAATGATGTTCATCAAGAGGTTCTATATCCCTGTCATCTTCTTCCACATAATTTTCATTAAATGGTGGCCTAATTTGTTGGTCATTTTCCCTTGGTCTGTTTTGGGGCTGTTCCCTCCTAAAGTTTTGGTTCCGGTTTCTGTTTGGAGGGTTTGGTTGGTTGTCCCTAACAGGAGCTTTTTCATTTATCTTTTCCCACATTTTGGCCATTGTTTTGACTAAGTCATCTATTCTAGGATCTAGGGAAGGCGATGAAGTGGAGACCTCATCTTTATATGTGACCTTTCTTTCTGATCTAGTCCTAGCCCTTTTTTCTGCTAAGTTGGCATCCGCTTTTATTGCTATTTGTTGCATTTCTTCTAAGGTGGGGAGATCTTTGTCTCTTAAATGATATGTCATGTCCGAATCGAAACCCTCGGGGAATTTTGCCAAGGCTAAACCAAGTGGGGGTTTGAAATGAGGTGGGAGGGAATTATATACACTGTTGAACCTAGTGCAGTAAGCCTAGAAACTTTCCCCATTTTCCCGTTTTAGGTTGTTATATTCTAACAGGATTTGAATAGGGTTTCTTCGGATTTCCCACCTATTTCTGAAGACTTGATGTAGTTCTCGGATATTGTGGATGTTGTTTGGAGTTAAGCTTTTGAACCATGTTTTGGGTTCACCACCAAGACTTTGGGCGAATATTCTCATTCTGACGGTCTCGTCTTGTAAGCATCAGTCATCCTACTTATATGTTGTTGAGGTGTGGTGGTGTCTTCTCCGGTAAAGTGTGGGATTTTGCCTTGATATTTATTTGGGAGAGGAGCCAAGGGCGGTGGCAACACCAAAGGTGCATACCAGGCTGCCATGACGGGAGCTAATGGATGATGTACAAGATGAGGACTAGTGGGATGAGATGAGGGGGTTTGAACAGTGGTGGTTCGGACAGGTGTGGCGTATGAACTTGGACTAGTGATCTGGTTTTGAGCAGATCTGGGATGGTTGGAACCAAAGTGATAGAGAAGCTGAAAGTCGGGGGGGCTGGAAGGTGAGGCTTCTCTACTATGACTATGTGATTGGTCTAGGGTTTCAAGATCGTCAAAGTTTATCTTACTATATGATTTTCTTCTGAGAAGAGTTTTTGATGTCTCTAATTCAAAAGGTGAATCTAGTAGGATAGTGAGATGTTTAGGTACTGATCTTGTTTTATGGATGGATCTACCAGTAGCTAGATGGTCAGTTTCGGAAGTTTGCCACAGAATCTTCTCTGGGTCGTCTACTATGATAGGGGGGTTTGGGTCTGGATGGGATCTGGTGTTGATTCTTCGTGAAGCCAGATTTTGGATCTAGAGTTTAGGGAGAATGGTATTGGTGAATGTTTTGGATGAGTGATCTCTCTAAAGTTCTACTAAGGGGAAGGATGGTCAAAATAAAAGGGATGGACTAGTGGAGTCGCCAGGTGGAACTGGGTTGTTTTGTGAAGATAGCTATGGTCCACCACCGGTAACTAATCTGGAAATGTTTTGGATTTTCTAGCTTTATGTGCAGCCTATGGTTTGAAGTATTCTAAACATTGTTTCAACACTTTGCTAGGGTGGTGAGAACAAAAAGAGTTTACTCTAAAATGGGTATATGGGTTGCTTGGTTGTTTATGGTATCTAAAGGACTCAGAGTCTATAAGAGTTTGCTAGACTGTCATGCACTCAATGTCCCACCATCTCCCACTATGTTAGTGAGCGATGGGATAGGTTGATAGGATAGTAACCTAGAGTTCGGTAGAATAGTAAGACCTACTGGAGGCTAGTGGAGTCGGCAGGTGGAACTTGGTTGTTTTGAGATATGTGTATGGTCCACCACCAGTACTAACAAAAACCAATCTAAGGGAGTTTTTTTTTTGGGGTTTTTTGAGTTTTATGTGTAGCCCTGAGGTTTAGAAAAGTTTCCTATAACTGAATCAACATTTTGCTAAGATGGTGAAGGAGATATTTTCTACTCTTCAGACAATACCTAAGTTTACTAAGCTTGATTGAGACTTCAAGAGTTACTAAGGTGTGCTTAGATTGTCACTAACTCGGAAGGTCCTACTGTGAGTGTCACTATGTTAGTGAGCAGTGGGATAAGTCAATCAGACAGTATTCTTAAGGTCTCTTAAGGTCTAGGGAATCTAATTTTGTTTAATACTCAGGGTCCCACCGTGATCGCCATTATGTTAGTGAGCGGTGGGATAAGTCAATCAGATAGTATTCTTAAAAGTCTCTAAAGATAAGGGAAACTAAGTTTGTTTATCACTTAGATTCCCACCGTGATCGCCATTATGTTAGGGTGGCGATGAGGTGGCTCAATCGGATAGTGGCCTAGATTTTAGTAGAGCAGTAAGGCCTACTAGAGGTTAGTGGAGTCGCCAAGTGGATTTTTAGTTGTTCCGAGGTATATTTGTATGGTCCACCACCAATACTGTCAAAAACCAATCTAAGGGAGTTTTTTGTGGTTTTTTCTGAGTTTTATGTGCGGCCTAGGATGTAAGAGTGTTATAAACCTGATTCATCACTTTGCTAAGATGGTGAAACAGATATTTTACACTAAATGATTCTAAAGGCTGATGGTTTAAGTTAAAATTTGAAGGACTAAGGAGTCTATAAAAGTTTGCTAGACTGTCATGTACTCAATAGGTCCCACCGTGATCGCCATTATGTTAGGTTCTTGTGATTTGGCCGATTGGTGAGCCAAATGACGATGTAACATCAAACCAAGCTTTGGAGCTCGAGGACCTAGCCTTCCTGGACTCAGAGAGGGCTCTCTCTATATGTGTAAAGGATATCTATGTATTTATTTATCGTGTTTTTATTTTAGGCTAGTTATGGAGTATTTTTTTTGGTTTTGGTTTTTTAAGTTGTGAGAGATGAAACTGATCAAAGATATAAAATAGATAACAAGATGTATATTAACTGGGCTATGGGGTCAAAAGTTCAAGAAAGCTGTTAGATGACAATATAAGGTTGTTGAAGGGCTGATTTGATTCAAGGTAGAAAGGATCTTTGGGAAAAATGGAGTAAATGGACATCAATTTTGTGAACAACAAAGAGTTTCAAGCATCACTGGTTCAATAGATAACATAAACATGGTAGGGAAAACCATTAATCATGCAAAATGTAACTATAAACTAATCAACACATAGAAACAAACATTCAAGCCATGCATAGAAGTATAAGACCCTCTAACTTTGGGAAATGGCTATCAGACTTTGGGGAAAACACATAAGATGGACTAACAACTCAAAACACTATGCCGGAACGCCTAAACACAGTCTTTAAGTTATTGGGCACTTTGACAAACAAGCTTTCATATTTTTTAGGCAAAGGGCTAGATCGGGACTAGGCCTCCTTGGTTCAAACAAAATGATAATCTTAATCAGTCAAAGAGATAGCTTCATGTATGGAACTATGGACAGTCATAGGTAAGCAGGGCACACCATACATCCTACTCAACATGCATAGAACTATTAATGAAATAACAACAATATCCTCAAGTTATTAAAGAGCAGTTAAGAATTCTTTAATGCAACTAAGGAAGAAGAAAACATAAAAGCTATGAAGATTCAGGAATTTTGAGGTGCCTCCATGGGCATATCTCAAATTTAATCTCTACTGATCTATAGCAAGCGAGAAACATGTATCATGAATGAAAACTAGAAGACAACAACAAAGCAAGAGACACTATACCATTCTACCATGTCATGGAATCCATCAACAATCCTTCATCATCCATCCAAGAACATTCAAGAGGAAATCCAAAAGCATAACACAAGTATTTTCTCCAAAGCTCATATGACCAATATATTGCTTCTCTTCTCAAGTTTAGCCTTGTTTACAAATGAGAGCTTGTGGAATAAATAGGCTCAAGTGAGGAAAACCTCATGGTTCAACTTCCATCCTCATTGGCCTAATCAAAATATCTAAACTTGTCCTTGAGGCTTTGCAAAGCCCAAGGCAAAAAAATATCTCATAAAATATCTAAAAATTGCTAAAAAGGGGAATTTAATTGACTTTGCATCATTTTCCAAGTGCAAAAATAGCTAAACGCACATTTGGAAAAAGCAGATTTTTGAGGTTCAAAAATTACAAAAATACTTCAAATTTATATCAGAAAAAGGTCCCTTGACTTGCTGGAAACATTTGGCAGCCTTCCTGGTGTCGAAAGGAGGCTCATGATAGCTCGTTGGAAAGCTCTGAGTGTCTACTTTCCGGCGCAACTAAAATCACCCCAATCTGATGCCTAGAAGTCCTCCAAATCTAGACCTGTGTGTAAAAAGCCAGGAAATTACAGTCTGCTGATAGACCGGGCAGAATGTGCAAAATGCGAGCCTTTTTCGCTGTTTTGAAGGGGAAAATGATCTCCAAATGCTCTGAAAATCGCTGAGGGCCTGATCATGAAATTATGGCATCCGATGGTACAATTCTCCTCCCTTGACGAATCCTCAAAATGAAATGGCGAATTTATGATTTTTTGATCAAAAGCTCAAACATGCCAAAAAACCAAAAGTTTTCAAAATGGGCCCAAAATCTGTGTGCATGACCTTCAAGGGTCCTTGGCAACATGCTCCGAAGCTGAAGCCAAAATGTCAAGCGCTGATATGTCTTTCTTCTCTTTCCGTGCCAGGCGCTTCCTCTTTTCTTCCTTCAGTTTCTCTTGGGTGGCCTTTAGCTTGCGCCAGGCGAACTGATTCAACCTTTGATAATGTTGTGTCCTTTTCCTTTGCAGCTCCAGGTCTCTGTTTTCCTTTTCAAGTTTCATCTCCAAGTGTTTATTGGCTCTTTCTATCCATGCCTCCTTATTTTCTTCAATTTCTTGCTCAAGTAGGGCAGTGAGGGGAAAAGATTGAAGATGAGCTTGTTCTTCTTCCCTTTGCTTTTCCAGGGCTCTTTTAAGCCCTATGGTTCTAGGACTCTTCCGCCTAGGCTGGTCTTCCTCTTCATCTTCATCAAACTCACCGATGAGCTCCTCTATCCTTATGTGTGCTTTAGCTGCTTCATTCTTGTATTTGATTGCCCGTACTTCATGAACAACCAAATGGACATTCATTTGTTTATTTTGGATCTCCAAGAAATGATTGAAAGTCTTTGCCCGATGAAGTTCATTCTATAATGTTTCAATTTGACCTTCTCGATGGATTAGAAAGTTTTCAAGGATGCGGGCTTCATTATCGTTGTCATCACTTTGGATTGGAATGACAACCAATGTACCTCCATGTTCTTGACTTTCTCCAATTTTTCCTTTCCCTTTGAAAGCCAATCTTGCACTCTTCCTTCTTGGCATACTAATGAGAGACCTCCTTGGCGATTTTATTTTGCTAGGGACAATTCTTGTCACTTTTGGAGTGGCAGCCTTAGGCCCTTTCTTTCTTGTTGTGCTGGGCTTTGCTCTTTTGGGAGAAGGAGACACAATGGCTTTACCCTTGTCAACTTCTTGAAACTGCTGCTCTCCTTGAGGCTGCTGTGTGTCCTCTTTAAGTTGCTTCTGCCCCTCAATATTATGAGGCTGATCTGCCTCAAATTCTTTGTTACCTTGATCATCAACATTATGTTGCTGCTGTTCTTGGATTTCCTGTTCATTTTGTGGCTCAAGCAGCTGCTCAAATTCCTGCTCAAACTGCTGTTCATGACCTTCAATATCAGGCTGTTGCTCTCCCTGCTGTTCATTTTCACTGAGATGCTGTTGTTCAGCACTCTTTTCCTCTTGTTCCTGTTGCTGCCCTTCATCTTCAATTTGCTGCTCTTCACCTATCTCTTTTTTCTGTTCAAACTGTTGCTCCTGTTCACCAACATCAAGCTGCTGGTGTGTTTCCACCTCATGCTCACTGTGTGGCTCAAGCTGCTGTCCCTGACCTTCAAAATCATGTTGCTGGTCTTCATCAGTTTCTTCATGCCTATCCTCTTCCTCTTCCACCTGTTCATGTCCTTCATCTTCATGTTGTCCTGACTGTTCTGTGGTGATCTTGAGCCTTCTCGGAGTAGGCCTTCTGGACAAAGGTACAGGGCGATGAACAGGCTGGGTGGGAGATATGTGGACAGGAGGAACAGTTGAGAAATCTGGGTGGCTGATAAAAACATCCCATGGAACCTCCTTCTTCTCTAGCTGGTGTAGGATGATAATTTTGATCAGAGAATGATGGAAAAGGGAAGATATTTGTAGAGATGGAGTTTTCTTCTGGACTGTGGATGCCATCTTCTCGATGCTCTTGTATAAAAAGTAAGGGAGATTTAGCTGCCTAGTTCTAGTGAAATGCATCAATAGTCGGACATGGTAGGCATAAACTCGAGTAAATCTCCCTTCACAAGTAAAATACTTCATTATGACCTTCATTAGAGGAGCATAGCTGTGAAGAAGATAAGAGAAAGGAAAAATAGTAGTGCAAGTATCTCTATGCTCGGGTTTGATGAAAGGCTTGTAGTCATCCAAGTCAAGATGGGTCTGTTTGAACCATTTCTCGCCATGATATGGGATTTTGGTGGCTTTGGACACTGACCTCGAGGAAAACTTGAAATCAAGGACTGATACCTAGAAATGCTTGTTCTGGAACCTCAGGGCGCATAGGTGTGTCAAGGGCGAGAAAATTTTGACCTCCTGTACCTTCTGGCAGAAATCTAGACAACCTACCTCATGAAAGTTGAAAAGGATGGATGGATGAGCATTGACCTCCTCTGTAGAGATTGGCTCATATCTTTTATGTAAACCACTTCTGATGTCCTGCCTGGGCGGCATTTTGGGCTAAATAAGCTCTTGAGGAACCAAACTGCCTCACTATCCTTAAACTGCCTTTTTTAAGGTGAACTTTGTCAATTCACTGTTTCGATAGTGAAAAATTGTCTTTGAATGACTGCACACTGTTCCTTCACAATATAAAACCCTTCCTCTTTCAAAAAAATGGCCTTTCCACCTTTAAAGTATCTCATCCAGCAGACTTTTCAATAAAAGACCACACAGTGAAAAGGAGACAAACTGTTAGGTGAAAATTCTGTGTAAGTGTCAAGAAATCACCTTGCTCTTGTGAAGTTTGGAGGTCAACAACACATTTTTTTACCTAGGATCAATGGTGGACTTTCTAATCATTACAAACCTGCCCTTCCTAGTGTGCCAATCACTCAACAAACTTATGTCTTATGCAATCAACCCTTAGTGTAAGCATACAGTCAATGCCACAGTTATGGAACAAGGTGACAGAGTTAAAAATGCTTCAAAAGTTTCAACAGAGGATGTATAAGCTTATCCCTTTCAAAAGCCAAGACTCCCCTTTCAATATAGAATACCATTACTCCTTAAAAAAAATGCCTCTATAACCTCTGAAAATCAACTTGACAGTGAGGTTTGAAGAACAGAAAAAACCAGTCAATTATAATACTCAGTGAACAACTATCCTTTCTGTGGTTGGTGGAGTAACCTTGCCTTTTGGTCTCTTGAAGAATAAAACACACCTTTGTTCTTTGATTTAGGAAAAGGTAAGAACACACAGTTTGGCTCAACACATGCTCTTTCCCTGTAGAGACTTTTAATAGTAATTCAACACTTCAGCACAATCTTTTGAACAAGGATATTCACAGCCAAAAACTGTTTGTTGTATATGGTGATGTAGCAGTCTTTATGTGGAGCAGCTCCTTTTCAATATGGAAAACCTGTCTCTTTAGAAAATATCTTTGTATCCCTTAAAAATCAACTTGTCAAACGAGTTTGGAGAGTCAAAACGGCAGCCAAACAGAACACAGTGAACAACTGTCCTTTCCTGTGATAGTAGGAGTAACTTCGCCTTTTGATATTTTGAAGAATAAGTACACCCTTGTTCTTGACTTATGAAAGGTAAACACACAACATTTTTAGCCTAACACAACTTCCTTCCCTGTAGAGGACCTCATCAACTTATTTAACATTTTACCACAGCTTTAGACCACTGATACTCATAGCAAAAACACATCTCTTATCAAACTCAAAACAGTGATTTTAGACAGTGATTTTAAAACCCCTTTTTCATCACTGTGTAGTTTGAAAAACCAAGTGGAGGCACGTAAAAATACCTTTATAACTCGATGAAGGCCTTGTCAAGAGTTGGAGTAGCTTTTCTGTGAACTGGAGGCGTGTTGGAGGGTTTAAACGTGCGCGGCACGTTTACAGTGGAGGGCGCCGCGCACAAATTGGTGTCGGGTGACCTGTCGGGCCGACAGGACCCGAGTGCACAGGCACGCCACGCGCATGTACAGACGCGCCATGCCACTGCTATCGGCCCGTGTAAAAATTCTTCTGAGCGCACCGCGTGGTTTTCCAGGCGCGCCACGCAATGAAACTGTGACAAACTTCTCCAAAATCACTCCAATCTTCCTGGTTTGGCGTTGAGGGTAGCAACGAGGCTTTGCTCGGGCTCGATGGATTTCAAAATGGAATGACACCGGCTTTGACCTTTGTTTAAAGTAGAGAAAACCAACGGTCCCCTTTGATCTTTGACTTTGAGAGGGTTGTTTTCAAAAGTTTTGAAAAACGTTTGTTTTTTCTTTGAAACCATATTTGAAACCTTACTTTTCGCAAATGAACTAAATTTATTTGTTTTAAACAAAACTTAAAAGCAATGATCACCTCTTTCTAAGCCCATTTTCCCTTCTCGAAATGACATAACCTATTGGAGAAATATTTCCTTTGAAACTTTGACTGTTTCTTACTTGAAGAAATGCCTCTTTTTGCAGTAGTGGCATGTGGATTTTGCCTTTGATGATCTCTAGAAACTGAAAACTATGCCAAAGCTCCCTTGGCTTGTTTGAGTATCTGCTTTTACTAGATTCCAGGACCTCAAAACATGTAATGATCTTTTTGCATGTTTATGAATTTGTAAACTTGTTTGGAATGCCCTTTCTTCTGAAGAAAAACTTAACTTCCACTTCGAACTCCTTTTATACTTCTGATTTCTTGAATGGCATACTTTTCTGTCATTTGAAAGGAGGTGGCCTACCTTTTTAACTTGGTTTGACATTCTCTGCCTGTAGGTGTTTCATTAGCTTTTTCTTCAACTGTAGGTGTCAAGCTTGCTGCATTTTTTCATAGTTTTCCATGGTCTTTCGATTAGAAGGACACCTTTTCCAATACACTTCTCTGCTCAGAAAATATTATGTCTCTGTCCACTTGAATAATAAAAACCTATGCTTGTTTCAAACTTTCCAACACACTGACAGTATGTCAAAGCATCTCTTTTGCCTATTATGAACTTGTATGTCTGTCTATAATGCTTTTTCGGAGGAAGAAGGTAAACTGTCATCTTATTAACATTTTTGGCACTTTGCAATGAAAGAGGACATCCATGGAGGTTATTTCAAGCTATGTTTGATCATCCCTTGTTCAAGGGGGCGCCTTCCTTTTATAGTCTTTCATCTGCTCACAGTGTGCTGATATGATACCTCTGACTTTTTATAATGACAGTTTTGTACTTGTTTCGAAAACCTCTTCAAAATCTGAGAGTATGCCAAAATCCTTTTATACTTTATAAATCTGTATACTAGCTGCAGTATCTCTTGGAAAACCAGGCTCAGATTTTCACTGTCAACTTAGGATAAACCTATTTGAAAAGGCACTTGTTTATAAATGGAGTTTCTTTCATGTGGAAAATAATGACATGCCTGATTAGCTTTCTATGGTTTTCCAGGGTTTTAAAACTCAGATCATAACCTGTTTTATGTCTTTGTGTTGAGAAAACAAACATATAAGGTGTAAAAAGTAGCTAGAGTTACTCATAAACACCAAAGCTCTTATTAGTCATTTTCTCCTAATGGAGCTCTGAAATCACCCAACTTGCTGCACCTGAAGGCTGCATTTGTCTTTGTGGTGGTGTGTAGCTTGCAACAACAGGACTTACACTGGCGCTTTGACTGATAGCAAGATGTCACCTGTCTGAGACTGTGTACTACTTGCCTGCCCTTTCTTTATGGTCATCCAGAAACCATGGGATGTATTCCACATTTCAACAGAAACAAAAGAACACACAGGGGTTTTTTCACTGAAGTATTTTCCTGCTCAAGACTAATTGAAGCTATTCATATTAACACCCCTGTAGAGATATTTGTTATGATAGCCTTGATTAAGGAGTCCTTTTTTGATGTGCCCTGGTGATGACTGAAACTTCAAATGATTCTCTTTCTTAAGACATAAGACCAAAACTCTGTTTCTTTTGTCTTGCACATTTCGGATCTTAGCCCTGTTATGATCATCACTTACACTCAGAAATCTAGAGTCACTGTTTTACTGTCTAGTAAAAGGCAAACCTGTGCTTATAGTAAGTTTTGCAATCCTTGAAATCAATATTGGCCATCGCCCTCTGCTTGTAGATGAAGGAGGCACCTTAACCCTCTGCTTGTAGATGAAGGAGGTTCTTGGCCATGACAAATTGCTAGTTTGCTTGACAGTGTTGTATTTCTGCTACTGTGATTTCATGCTGAATGGAAACTGCAAGGTCTTGATAAGTAACTCCTTACCCTGCATATGTATCTCAGGCTCATGTTTGACATTGAGAAGCAGCTGTTCTTCTAAATGTGTATTCGAGAATTTTCTCCTGAGATGAAGTTATATTTCCTGTCTTTGTAAAATCCATAAAACACTGTAAAACACCTAATAATCAGCTTGAGACTGTGGTCTATGCAGTGCTGAGACTTAGGGGTGTGTAAGTGGCGCGACTTAGGGCTGTTATCAATTTCATTTGCAGAGTGGGAGGTCTGTCATGATTGGTCTGTAACAGATGGAGGTTTTTGGCCTTTTGATGGTTGCCAAGGGTAAAATGCCTTAAAGTGCCACTTCCTAACTTAGGGGAGGCTTTTGAAACAGACTTGGATTTTCCTTTTAGAGCTGATGGGCAGACCAGTAGGGCTAAAGCTAGATAGGATAGTGATAATGAGTTTTTAACTTTGACATGGGCGGACTGAAAAGTAGGAGGGTGAAAAAAGTTTTATGAGGGTTTTCTAGATGACAAATTGACATATGGAAATCAGCTTCTAGAAAACTCATCTATGGATCTAGTCATCACTAACAAGTCAAAAATACTGATGACTAACATTATCAGCTCCCTAAACACTATAAAAAATGTTGCTTGTGAAACACTAGCAAAACGAGTTATGGACTCAAGTTGGGTAGAGTGGGTTGTGATTTTTTGTGTGTTGGTTCAGAATGAGAAGAAAGAGGTAGGGAAATTTCCAAGGGATTTTAGAGCTAAAAAGGGAATTCCCTTGTTTTCTTTGCTAACCAAGCTAAGAGGCACTTAGATATCGTGGAGGCCTATATTCAATTGGGAAAGGAGATTCATAACTTTGATTTATGTTTGAAAGGGAGTTGTTTTCGTGTAGTTAGATACTAGTGAGTTATTAGTTTTCCCCTCATGGTATCATGTCCTAGATAAGGGGTGGCTAGTTGTAGAAAGTTGATGTGCAGTTGAGCTTATGGTTGGGTGGAAAAGACTCATTTCCAGATCAGTTTCCAAATTGAAAAAATTCATATCTAAATTATGTTTGAGATTTATCTATCTTGAAGGAATAAATTGATGTTTGAAGTGGACAAATTAAACTACATAATCCTCTTTCCTAATCATGTTAAAATTCTTGCTTAGATTTTGGTGGATAGTAACCTCAAGTAGTTTTACATGTGTACATTTTACTCCTATATACCTATATACTAAGGAATAATAAATTATTGTGGGAATTAACTTTGGTAAGTATGCTCATTTTCATGTGACTCCTGCCTATTTTGGTGCAAACACTTGCTTAAGAGCAATGTCTACATAAAATTTAGGGTTAGTGAATGTTGGCAAGAAATATTTTTATATGATTGAATGTGGATATGCATATGGTCACTTATATTCATGAACTTTCCATAAATGAAGAAGAAGGGAATTTTGGGCAAGATTATTACCCAAACAATGATCATTTGGAGGTTGATTCTCTTCGTAAATTTGATTGATTTTCCTTGATAGAGATAATCCTCTCTAATGTTTAATGCAAGTTCCTAGATTTGATGTAGGAAGTGAAAAACCTTAACTATCAACAAAATGTCCAAAGTTTTCAAAGTTAAACTCGATTTTTACACATGTAAATTTGATTGATTTCCCTCAATAGATATAATCCTCTCTAATGTTTAACGAAAATTATTAGATTTGTTGCAGGAAGTGAAAAGCCTTAAATATCAACCGAATGTCCAAAGTTTTCAAAGGTAAACTCCTTGATTTGTACCTATTATCATTATGTGTGGAACTCATCGATGGCATCAACAATCGAGGAATGACTTAAGGGTTTCAAATGGTAAAAGTATTAAATTTCAACCATAGTCGGTAATTTCATCGGGGATCGACGAGATTGGATTAAATTTTCCATAATGTAAAGTGTTGAATTTCATCAATGGCCAATAAAGTCATCAACCACCAGCGACATTGGGCACAATTTTTCAAAGGGTAACATATTAAATTTCAACGATGGATGATGAATCCATCTGTGTTCAACGAAAATTTTGGGGTGGACCTCATAGACAGTTGGTAAAAAAGTTTATGGTTAACCTCATAGATGATAAAAAAAATTGGGGTTCTACCTTATTGGTTGACCTCATCAGCAGTTAATGAAAAGTTGGAATTTTACCCCATTGGCAAGGAAATCTGTTGGGTTGTACCATCAACAACTTGTTGAATTTTGTGGAAAAAACCTTTGACACTTTGGAAATCTACATGTGGATTATTCTTACACATGATTTGTATTTTCACTTGGGGTTTAATTATTATTTAAATAGGGTGAACTATAAATATTTACATAGAATTTATGGATTCAAATTTTTATTTAAAATCCCAATTACGTAAATTCACGTTAATTAAATTAATTAGAGCTATTTAAAGACATGGTAAGATATATTTCCCTAATGCTCACTCAACACTCCACTTGGTGTGACATGTGGAATAAGATACAATTTCATCTACCATGTGGCAGTTGTTCATTAGCATTTACATGACACTAAGGGTAAAAATATTCGGATGATTGTATCTTAATGATTCAAACTTGAATTTTAATAAATTTTGGAAAGCTCTTAATGAGGATAATGTGATAGTGCTATCATAACAAAGTTTAGAATTTAATTAGAAAAAACAAAAATTTGATACATATACCCTCAACAAGATACAAAGGGGTTTGGATATGTTACAGAGTGGTATTGGAACATGGTTCAAACAATGGATGTGGATGGGCCAATAAATATACCAAAGAGAGTTAAAATGTAAAAATGATATAAGCTTGAGAATGATAATTAAATATGGAAAGTTAAGTAATTGATTGTGAGAATTGAATTGATAAATGCATCAAGAAAATGCCTAATAGAGTGCATGCAAATGTACTCAGACATGTCAGATATTATATGATGATTTTAAAATATTGAGGAATGTGATTTTTTATTGGCCCAATAATCTAATATAATTCTGAGTTTTCTATGTGTTTAGGAATGATTGAACATGATGATGATACAATTTCTTGACAACCCCATCCAAAGGACAAGGGAAAACGATGCTCGTTGGAATGCTAATCATGGGAACATATAAGCTTCCAAAGAGTATCAACCATGTAAGGAAACATAATGAATAATGAATGCATTTGTGTAGGTATGGATTGATCATACCATTCCAATAAGTAATTTGAAGGAATGGGAAGCATTTATTTAGGGTTAATATGTAGCTTTACTTATATGAATTATGATTAAATGCACACCAATGATAAATATTTGGGTAAGGTATGGTTAAGGGGGGAGATTGGAAACACAATGATTAGAAATTTTTTTGGTGATATGTGCTTGCATGCAGCTATCGAGATGGACAATAGTTAAGATAATGAGTAAAGAACTCATGTAATGTATTGTGGATAGAAGTGTAAGAGTTATGTTTGATAATGAAATGATAGTTTCCTTTCAATATATGTGATATACAACTAAAATTATTAAGTTATTAAAGTGTGTAAGAAAATTTTTGAGATCATTTCAAAATTGTTGTAAATATCGTAATGAATGGGATTATATGTATATATGATAAACTTGTTTGGCTTATTGAAAGTGAAAAATGTAGATGGAATGACCTAGGATATGGAAATTAGTGTAATTCCATAATGATGGGTGGGTACCACCTCATGCGGGAGCAAAAACATCATGAGAAATATCTCATGCTTATGAAATCTTATTCAAGACAAAGATTTTTGACCAAAATACTTATGAAAATATCTCACAAAAACGATATGCATGCCATCGAATTGGGATGAAAAGATCTATCCAAGAAGGATATACGATGGCTATTGAGATGAAAAAACTAGGAACAAGGCCATTATGCTGACATTGGAAACCTATGATATGCTTTGATTGCCATGAGTCATGTATGAGAGATTTTTTTTGTATGGTAGAGCAAACTAGATGGATGCCTTAGCTATAAGAAATTAAAATCCTCTTTAACCTTCCTATGTAAGAGAATACTTGGAAATAAGGGTCACTGAAGGGATTTTTTAGTAGAGAAAGGGATTATTGATTCTAGAGGATGAATAGCTATAAGGAAGAAGAGGCTCAAATAAGCCTCATTAACCTTCCTATATAAGAGAAGCTTTGGTAAGATCTCCCAAGGGGTTTTTTAGAAGAGAATGGGATTATTGATCATAGAAGATTAATGACTACAAGGAAGAAGAGGCTCAAATAAATTTGTTATAGAACAATTCATGTCACGTGCTCATTGGGATCGTGAATGAATTAGGTGTGTCTGAGAAAACAATGAGATGGAATTATGTGTTAAGATACCATTTTTTCATCTCTTTCACCATCCAAAACATTTATTTCTGATCATTTTATCTCATCCCTTCACCTTTTCATTTCCATTTCTACTATGTTTCTTCACAAATATACCGCAACAAGCCGAAAGTCAGTAAAGTAGTTAATTGTCATTAATTTCATTTATTTTTAATGAATTGGAGAGGATTATGGTTGGTTTTAATAATGGCGGTTATTGTTAGTTCTTGTAGATACCAAAAAATTCTTGTAACTTACCTCTAAGGTTGGAATATCTATGCAACTCAAACAGAAATTCTAGAACATGGGTTTTATTCCTAGAGTTGATGACATGGTTTCATATTATCTAGATTGTACCCGGGTCAAGTCCACACACATCCAGCCTATGATTTTCAATGGGAAATCCTTAACAGTCTCTTTGGAGAAATAATTTCCCACTAAGGGGTTCAATAAGAGGTATGAGGCCCCACCAATTTGATAGTTGAAGAATTTTGAATATTGGCTTGCCAATTTTGGCCCTAAGTAAGCAAGGCAACATGGAAGGAGGTGACCCTCTTGGAAACTTTCAAAATGGGAAGGCCACATAAGTTCTTATATAAAGATCTAAATCCAAGGAGCTCCCTCATAAAAATAGTTAGACATGTATTGAAAGAAAGTAGATAAAGACCATCTAAATATTGATAAAAAAAAATAGAACATCCCTTGAATCCCATAATAAATGGAGCATCTACAGATGAGGTGATCCTCTAACTCAATGTTGTGTATATGGAAAATCTAGAAGATGTTAATGAAAAGAGGAATATCATGATGTCATTAGTTTCAACTAGACATATTATATTAAATTTAGCAATTTATCTATTTAAGTAGGATCATATGGATAATAGTCACCTAGGGTTGAATTTTTGTAATTTATTTAAACCCAGATAATTCATGTTATCCAAGATAACCATTATGTTTTTTTTTATTAATAAGTTAATTAGGTTGTGTCAATTAGGTTTAAATAAAGTCTTTGGAATTCAAATTTTCAAAAACAATGCCCATATGAGGGGGTGAAAGTCATTTTGCATGTGATAGGGGTCATGCCATTTTACAATAAAATGTGTTTGTGATTATTAATCATAGGTTATATGGCTAATTATCATATCACTTATAAAGTTCCACTATGTAATAAAATTTGCATGTGAAATAAATTTCCCGCGGGTTTAAAGGGCTAAGATTGGGCACGATCAGATTAACGACCCACATTTAAACCCACACCCCCTATTTTTTTGAATGATATTCACGGGGGGTGGGGGTCCGAGAAAACATATTTCACCAAAACCACCACCACCTACATGTTGTCATTTCATTCAAACCGCACACCCCCCCTCCTGGTAGGCTTCAAAACCACCCTTTGAATATTTGACTTACTCCCTCCATCTCATCATCACTCACATGTCATTTCACTTTCCAATGATAAACCGCCATGTGTCTTTTTATTGCCCATTACCATTTATTGTTGGTATATCCGCTGACCGTAATGTTTTCGTAATAAATCATCCCACGCTCACCTTGTTTAAAATTTCACACTTCACTATCAAACAATTATTTTCTACCATTATGTATGCTCACACTATTTCCTAATTGTCAATTCTCAAATACATGGTCAGAAATTTGTTTTTAGTGGTAATTAGATCGAGTACATTCCATTCAGGTTATTTCTCACCCCTTGTTACCTGTAACATCTCATAGCCACCTCCTTGAAGGGGGTGTCCCACCTCAAGACTCAAGTGGACCTTTGACCAAACCCATGTGTAACTTAGTGTTACATGGCATGATCTCAAGTTGGGTGTTTGTCTTGTTAAGCTCTGTAGTATTCCCAAATGGGGAATGTAGAAATACAATGCAGAATGATAGATAAATAATGCAAATCATCTTAGAAATAGCAGGAGGCAACTATGGAGACCTTTCATTTGTTATTAAAACAACAAAATGTGTGTAAAAACTGGCCCATAAGATGCATAACAAGAAAATACAAGTCTCCAATGATAGAAATCCCTCAAAATGAGGTGTTGCAACCATATATTAAGACAGAGAACTCTTACAGTGTCATTTTATTGCCTCTGCATAGTTGTATATTACACATAATATCTAGAGCAATTATGTGGACAAAACGTTAGATCTATACCAGATCCATACACTATACAAGCTCCTCTAGTGAACCCCCTTGGGGTTTTCAGCAAAAAAACAAGTACAAGATGTAGATCTGAGATCTAATACTGCAGATCTATGGAAATATTCAGATCTGGAAAGTGGATCTGATCTGATATAAACAATAGAATGATCTCCTCCAACAGATCTCAAAAGTGAAGGGAAGATCCCCACCACTAGGAAAATCACTCTCCAAATGATGTGTTGAAACACCCTGAAACTGCACCTACAGAAATAACACAGATCTGAATCTATACTGTGCTGTAGGGATCAAAATATAGTTTTCCTGCAGCCAAGATGTGAAAATGATGCTTAGTATCTTAAATATTGTCCTCCCAATGAAGTAGAACCCTCCTCCACTGAAAATAAGCACTAAATTGGACTAGATCTAAAAGATCTAATCTCCACTAGCTACAGCTTGAAAAATTAGTCAAACCCTCAATAGGATCTGCTTTGTAGTTGAAACAAGTAGCTTGGCCCTAATCTGAATAGTGGACAATGTAATACAAACTTTCCCAAGAGCTACTCAATGGGAAGAGGTGGGATTCCCGACCAGGAACACCCAATGCTAAACAACATTCAATCTCAGCTAAACAACAAGAGATAGATATATGTCTAAACAGACCATATATTCAGAAAAATATGATAAACATCAACAAAATTCTAATGCTTCCATACCCTTCCTTTTATAAGAAAAGAGCTTTCAAACCCTAAACCACTTCCAATGAGATCACTCCTTTCCCACAAAGCATCTCCATCTAAAATTTCTTTGTGCCTCATTGATGGCCACTCCTCCATGACATCGTTGTAGTTTTGGTCAAGGTTGACCCAGTCAACATGTTTTAGCCCTTGTCCACACCTTAGGGTGCTTTATCAAACTGAAAATATGATCCACTTTCACATGAGAAGTGGTTTTATTCACAATAAATATTTTTATGGGTCTCCCCACCCACTTATTCACCTATCTATGTGACAAATCAAAAGATTAATATTCCCATTATTTGTGGGCTAATTTAGCAATATTACAGTCCTTCCCTCCAAAATGTTGCTTGCCCTCAAGCAACTACAAGGACATTTTAAAATCTCCAATGGATATGCCTCCTCCCAAGAATACAAGTTTGTCTTTGGTGAATAAACCAAATAGTTTCCATCATGACGAAGTGGGAGATATATAGAAAGAGTTCTATTCTATCCATTTTCCTCCTTAAGGCATGTGAGATGATAAATGTTGGGTGCTTCAACCCTAATGAGAAACTCCAATCTCCATGCTATCATCCAAACAAAGTGAGCCATCCTTGGTAGTTCATAGAAACAATCACCAATCCCCTGCTTATGCAATGTGTAGGGGTTGCATGACTAAAAAGGAGAGGTAAGATTGTTCAACTTACGCTGTCTCTCCCTCTATTTATGATAAATTTGGAGTTGCTGATATTGGGCTACCATAATATAGTCCTCATGAAGCCAAAAGATACTTGGAATCTCATGATTCCACTCATTGGTTCTAGGGAGTCTCCTTTCCCAATCCCCCATGCATATAGTGAACAGAGTGTCATCGCCATATGGGCTCCAAAAGAAATATGGAATAAGTGTCATATGACATCTTGGATGGTGACAATGGTCCCTCAATTGAGACTAGCATTGCTCTTCTTCTTGCTGTCTCAAAACATGACATAATAAGTGGTCATCCAACCACCTTCTTACTGCCATAAGCTTCTCAAAATTTTGAAAATAGTAGAGGATATTAGGTGTTGGCTGAATATGATCCAAGCAACACATTTATTGCCAAAAATCTTCCCATGTGAGAGGCTTCTACCAAATACATAATTCAAACATATGGCCCCTTGCATAAGGAAACAAGTTATGTAATGTAGTAGCCATATAATGTCCCATCCTCATCTTGAAGCATGAATAAATGTGGGAAGTTTCATTCCCAATGGACACATCCAACTAATGTGTCATCCCTCTGTTAGGTCCCTATATTACTAGTATAGTCCCTTATTGTTGTTAGTGTAACCCCCTTATTGTTATTATTGTACCCCTGTAACCCCCATATTGTTATTATTGTGCCCTTAAATTATTATTGTTAGGTCGGCTAGGATTACATTGCGACCCCACTAGGATTACATTGTGGCCCCATGGACTCCTATATATAGAAAGGAGGTTTTTTAGTTTGTATCATCCAAGAATTGTTCATTCATGTAATGTATTATAGGTTTCCCCCTAGAAGTGGCTTATTTCTAAGGCGTTGATATCTTTTTTCTTCTATTTTTGGAGCTGGCTTCACAACATTTGGTATCAGAGCTTTGGATTCTAGGGTTTCGCTGCTCCAAACAGGTCATCGTGGAATTTTCGCTATAAATTTTTTTCTAAAACGTTTCAAAAGCTAAAAATTTTAGAGTGTGAAGCCGAAATCCTGAGGAACATCGTCGCAAAATTTCAAAGCTTCGTTCATAATATTTTCGGAGATATGATCTATGGAAGTTAGGTCTTTTTGTGGGCTCCTCAATTTAATATAAACAGGTCATCGTGGAATTTTCGCTATAAAGTTTTTTCTACGAAGGTTTAGAATCTGAATTTTTACGACATGAAGCTGAAATCCTGAGGAAATTCGTCACAAAATTTCAAATCTTGGTTCGCAATATTTTCGGAGATATGATCTATGGAAGGTATTGCTTTTTCAGGCTCCTGAATTTCATCTCAAAGAGGTGATCATGGGAAAATCTTCATAACTCTCTCTGTGAGCATCAGATTGGAGTGTCGTAAAAATTGGTTGAAAGTGCACAGACTGTAGCTTCTTTGCTATCAATTTCAGAGCTAAAAGATGAAATAGTGATGTGGAAAGTCATACAAGTTTTCTCTACTGAAACAGTCCATAATTAGGTGATTGTGGGAGATTAGACATAACTTTGACTTGGAGAATCCAAATCAAGTCAGACCTATGGAATTTGAAAGATAATTTAGAAGGCTACCTTAGTGCTAAATTTCAGATATTGAAGAGCCTCAATCATAGAGATAATCCAATTTCAATATCGAGCTCCTCAAAAGCAAGAAAAAGCTGTGTATTTTTTTTTCTGAATTGCATAAGTCTTGTTTGAAGAATAAATTTGAATTGATTCCAAGGGCATATTGTAGAATAGATATCAGTATTGGGCTCTAAAAAATGCCCCGTAAAAATAATTCAACACCCATTAAGCCTTCAGAAGGCTCTACTCTGAATCATGAAGATGAAGAATTGCAACATGATCTATCAAAATTACAAGAGCAAGTGCACCAAATTTCACTCTTGCAAAGAGAAAAAAAAATGAAATGGAAGTTTTGAAGAAAGGCATGGAAGCGAAGATGGATGGTTTGAAGAAGGGCGTGGAATCTAAGATAGATGGCATGGAAGCTAGCATGGAATCTAAGATGGATGACATGGAAGGTAAGATCAATGAAAAAATAAAAGACAACATGGAAAACATGAAGAATGATATAAAAGCAGACATGGAAGGTTTGACAAAGTTGATACAAGAAATGTTTCCTAATGGTGAAAAGGTAGTAGAGGAAACTCATGATGAGAACAAAATAAATGTTAATCGTGACTTCATAAACTCTAATGTTCGCGGGAAGAACCACCATATTGCAAAAATGGATATGTTGATGGAAAGGATCCTGTAACATGGATACTACAGATGGAGCAATATTTTGATCTCCATAATGTGAAAAACACATAAAAGGTACGCATTGCAACTTTACATTTAGAAAAAAATACATTTTTATGGTATCAATGGCTTTGCTCCCGTAAAAAAATTGTCACTTGGTCAATTTTTACAGAGGAAATGATAACACATTATGAGGATACAAAGAGCAACACCTTCTTTAGCCAATTGATCAATCTTAAACAAAAGGTTTTAGTGGGGGAGAACATTAAGGACTTCCAAAAATTGAATATATGGGTAACCGATATTCCAGAGGAACACATGATTGATCTCTTCATAGGTACTTTAAAGGATAACATCCAACATGAAGCTCGCGTTTTGAAACCTAATTCATTGGAGAAGGCATTCAGATTGGCAAGAAAAATTGAATGTAAAATTATGAAGACAAGGAAGCCTACCACTCACTTCTATAAAGAAGGAAGTGTTGCTACGCCTATATTTCCACAACCAACAAAGTTGACACCATAACAATTGGAAGAAAAAAGAGCAAAAGGGCTTTGCTATAGTTGTGATAGAAAATGCACTAAAGGTCATAAGTGTGCTGAGAAGAAATTATTTTACATAGATTGTGAAGAGGAAGAAGAAAATGAACAAGAAGAGGATATACCAGCCCTAGAAGATGAAGAAATGAGTCCGACCATATCATGTAATGCATTGGCAGGAATTACCACTCCTCAAACTCTCAAGATAGAAGGACATATCAAGAAGAAAAAGGTAATAGTGTTGATTGATTCAGGTAGCACCCATAATTTTATTCATTATAAGGTAGCCAAGGAATTGAATTGTTTCCTATACCCAGCACCAGAATGTCAAGTGATGGTTCAAAATGGAGGAACTATAAATTACTGTGGAAAATGCCATAATATCAAGCTAACCATGGGGGAATATGTATTGAATAGTCCAATTATTTCCATTCCTATGGGAGGTGCTGATGTTGTACTAGGAGTACAATGGTTACAATCTTTGGGGATGGTAGCTTTTAATTTTCAAGAACTTTTCCTGAAATTTTTTTCAGGAGGAAAGGAAGTCGAATTACTGGGCATTACAGGGAAGCCAGGAAAGATAATAATCTCTAATGTCATGACAAATCTTCTAAAGAAATAACAACGAGGTGTAATTGCACAATTATGCTCACTAGAAGTTCCAACATCAAAATCATCTATTTCTACAGATCTCCAACAAGTCTTGGACAATCATTCCAAGGTGTTTGAAACTCCCAAAGGACTCCCACCTATTCGTGATCATGATCATGCTATTCATTTGATTCCAGGAAGTGTTCCTCCAAACATCCAGCCTTATAGATATCCTTACTTCCAAAAGAGTGAAATTGAACGTATGATTGCAGAAATGTTAGAGGCGGGTATAATTCAACCTAGTCAAAGTTCTTTCTCTGCTCCTGTAGTATTGGTACACATGAAGGATGGATCATGGCGAATGTGTCCGGATTATAGGGAGCTCAATAAGCTCACCATTAAAGACAAATTTCCCATTCCTGTGATTGATGAATTATTGGATGAATTTCATGGAGCAATTTATTTTACCAAGTTGGATCTTCGTTCAGGATATCATCAAATTAGAATGAAGACTGAAGATATTCCAAAAACAGCAATTCGAACTCATGAGGGTCATTATGAATTTTTGGTCATGCCTTTTGGCCTTACCAATGCACCTTCTACATTTCAAGGGTTGATGAATTCCATTTTCAAACCCTTCCTTAGAAAGTTTATGCTAGAATTTTTTGATGATATACTAATCTACAGCAGGTCTTGGAAGGATCATGTTAAACATGTTGATAGGGTGCTCAAACTATTGCAGGAGAAACAATTATATGCAAAAACATCCAAATGTTTCTTTGAAGTACAAGAGGTGGAATATCTGGGTCATATTGTATCTCACGAGGGTGTTAAGGTAGACCTTAACAAAATTAAAGCCATTAAGGAATGGAAAGTCCCCACAACCATAAAGCAGTTGTGAGGATTTCTCAGGTTAATAGGGTATTATCGCAAATTTTTTAATAATTATGGGAGAATAGCAACATCTCTAACAACATTATTGAATAAAGATGCATTTTCATGGACTCCTGAAGCAACTAAGGCCTTTGAACATCTTAAAGAGGCAATGTGCCTAGCACTGGTCTTAGCTACGCCAGACTTCACAAAAACCTTTATTGTGGAATGTGATGCCTCAGGAAATTGAATTGGTGTTGTTTTAATGCAGGAAGGAAGACCCATTGCTTGTTGTTTTATGCAGGAAGGAAGACCCATTTCTTTCAAAAGTCGTCCAATCAAAGGAAAGTATTTACAAAAACCTATTTATGAGAAGGAAATCTTAGTAATACTGCATGCACTAAAGAAATGGCGAACTTACCTAATGGGAAGACACTTCAAGGTAAAAATTGATCATGATGGTCTTAAACACTTTTTGGAACAAAGACTATCTTCAGAAGAGCAGAAAAAATGGGTCACAAAGATGTTGGGTTATGAATTTGAAATAATATACAAAAAAGGGAAGCTTAATGTTGTTGCAGATGCACTTTCAAGAAAGAATGAAGAAGTGGAAGCATTTCTTTGTGCCATTTATTTTATCCAACCAGATTGGATAACCGAGGCAAGAGATGAATGGAAGAAGGACAAAGAGGTATGGACACTCACTCAAAAGTTGCAGCAAGATCCTAGTACATCTGATACATTTAGATGGAAAAATGATTCTTTATGGTACAAATATCGCTTATATCTTTGTAAGAATTCCCAACTAAAACAAAAGATGCTTTTGGAATTGCACACTTCTCCTTTAGGAGGACACTTAGGATTTTTAAAAACTTACCACAGGGTGAAGAAAGAATTTTTTTGGGATGGCCTTAAATCTGATATTCAAAATTTTTTGGCGGAATGTTTGGTTTTCCAGCAGAATAAAGTTGAGACAATTAAGACCTCAGGACTTCTACAACCTTTATCCATTCCAAGTCAACGTTGGGAGGAGATTTCAATGGATTTAATCACAGGTTTACCTAAGTCCGAAGGAAAGAATGTCATCATGGTGGTAGTTGATAGAATTACCAAGTATGCACACTTTTGTGCATTATCTCATCCATTTAAAGCAAGTACAGTTGCTACTACATTTATGGAAAAAATTCAAAAGCTACATGGAAGCCCAAGGGTTATTGTGAGCGACAGAGATCCCATTTTTACTGGAAATTTTTGGACGAAGTTATTTTCTTGTTTGGGTACTCAATTAGCTCATAGCTCATCTTATCATCTTCAATCCGATGGTCAAACTGAGATAGTAAATAAATGTTTGGAAGGATATCTTCGTTGTTTTGTATCTGATAAACAAACACAATGGGTCAAGTGGTTACCTCTTGCGGAATGGTGGTATAACACTTCCTTCCATACTGCAGCAAAAATGACCCCATTTATGGCACTTTATGGATATCATCCACCATCCATCACATCATCTTTGAGGGAAAATTAGAAGGTTCAAGCAGTGGAATATCACATCGAGCATCAACAAGAAGTTCTCCAACTCTTAAAGGATAACCTGAATTTGGCACAAAATCGAATGAAACAACAGGTAGATCAACATCGCAGCGAGAGAAGTTTTTATGTAGGATACTAGGTATTTTTACGACTACAACCATACAAACAAATGTCCCTCAAGCAAGCTAATAAGGATAATAAACTATCTCCAAATTACTATGGTTCTTACAAGGTGTTGCAAAAGATTGGTACTATGGAATACAAATTGGAGCTTCCTACTTCTTCACGAGTGCATCCAGTTTTCCATGTTTCATGCTTAAAGAAGGTTATAGGTGAAAATCTTCAAGTTCAAACAATATTTCTAGAACTTGATGGGGAAGGAAAAATCATATTGGAACTTGAAGCAGTCACGGAAACAAGAACTTGAAAGCTACAGAATTGATCAATTTCAGAGTATCTCATCAAGTGAAAGAACTTACCCACTGAAGATTCTACATGGGAGGATGAGAATTTTATAAAGAAGCACCCAGAGCTACTCAATCGTTGAGGACAACACTTTTTTAAAGGAGAGGGGCATGTTAGGTCCCTATATTACTGGTATAGTCCCTTATTGTTATTATTGTACCCCTGTAACCTCCATATTGTTATTATTGTGCCCTTAAATTATTATTGTTAGGTCGGCTAGGATTACATTGTGGCCCCATGGAATCCTATATATAGAAAGGAGGTTTTTTAATTTGTATCATCCAATAATTGTTCATTCATGTAATGTATTGGAGGTTTCCCCCTCGAAGTGGCTTATTTCTAAGTCGTTGATATCTCTTTTCTTCTATTTTTGGAGCTGGCTTCACAACACCCTCCAATCATGTTCCCAAAAAATATAATAACATCATCAACATATGGAATCGCAATAAAAGTCATGCTAGCTTCCATGTGTAGTAAAGGAGAAGGAAAATCGTCCCTCATGCGCAACTAGCACAGTTTTGCTCCTAACTGCCACCAAATATGATATAACAAGTGTTCCTCCCACCACTTGTTTTCTTCCCCATTCTCCTCCCACACTTGGAGAAGGTGTATAATGTTTTTTGTCAATGAGGCACACCATAAAAAATACATCATCTCCCCAAAATCTCCTAGGGAGTGATCAACATCATCATTGTTCATGGCTCCAAGTAGCCCATGAAGCAAATAAGAAAGAGTGCCCCCTCTTGGAGCAATTCCCTACACATGTGTGGTAAGAAAATGCAAGTATATAGTAAATATATCATGAGGTTCAGAAATACAATCCTTACCATACACTTGGTTTAAATCAATGACGTAGCTCATGGATGAGCTCCCTTTCACACCCCATGAGTAAGGAGGTGGTGATGATAACTCTTTCCAAGAGTTGTGTTTCTCCTCACCCTCCAAAAAATCCATGCACTTTCTCATATGATTGTGCATCTCCTCTTTGAAGTCTTCCCACATGAATCCCTCCAAAATAGTATGGTAGGTTCTAATGAAACCAGTGGGATTGAAAAGAAAGATGGCATAGGCCACATAAAGTAGTTTATCTTTGAGCCTTGAGTCTGTAGTCAAATATATTTGATCATGAAAATAAATGACTCCATCAACCACTCTATACCTCCTATCTTCCATTTTCCCATCAAGAACCTTACATGTGAAGTGGTCCTTGGAATATTCTACCAAGAGTTGGGACTCCCAATATGGATCTAGGCTTCCCAACAATGACAGCGTTGTAGAATTCTGAAATGAAGTAGTGTTCACATCATCACTCTCCTCTTTGACATGCTCAATGCCAAAGCTACATGTTGGAGTAATGTCACTCCACCTTTGTTTCCTCTCTTGCAGCTGATCTTTCTCAAGACAAGATTGAAGTACATGGAATTCAACCTCCTTTTGAAAGGTCTCTTTCTTCCAAAACTTCCATAGTTTATCCCATGCATGCAAGAGTGTTAATACCCTCTTTTCATATTCAAAAATATTTCTCATGTGTGGAAGCATCATTTTTTGGCCCAAGACTATGGAGTGGCCATTTGACACCATGCTCATGTCATTATAGATTTCTGAATCATTTTCTAGTGCAGATAGATGAGTGGGATATGGCAATGTCCAACTCAGAAAATTGATCATCTCTCCTTGGAACCCATCAAAGGTTCTCAGCGTTGTGGTAGCTCCTCCCAAGGCTCCATCCTTAGCCAAATATGTCACTGTTGCACTAAGTTGAGAGAACACTTTATTTATCTTCCAATTAGGGGGTCTCCCTGGTGGAATACCTCCATGTAAAGAGACATCAAAATCTGAAGTAGATTGTATAAATGAGTGGACTGATGTGTCCCTCTCTTTACTGCATAAATCAATCTCCTTCTTCTGAATATAAACCCCTTGAAATAAACAAGGATACATGCTCCTCATCCTTGGATGTTGATCCACCCTTCCTCCTCCTCCTTGGATCAAGGTGTTACTACCCATGACCACTATCACATGATGCTCTGTGGGAACCTTTTGCAAAGATGCAAAAGCTCCTCCTCTTGAAGCAATAAATTCAAGCCCATCCCCATGTGGTGATGGTCCCTCTTCTAAAGTGACAGCATTGTTACTACCTTCCTACTCTTTCTCCTCATCAATATTTGAGAATACCTCATCAACAATGAGAGACCTTAGATCTTGGTCTTCCCTTGAAGGAGGAATCTCCATGTCTTTCTTTTGAGAAGAACTCTCTTCATGCAATGGGGATCTTGCCCTTGGCAAGGTATCACACAGGTTTTCATCCCCTTCAACAGAAATCTGAAGTGGAGTTGGTGTAATATATCTTTCCAACTCATGCAAATATATTGAATTCTCATGATTTTCTAGCTCAATCAAAGATGTTTTAGATTGTTTTACATCAAATCTCTTCACTAATCTCTTAGTGAATCTTGCATAAGTAGATATATTTGAATTTTTTAATGAAAATGATTCAAATAACCACCAAGCATAAGCTTTACCTTTAAGATGCAGCGCTGCTATCCTAAGGGCTTCCTTTTCTGAAATTTGATGTAGATGAAAATATGAGTCTAGCTAATCTATCCAATCTTTGGCTGTGCATGTGGAGGATCCATCAAAATTTGGCAGAAAGAATCTACCTCTTCTGCTTCTGTTGTGCTTGTTGGGCCTTATTTCCTCCTTGAGTTGGAAAAAATCTTGGAAGTTCAAGTGCTCCTTGAATCTCCAAGATTGAGATTCATAATCCTGAAGATAATCACTCAAAGTATCCTCCTTTGGTGCATCTTCTTTCTCCATCTCTTTCGCAGCAAATCTGGGCATAGAATAACGTTGTAGATTGGATTTTTTCACTGAATTCTCACACACATAATGTGAATAACTGGGGCTTTCTTCATGTGAAATTCTTCGTGAGGGATCTTCATGAATTTCCCTCCTCATTCCCTTTATTTCTCTTTTAATCTCATGCATAGTTTGAAGAAGAAGTCTTGAGAAATCCTTCCCTTTCATTCTTCCAGATAATGGGGTTTTACCCTTGTCTTCTTTCTCATCAGTATAATAAAATATTATGTGTCTTCTCTTTTGACAACTCCTCTCTCTATCAATGAGAGTATCTCCTTCTTTAGAAGACATATTGGCCTTTAGAAAGCATAGGTTGTGCCAAGATGATACTCTGATACCACTATAGTATTCCTAAATGGGGAATGCAGCAATATAATGCAGAATGATAGATAAATAATGCAGATCATCTTAGAAATAGAAGGAGGCCACTATGGAGACCTTTAATTTTTTATTACAGCAGCACAAAGTATGTAAAAAGTGGCCCATAAGATGCATAACAAGAAAATACAAGTCTCCAATGATAGAAGTCCCTCAAAATTAGGTGTTGCAACCATATATTAAGATAGAAAAGCCTTATAGTGTTATTTTATTGCCTCTGCACAGTTTTATATTACACATAATATATAGAGCAAGTATGTGGACAAAAAGTTAGATCTATACCAGTTCCATACACTATATAAGCTCCTCTAATGAACCCCCTTGGGGTTTTCAGCAAAACACCAAGTACAAGATGTAGATCTGAGATCTAAGACTGTAGATCTATGGAAATATTCAGATGTAGAAAGTGGATCTGATCTGATATAAAGAATAAAATTATCTCCTCCAACAGATCTCCAAAGTGAAGGGCATATCCCCACCACTAGGAAAATCACTCTCCAAATGATGTGTTGAAACACCCTGAAACTGCACCTACAGAAATAACGTAGATCTAGATCTATACTATGCTCTAGGGATCAAAATATAGTTGGCCTACAGCCAAGATGTGAAAATGATGCTCAATATCTTCAATATTGTCCTCCTAATGAAGTAGAACCCTCCTCCATTGAAAAGAAGCACTGAATTGGACTAGATCTGAAAGATATAATCTCCACTTGCCACAACTTGCAAAAATAGTCAAACCCTCAACAAGATCTGTGTTGTAGTTGAAATAAGTAGCTTTTCCCTAAGCTAGATAGTGGAAAACGCAATAAAAACTCTCCCAATAGCTACTCAGTGGGAAGAGGTGGGATTCCCGACCAAGAACACCCAATGCTAAACAGAATTCAATCTCAGCTAAACAGCAAGAGATAGATATATGTATAAACAGACCATATATTCAGAAAAATATGATAAACATCAACAACCTTCTAATTTTTCCATCCCCTTCCTTTTATAAGACAAGAGCTTGCAAACCCTAAACCACTTCCAATGAGATCACTCCTTTCACACAAAGAATCTCCATCTAAAACTGCATTGTGCCTCATTGATGGCCACTCCTCCATAACAACGCTATAGATTTGGTCAATGTTGACCCAGTCAACATGTTTTAGCCCCTTTCCACACCTTAGGGTGCTTTATTAAACTGAAAATATGATCCACTTTCACATGAGAAGTGGTTTTATTCACAATAAAAAGTTTTATGGGTCTCCCCACCCACTTATTCACCTATCTATGTGACAAAACAAAATTTTAATATTCCCATTAGTTGTGGGCTAATTTAGGAATATTACAAGCTCCCTTTTTTCTCCGATCCTTCTTCCACATGGTCTTAGGCCCTAGCTTTAACCTAAGGACAAGGATATCCATCAATGACATGACAAAAGAGAATGTAATACATGTAACCATTCCTCCAATTACATGTAAAACATGCCTGAATGGATCCTCATAGTGAAATGCATCTCTGGAAGAACCTTCATCAAGCCAACCATACACCTTCTATATGCTTGTTCTTCCCTTGGATGATGAATAGTTCTCAGGCTTGATGGATTTCAAATGCAGATAGCGTCCCAAAATGGTGGATATGGGGCTACAAGTGTTAACCTTTGATATATGCAAAGAATGTGATCTTCATGAATGAGATGCTTTCTCCAAGATGGAAGATTGTAAGATTTAAACCTTTTTAATCCACTAAGGACTCTATGAAATTCTATATAACCAATATATTTTTAATTATGAAGAGGTTTTATGCAACCATGCATCACATTTACTAGTTTCATGGAATCTTGTTGTCCTTCAGAATGCAGAAAACACCACGAATCTGGGCTTTACTGTGTTGAAGTGTCGTAACATATTTACACAAGGATATTGGTATTGGACAAGAGTCAGTGCTTTGTTGGGATTTTCATTACTCTTCAATGTTTTGTGTTGTTTAACTTGTTTCTTGCATATCTAAATCGTGAGTTGCTTAACTAAACACATAACTAACATTCTCTTTTTGTTTATTTCTATTTTATCAAATAATTTCCAATATGAAATGATATGGGATTTGTTTCTGTGTAGCTCTTGGGAAACCTCAAGCTATCATTTCTGAAGAAGCTTATCAATAAATGCAATCCCAACAAAATGGTGCAGATGAAGGGCTTAATACAAGACCATCAAGGTTAAGAAGAGGATCTTTTTCATGTTTTTTGTCTTCTGAAAATGTCAATAATACTTGTAAGAAAATTGTTAACCATATCTTTCTCAAATTTTTTTGAACATATTGAATTGTAACGGAACTAAATTTTAGATGATTCCATGATTTTCAATTCTATAATTTGTATTTAATGGTTATGCGACTGTAATGTAAATCAGACAAATGAGCATCCAATCAACTAATCTAGTAGGCAATAATGAGTTGGCTTTGGAGTATGAAACATGAATTTATCCAAAGCGAGGAATTATTTTTCCATTTCAACCACTAGCCATGTCTTTTGAAAATTTCAAATACTTTGTTGACATGCCCCTTGTATGTAACTTGAGCCTTGAGATTGATATATTATCTGATCCAGCTAAAGCAATTTTTTTGTGGATTCTCGTACTTGATGGATTTGGCTAACTAATTATGGATTTGTATGCACGAAAAAAGAGAACAAGAAGTGACTAAAGATATAATTCAATTGCTCTCTTACATGTGCACTCATAATTGGTTTCCTTACGAAATTTATGGGTGTTAGTGGTGCAGGGAATACAACTCTCATGGATGTCTTAGCTAGAAGGAAGATAGAAGGGTATATTGAGGGTGATAACTAGATATATGGATTTCCAAAAAGACAGGAAACCTTTGCTTAGATTTTCCTCATTGGTCTCATGAATATGTGTAGGAAAATCTATGTCGATTTGGATGTTGAAGAGGAACAACTATTGGAAGAAAATATCTCAAAAACATAACATTACATTTAACATTCAATTTTTCATTATTTTTATTAGGAATTTGGTTGTTGGTTCTTATTATTTGAGAAAGCTGTGTTTTATCCCTTTTGTAGATTATCATGTGTATCCTATTTCTTAGAATTAGAGATAATTTTCTTCCCTATCTATTCATTATTTCCTGGTTTTAAAGCTCGAGTTTTGGAAAATGGAGGAGGCTCCATGGAATGGTCATTAACTTTAACAAGGTATTTCCCTTTTGAAGTTTTGCAAAATTTGATTTAAAACTAACTCGATCTAGACCTTTAATGTAAATGTAGCCCAATTACTTAGATTATGGTTCGGGTAGTAGAAATTGGAGAATGTGTAATTTTCATGTGTTTCAATTCAAGAATTTTCTCAAATGAAATAATGTACATGGGATGCGAGTTTCAGAAATTGTGCCATAAGAGGATTGTACTAAAATTCTATTAGATTGCATGCAAATCCTCTTTTGGCACAACATTGCTGAAGCACAAATCCCATGTACATTATTTCATTTGAGCGAATTCTTGAATTGCAACACTTGAAAAATATACATTCTCCAATTTTTGCTGCCTAAACCATAATCTAAGTGATTGGGCTACATCTACATTAAAATTTTAGACTGAGTTAGTTTTAAATCAAATTTTCCATAACTTCAAAATCCAAATACTTTGTTAAATTTAATGACCATTCCTTGGAGCCTCATCCATTGTTTTTCAATAATAACCCATTGGATATTTGACGTACATTTAATAAGTGTCAGATATTCATCAGCCCTCATCAACAAACCCGTGTCGGATATCTGCCTCCCATCAAACACAAAATATTGTCAGATCCATAACATCTTCGTTGAATGAAAAGTCACAACATTGGCTAACCAACATATGATGGTTGGATATTCGATAAACACATCCGATAGATGGATGTCAGGTATTCGACCTTGGTTACAAATTAAATTGTTGCATATTCAACGACTATACACTGAACAAAACGTCGCATATTCGACAACTATATGTAAAAAAAAACATTGCCTATTCGACGACGATACATCGAACAAATTCCCGGTTAGCAGATAGTTTATTTGGAATCAAGGACATCAGATATCTGACATACAGGTCAACCAATTTCCTGGTGGTCATATAATAGACGAAGTGACATCGGATTTTGGCCCCATTTGTACTAGTGATTGGTCTCTTCCATGTTAGAAAGTGCCACATCATTAAGTGTCATGTCATCTTCTAGCACATCATTATTTTCCATGTCATCACTGCCACATCACCATTCATCACATCAACATCATACTACTATGTGGCACCCTATGGTGCTGCCATGCGGCACTCCCTAGTGCTGCAACGTGGCACCCATGCACCCCATTTTCATTGTTTTCTTAAAACTTCGAACAACAATAAATTTCTCACATGATGTCCATTTGAGGAAATTAAAGCATCACATAAAATATATTGATGAGATAGTTTCATTGACATTGGATACAATAAAAAAAATGGTAATTTTAATGGATTTTACAACAATTGTATTTGTAAAACATCATGAAATCATTAAAATATGTTTCTAGTATGAATTTTATTTAAATTTTTTTTTGAACCACTGAAATTGAGATCAAACGAAGAAATTATCAACAAAATACTGACAGTTTATCCAAAGTACCATTTCCTAGCAGGGAAAAGTGCATTTATCTTCCTTGAATTTGTTTTATTAGAACTATTTATGAATTTTTTGTGTATATATCGTGTGAAGAGATAATGATCACCTCTCTCTTCCAATAATATTACTTTTATTGCATATCAGTGCAAAGATTTTGTGGGTTCTAGGAAGATCAAATAATATCAATTTATGCACAGTTGGTTCTCAAAGACCAATTTCATTTTCAATAAGAACATGAAGAACTCAATTTCATGTCAAATCATGTAGTATACCTAAGGGGATAAGATAGGGTATAGAGGGAGGTACCCAAGGGAATAAATGGCCATAGTTAATAAATAAAGTGGTTAACCACTTTATTGATGAACTATGGCCATTTATTTATCATTCTTACATTATTACATCATATTATTCCCTTGGGTACCTCCCTCTATACCCTATATTATCCCCCAACACCATAGAAGATAAAACTTCAGATCTTCATTAATATCAAAACCCTTCAGGTAGGGAAACACCATACATTCACTCCTTAACGAAGGAGATCACTCCACAAGCCATATGCTTGTCAATACAATAATCCTTCACATCTCTCAATGGAGAGTCTCTAGCCTCTATATAGGTTTCATACATGCAATACCATGGGTAGTTACCATGGGTCTCTCAATACCATACATCCAATACAATGGGCTTATCCCTTTATTCCCTAGCTACATGTGGTCCCTTGCATAATGTGGGCTAACCACTTTATTTATTAACTATGGCCATTTATTTATCATTCTTACATTATTACATCATATTATTCCCTTGATGTAGTATACCTAGGGGGGATAATATAGGGTACAAAGGGAGGTACCAAAGGGAGAAATATGATGTAATAATGTAGGAATGATAAATAAATGGCCACAGTTAATAAATAAAGTGGTTAAACCACATTATGTAAGGGACCACATGTAGCTAGGGAATAAAGGGATAAGCCCATTGTATTATATGTATGGTATTGAGAGACCCATGGTAACTACCCATGGTATTGCATGTATGAAACATATATAGAGGCTAGAGACTCTCCATTGAGAGAGGTGAAGGATTATTGTATTGACAAGCATATGGCTTGTGGAGTGATCTCCTTCCTTAAGGAGTGAATGTATGGTGTTTCCCTACCTCAAGGGTTTTGATATTAATGAAGATCTGAAATTTGATCTTCTATGGTGTTATTTATTGGCACACATTATTTATTAACTATAGCCATTTATTTATCATTCTTACATTATTACATCATATTATTCCCTTGGGTACCTCCCTCTGTACCCTATATTATCCCCCCTATGGATACTACAAATCACATCCATAATGTCATTGCTACTAATTCATTTTCTTCTTTCTAAGCTTACAGTCCATCCATGAATTTCCATCTTCCTACTACTATATCATGACTGCAAAACCATTTTCCATTTAAAAATTTTACACTTTCCTGGCTCACTTACATTTCAACCTTGACCCATGAATAAAGTAATTCATCTCACTTATAATGTTGAGTTACCTCATTTTCCTTTTCCTTTTTCAAAATAAAACTTGTTTCATGGTCCTCTAAATCATTGTTTTATACTTTCTTTAGATGATTTAGGATTCATTAAGGCCCTCCTTATAACATGTATTTCCCCATTGACTTCATCACATTATCTGGGTTTGATACTAGAGCTATTTTTAGTACCTTGAGGCTTTCATGCCTGAATGGCAAGTTATTTTTCCAATGAATAGTGGGAATACATCAATGTCCCCTATTTGCCATATCTTCTAGGTGACTTGAATTTAACTCATTTATTTGTACCTAGTAAGATGTACTTGGAAATCTAGACTCTCATTTACATTAATGGTGATTAGTCTCGTGTTGGTTAATGATATTCACTAATGTTTAGTAATACAACAATTTCTTTCTATGTTCGATATCAACAAAATTTATTCACATAGAAAATAATTATGCCATGATGCGGATATGTAGGAATTTATAGGATAAGTTCCTTAGATCAAAAACCAAAGGTCACCGCTCATAAACACATCACAAATTAGTACACCAGTATTATCACGTGGTTAAAACCCTCGAAGGGGGAAAGAGTCCATGGCCTGAGCCAACGCGCCCACTTCAGGAAATTTATTAATATAAAAAAAGAAATATTACATATGTTTCTCTCATAAACGGTTACCAGAAAAATGACCCTCCATGCTCTTTAAGTAGATATCATGGACCAATAAGGTGTTAAGCCACAAATGAATTGTCGTTAATAATGAGGATATATTGAACCATCAGATCACTACAAATCGTGATCGTCAGATTATAAGTTACAAATGTACATAGTAAAGAAACACACTTTACCTAACTCTACAATAGACCAAGTTATACTTAACTATTTCCTATGTGTCAGAATATCCTAACATCCCCCCTTAAGAACAACTTGGGATAGGATTGAAGGATTTATAAGGGTGACAGAAAAGGAGCCTATTTCCTATGTGTTGAAATATCCTAACATCCCCCCTTAAGAACAAATTGGGATAGGATTGAAGGATTTACAAAGGTGACACAATAGGAGAAGGAAGGAGGCATTAGAGCCTATCCCCCTATAATGATAACTTTCTTGAACTCTAATCATGGATAAAAGTTTGGTAAAATTCGCTTCTATGAGAGCCTTTGTAAAGATATCGAAAACTTGATCATTGGTTGGACAATACTGCACTTCAAGAAGACGATCATGAATGAGCTTTCTGATGAAGTGTATGTGGAGCTCAATGTGTTTCATATGCTGATGTTGAACCGGATCTTTACATAGTTGAATGACACTCTAATTATCACACCAAATTGTAGTTGGATGCGGCTGATGAAGGACAAATTTAGATAGGATATGATGAAGCCACATGGCTTCCTTGCTGGCTAAAACTGCACCATGATACTCTGCTTCTACTGAAGAAAGAGAGATGGAACTTTGTTTCTTACAAGACCATGTAATAGGTCCTAAACCAAGAGTGAATACATATCCTGTAGTAGACTTTCGATCATCAGGGTCACTAGCCCAATCAGAATCAGTGAAACCAATCAACAATGGAGATGCTCCTATACTATAATGAATCCTAAACTGAACTGTACCTCGAATATATCGAGGTATTATTTTAGCTTCTTTCCAGTGACTTTCATCAGGTTGGTGCATAAACCGAGCAACAATACCAACAACAAGGGAAAGGTTAGGACGGGTATGGGTTAGATACAGAAGTTTACCAACAACTTGACAGTATAAGGTAGCATCAACTTCAGGGGTAGTACAAGTGACTGAAATCTTGACTCCAAACTGAAAGGGAGAAGGGGCTAGCTTACAATCTTCCATGTGAAAGTGGTGTAGAAGATCACAGGCATACTTGGACTGAGAAAGTGTAATACCTTCTTTGGATTGCAAGACTTGAAGACCAAGGAAATAATGCAAGTGTCCTAAGTCTGTCATTTCAAAATTATTTTTTAGGCTAGAATTGACATGGTTTATATGGTTGGGATCACTACTAGTAAGGATAAGATCATGAACACAAATAACATGAATGGTGAAGGACTTACCCACTTTCTTGGTGTAGACAGTGTTGTCAAAATGACACCTAGAAAAGCCATTATCTAATAGAAATCTATCCATTTTGGCATACCAAGCCTAAGGAGCTTGTTTGAGACCATAGAGAGACTTCTTAAGGAGACAAACAAGGATATAGTCATTTTGGATAAAGCCAGGGTATTCTTCCATGTGGATTTATTCATGCAAATCTCCATGTAAGAAGGTGGATTTAAAATCCATCTGATGCACTTCCCATTTAAAGGAGGCAGCAAGGGAAAGAACAAGGTGGATAGAATTCATTTTGGCAACGGGGGAGAAGTTTTTAGTATAGTCAATGCCTTCAACTTGTGAAAATCCTTTAGAAACTTTATGCCTATCCACTTTTCCATCTGGGCCAAGCTTTTTTTTGTAAACCCATCTGCATCTGACAAGTTTTCTTCCTTTTGGAATAGGAACAAGATCCCAAGTATCGTTTGCTAATAAGGAATGATATTCTTCATTCATTTCTTCATCCAAATCTGGATTTCCGAAAGCTTCTTCAAAGGTGTCATGATCAGGATTTTTTGGAACTTGAGCCAATAAGGAAGAGGCTCTTTCGAACTAAGAACGTGTATGTCGTCAATCTGTAGGGTCACCTGCAAGAGAACTTGCTGCATCCCAAGTAGAGCAGACCCATTTTGGAAGATGTGGAACTGAAGTAATATCTTCAGGAGGTGGAGGAGGATTTTCATCCTCGCTATCATCATCTGAACTAGAAGGAATTCTATCAAAAATAGAAGATATGGAGAGAGGTGGCACATATGTCGAATCAGGCTAGCCAGCCAAAGGTGGCACACCCACTGAACTAGGCTCGCAGGCTGATATATTTTCATAAAATTTTACATCTCTTATAATGATTATATTTTTGGATTTAGGTTGAAGAATTCTATATCCTTTGACATCTTCAGAATATCCAACAAAAATTTATTTTTCACTCTTACGTTCTAAGGCTTTATGTTTCGCATCAGGAATATGGGCCCAAGCATCACTTCCAAAACATGAAAGTGACTTACATATGGTTTGATTGAGCTCTAGGCTTCTTCTAAAGTTACATTCCTTAAAACCTTATGTTGAGCCCCAAAGATGTTCTTTTCTTCCACCACATTCCACTTCATTTCGTTTGTCCATTATTAATTACAGGCTTAAATGATCAATAGGATTGATTAAAGTTGCTTTAGGAATGTATATAATGACTAACTTGCTATATTTTCATGATTTTGTTGTTGTAGTACTTTTTGACTAGACCTAGCTACAGAATGCAGACATTCTATAGCTAGTTGCCGATTCCGCAGCTGTCTTCATGTCTACGTAGGTTCCAGGTGTCACCTCAGGGAAAAACACATATGGGTGAACTCCATATTTCATCCAAGTCATTCCTTTCTCCCCACGAATCCTGAACAAAATTCTATAGGTGGTTATGCACGTGGGAAACCAAAACTAGGAGATAGACTTCTAATAGGACAAGGATTGTACAGATGTCCTTAATCATAGTACGAGACCACCACCAGAGTTCTAGTTTGATTTTAATTTGGAAAGACACTTATCCCTATGTTATCTCAAAGACAGTTATGTAATTTTGTTATAAGTATGGCTCGGGAGACCGAGAGATAGCTAGCTAGATTTCATTTTGGTTGCTAGATTTCAGAAGACCGTAACACTCTGTTTTGAAGTATTTTCTCCTTTAATGAAAGAAGCATCACTTTATTGCAAGATATGAGTCAATCTTGAGTATATTTGTGTGCTAATCCGGTGGTAGAGGGCCCCTGCTACCTGAGAAGCTTTGTTCATATGGTTTAGATAAGTAACTGTATTCCTAGTTTAAGAAATCTTCTGAACTTTGTGTTTTATGTTCACTTGAATTGGATGCTACAGTTTAGTCTTGTTCTTACGAGTTATTCCAAAATACTAATAATATTGAATGAGGTATAACTGTATTATTTTAGGATTTAGTTGCATTTCTTTGAACTTTATGTTTTTGTGCTCAATTACATCAGTTGTTACAGCTAGTCTTTTTCTTATTAATCTCTTCCAAAATATCACTAACTCCGGATGAGACATAGTTGTGGTATTTCAGAGCTTACTGCGTTTTGTTGAACTTTATGTTTTATGCTCATTTGCATTGAATGATATAGCCAGACTTTTTTTTACAAACTATTCCAAAATATCACTCATATTGAACGAGATAGGGTTGTAGTATTTCATAGAATTAGTTGCATTTTAGTTTAGTTGAAACACTCCGGAGGTAGATGTCACTCTAGTTTAATTTTGTCACTATATTTCAAGTTTGATAATGGTACTCTAGTTCAACTCTGTTCACTGTACTTCAAGGTAGATTAGTGGCATTCTATTTCAGTTCCAGTTCACTGTATTTCAAGTTAGGTTAATGGCATTCTAGTTTAGTTTTGGTCACTATGTTTCAAGCTTGATCAATTGCATTCTAGTTCAGTGTTATCCATTGTTCTTTAAAGTTGTATTAAATGTCAAAATTAGACTTCACGTCCTTCATTGTTTACAAACTACTCTTGTTCTGACTTTCTATTAATGCATCATTATATGGACAGGAATTAGTGATATCAATTTAAGGCCTTGATTGTTCTATAATCTTTTGCAATTTCAAAAATAAGCCTTTTTCCCAAAAACTATTCTATAAAATCTCTAACTTTTGAATGAGGCTTAGTAGTGACAAGTTGAGCTGCAGAATGGATTAATCTTAGCATTACAAGTTAATTCAGAGTAGAAATCCTATTGTGCTACAAATAATCTTTTCCAATTGTGTTCCAATAAACTTCTAGCCATGGATAAGATTCTTTGTAATATTGTAAGATGATTGTTTACTTAGGAGAACCTCATTTTCACTAAACCTGTCCTTTTCTCAAGCTATTCCAACATATTTCTAATGAATGAAATTGGATAAGTTCATGTTATGAGTTATTGAGTTCATGTTGTGATTTATGAGTCATTATCAAACTTTGCATTTTCTGTTCTTTAGTGCCATACACAGTTTAGAATAGGTTTTGCTCTGTTTTAGTGTGTCCAACAACTGCTATTTTCCAACACTTAGTTCTTTTCCTTTCTAATACAAAACCACAAAACCAAAAACATTAGAAAAACACCTTTCTAATACAAAACCACAAAACCAAAAACATTAGAAAAACACTAAACACGACGTAGTGAGAAACAAATACCTAGGCACATATAGTGCACCTCACTTCATCATTTTACTATCCCTGGTTGACAATTAATGAACTCAATTTAGGAACACTAAGTTGAGCACTACACCTTAGTAGGAGTGTGATTTACTATGTAACTTGCACAGTTAATTTCTTCTGCCCAGAAATTGAGACCAAGTCCTTTAGATTGAAGCATACAATTAGCCATTTCTTTTAAGGTGCGATTCTTCCTTTCAGCTACACCATTTTGTTGTGGAGTATATGGAACAATATGTTGCAATTGAATGCAATGCTCAATGAAAAATTTGATAAATTTTTTGTTAACATATTCTCCATTGTCTGATCTTAACTTAAGAATTTGATGTCCAGATTGTTTCTCAACAAAGGCCTTAAAGGCCAAGAACATGTTAAAAAATTCACTCTTGAGTTTTAAGAAGTATACCCAAGTGCATCTAGAAAATCATCAATGAAAGTTAAGAAGTACTTCCAACCAAAGAAAGAAACAACAGGAAGTGGACCACATAAATCACTATGCACAAGCTACAAAGGGGCTGAAGCATTCCAAGAGGCACGTTTGTCAAAACTATCCTGATGATGTTTTCCAAGTAATCATCCAGAGCAAAGACCATCTTGGAAAGATACCATAGGAAGACTTGTCACCATATTTTCTTTACATATAGAGCGATAGTTTCAGTGACCAAGTCGCTCATGCCAAATTTTTCTCACTTCATCATTATGAGCAACAAAAACAAAGGGAAGACATGATGACCCAAAATTTTCAAACTTATACAAACTTATGGAATCATCAGCAATGCTAGTAACTAAAATATGTCTAGGATATTTGAGTTCCTTGATTACAACATCATGAGGTGAGAATTTAACTATTTTCCCTTCACCTGAATGAATTATCTGATAAACAGATAGAAGGTTGCATGACAAGGTAGGAACACATAGTACATCATTAAAATGACCATTATCTAGATGAATGGTTATATATCCTACAAAACTAAGAGATCTATCATCACCAACATAAATATGTTTGGTGTTACAATCATGTAAAGAAGAAAACATGGCTTTTTTTTTTGCCGTGTGGTAAGAGGCTCCACAATCAATGAGCCACTCATGAGAGTGAGAAGAAGAAGATACATTTAATGCATAACTAGATGCTTGAAAACCACAATCAGAAAGTGCCATTCCTGAATATGAAGGTGAAGAGTTCTCCAAATTGATGTTGTGCTTCTTCATTGCTACTTCTAAGGGTTCCATCTTCTTAAAACATTTGGTGTAATATTCCAAAATTTGCATGCAAAAAATTGGAATATTAATTTTTGCTTATTTCATCTAGGAGGTGAATAAAATCGATAAAAGGCCCATGAGTAGGAATAAGATCCTTCATAGTGTGAAAAGGATCATTGGAGCAGCTTATTTTTCACCTTCCAGTGTGAAAAGAGGCAATTTTCATAAGGACAAGGTCAAGTTTGACCAAGTCAACAGCGTTGCCTAAGAGGTGTAGCTTTCTTGGGAAGATAACGCATTTTTGGAGGGAGAAAGATTCCTTGTGGAAGAAACCCTAATGTGTGGGGTCCGGGGAAAAGAGGCATTTACTTGCATAAAAGGAGGAAGAGGCAGCCATAGTGAGATATCTTTGAGCATTTGATCATTTGTCTGATTAGACTATTTGCAGTCTCCAGCTATTCAGCTGAGTTATAGTGTTGCTTAGCACGAGGGATTCCTGTTTAGGATTTACTCTCCTTCTTGAGAGGCCTCTTGAAGGATTTCACTTCATTTTCTCCACATCTTGGCTCAAGGCCAAAGCCACTTATTCAGTCACTGCATTATTTCTACTGAAGTATAACGTAGTGTTGCTGGGTGTTGCAGTGGAGGGTTCCCAAACACCATTCCTTATCTCATATTTCAGAGGAGGGAGCTTCTATTCCTTGGGAAGATTAGTAAGGAAGGTTCCCAGAGCATATTTTCATATCTTGGCATCAAGGCCAACATCTCCCATCATAGACAGCGCAGTCCATCCTCCATACTATGTTATTTCAATGCACACTCGCAGTGAGAGGTTGCACCAGCTTCTTGGAGGGAAAGATGTTCAGTGCCGGGATTAGCCTTGCATTGAGAGATCCATTGGAGGAGGTTTATTTCAGATTGTACATCTTATTCTTCCATCTCCATGTTATTACATTTTCTGAGTTGCAGTTGCTGCCCAACAACTCCGACATTTCTACAGAATTGCCATTTGTACATGTATTGCAGCCAATCCTTCTAAGTATTGTGTATTATTGTTGTATTAGTGTTTTCTAAGGGTTAGAGATTTTCTAACCTATTTTATTTTAGCCATATATTTTCATATTCATGTATTGACATCATTTTGCAGCAGTACTCCATAATAGACTGCGTTGTCATAGCCAAGGGTTTCATATATGAAGCAGTGTTTCTTCAATTCCATGTACATGTCTTGTTGAAGCTTGCATTTACTTTCTTGAGTGGATGTTTCCTCAAGAATTTGTACTTTATTTGCTGCTATAACATTATTTTTTGGCTATCTATACCTTCTTGTGTCACAGTTCATAAAATAATGCTATGGATCTATTGTATGTACATGCATTAGTTGCAGTCCCTTCATTGGGTACTTTTGAGGACATCTAAGTGTGGGCGGTATGTTTACCCCACTTAGAAGGATTTATCTGGAGCCATCTCTTCGATTTAGGACTTAGACACATTGTTCTAATGGATCCAGGTCCTAATTTCAATTCCTGTAGTAGCCATTACTGGAAAATGTGTTTTCCAGTCATGCATTCCTAGCTGTTCCAGATTTGGAATATTACATTTGGACTCTATATGGCCATCACGATTACAAAAGTTGCAATTTCTATATGTCTTTTTCCCTTTGTTTTTATTTTCCTTATCATTTTGGTGAGTTGTTTTTTCAGTTTACAGCTGAAATTTCCTAAGACCCTTGCTTGGTTTAGGACCATATTTTTTAGGGTACTGCTTCTTGGCATTCTTTTGATACAGTTGTTGTTGGGCTACTAAGGATTGCTTAGAATTGTTTCCAGAAGTGATAATACCAAGGTGTAAGATTTTTTCTTGTTCTCTTATCAAATAATCACAAAAGGCATCAAAATAGGGATTCTTGTAGGCGGTTCCTGAAGAAATGATGGCTTCTCTCGTGGAATGGAAGGTGGAAACAAATACAGAGTATGCAACGCCAAGCTTAACAAGAATGGAATAGATGAGGCTACCATCTTCCTTTTTGACCTTACAACCCTATTAAAGAAGTCTAAGGGTCTTGAATTTGGAAAAAAAATCTTCAATAGAGGAGAAATTATTGGGGTCCAAAGTAAGCAATTCATTTTCAAGTTGGTGGGCCCTGATTTGATTTTGAATGCCAAAAATAGTATTTATCTTTTTTAGGGCTTCATCAGGGGTGTCAATGTCAAGGATATGAAATAGAAGATATTAAGCAATGGACATTCCTATCAACCCTCATGCTTGATCTTGTTTATTTTCCCATTTAGCAACTTTATCTTCATCTGAGGGTTTAGTTTATTGTCCTATCGCTATTCTATAAAGCCCTTTACTTCTAAGTAAATCTACCATGTGAGACAGCCATTGGAAATAATTTGTGTTGTTAAGAATAACCGGGCCTGCTCTTTCATGCTGAAAAGAGCTGAAAATAACTGCTCCATTGGAAATATCTCGAAAAATTATGCCGATTAAAAAAAAATGGCTCGAAAAACGGCTTTCGGATGAAGAAGTTATGCCTTTTTGGGAAAAAAAGGAGCCAAATAGTTACGGGAACAGTTTGAAATTTGATGATGAAGTTCTACTTTTGAAAAAAAATCCCGCCCCTTTAACAAAAAGAAGCTTGAGAAAGAGACTTGAACCCAAGACCTCTATTCTCATAAACTAACTTCTCACCAAGTGAGATAGTAAAAGTATTCTATAATTGTTTAAAAGGAGGAAGGGTTTTTTTTTATTTTTTAAAGTCTTCGATGTGCGTGCTTTTTCCTGCAAAAAAAACACAAAATCCAAGAAAAAAAATGAAATGCAAGCCTTACAGTAGAACGTTATATTTTTGGTTAGCCTTACTGGAAACTATCTATTTTTTCACTATTTCTGATTTCCCGAGATCGCACAAAGACGCGGGGAAAGAGCATATGTAGCCAAAAAAAAAGTTCCCTTCTTCCTGTTTCTTATTTGTCGAGATCACACATAGCGCGTAGCAAAGAACATACACATAGAAGAGGGTATAGATCCAGAAAATAAATAAAACCTAAAAACTGAAATAAACTGAGGGAACTAAAATAAGCAGAACTATTAACAAATATAACTACAAAATAGATACTTTATACCTCCAAATCTAAACTGACATAACTTGGGAAACCAGAAACCTTTTCGCATGAAATGAAAGGGGTTCCTCACTGTAACAGATGCTCCAGACACAATAGAGCAGTTCTCCAAGCCCGAAAATTTTCAAAAATAGTAGATCTAGAAAACGGCAGTCGCATGCAATCAAACCGACTTCAGATTTGGATCAACAACGAATGCAACCCTCAAAATAGCTCTGATACCATGTAGGAATTTATAGGGTAAGTTCCTTAGCTCAAAAGCCAAATATTGCACTCACAAACAGATCACAAATTAGTACACTAGTATTATCACGTGGTTAAAACCCTCGAAGAGGGAAACATTCCACAGCCTGAGCCAATGCGACCACTTCAGGAAATTTATTTATTTAAAAAATAAAGTTTACATATGTTTCTCTCATAAATGGTTATCAGAAAAATGACCCTCCATGCTCTTTAAATAGAGATCATGGACCAATCAGGTGTTAAGCCACATATCAAGTGTCGTTAATACCGAGGAGAGATTGAACTATTGGATCACTATAAATCATGACTACCAGATTATAAGTTACGAATGTACATAGTAAAGAAACACACTTTACCTAACTCTACACTAGACCAATTTATACTTAACTATTTCCTATGTGTTGGAATATCCTAACAGGATATGAATAAAGACTATATGATTCCAACAACTTGCTGCAGTTTTCCAATAAATCAAAACTCATTTTTAGATTCCAGTAGCAGTCCCAACAATAAGAAGGCAAAAAAAATCCAATTTCATATTTCATTCATACAACTAAGAGAAGACGAAGCCTATCAAATTCTTTCACTTCACATTTCATGATCAAGTAATAAAAACCAAGATCTCAGAGATACGTAGCTTATAGAATTTTTAGGTAGGTGAAGGTATGTTATTTTCTAATATATAATCATCAATTCTTTGAATGCTAAAATACATGTATCTGGAAAATATCCCATGTGACATTGTTTTCAAATTCTCAAAGGACAAAAATATCTTTAGTTGGGGGGAGGATATTAATTACCTTTTTAATTTCCATATTCCATAACCTCATACATTCTTGACTAACATGCTTCTCCCAGCTAAATGTTGTTTCTATTTTTGGTTCTATAAAGATGGATATGATTTTTTTTAAGTTTAAAATTATGAGAAAGGATTAAGTGATATGTATATGAATAGGTCTTCATTTTGAATACATTCCCAAGTATTCTTTGTTGTAGAAAAAAGAAAAATTAATGAAAATTTTTGTCACACAAGAACCAACATTTGAAATAGTTATGGTTCTCACACAAGAAATAGCCATAAGAGTTTCCACATAGATATATTTTATATAACAAAGACTTTTCAAAAGATGGAAGTCTTGCAAATGTATATCAAGTAACAAAATGACTTGTTGAAAAATCTTCAAGACTACAGAAAAGAGAAAAAAACTACTAAAAATGACTTTAGAATCAATGCAAAGTTGCATGAGTACATGTAGCATCTTCGTTTCGGGGGGATGTTGGATCTCAAAAATATCATTCATTTCACCCTATTTTCTTTCACTTTGCTTCATAAATTTCCATATTCCATAGCTCCATAACCATGCACTAAGATTATCTCCATAATTATATATGGGTTTAGACACATTATTTTCCAATACATTTATTTTCATATTTTGAGTTAATTTATGGTTAAATATTAGGGAAAAAAACATGCACTCACTTATATATAAAATTTGGATGAGCTTTGTTATGTGTGTAGCCATATTTGAAGATTCCAATACAGTCATATTTGGCCTCCAAGACTCATAATTTGAATTTCCTCTTCAAACTCTTGAATATTTGAGGAAGATTTGAGATCATTGGTCAAGCAAATTTCATGGAGAAAGATCATGGAAGTTATTATAAGTATATCCTATCAAAGATAAGAGATATTTGTGAGAGGATATGAAGAGATTCTAATTTATAGATGTCAACACATGGTTGTAACCACATGATATATTTGTGGGTCTACATTTATGAATTATTTATCTTAGTTTTTGTATAAATAGGAGTCTCTTCTCCTCTCAAAAGGTGTAAAAATTTTGGGAGCTATTTTCATGCTTCAGTGTAGGGTTTTGGATGTTAAGGATTGGCATTATGATCATGATTGATGTAATAAATACACTTTGATATGGCTGGTGTTTGATGAATAGTTTTCTCAACTTTCCACCTATCCTGCACTTTATAATGGCCACCTAATGAGTATGAGATGAATTTTAGTGTTTTTTTTTTTTTAAGATAAATTAGTTTCTCTTATGATTCATTTTAAGTCTTTCAATTAGATGCAATGTTTACATTCTTTTATGCTCATTTCATTTGTGTTCTATTTCAGGCCAGGCGTTATTTTTTTCATGTCATCAACTCATTGCTTTTAAATTTATTTTCTTTTAGATTCATAGATATTAATTAATGATTCTAATTTGACAATGAATACATTATTAATTTCATTTTATATCTCACTACTTTCATAATAGGTTGCCTTTAAATTTCTTAGATTAAGAATTCAATGCTTTCTTAGTATAGGATTTGTTACTTTCTAGATTAAATTTACTTTCAGTTCGTTAGAATAAATTTAATTTCTCATTGATAATATAGATTTAATTGAATGTCACTAGAATATATTTATTTTCATGTCATTAGAGTAGGTTTATTTTCATGTGAATCATCATTTCAATTTCATATATTAAAATATTGCTTTCTAAGTTTTGAATTTGAGACTTTTGAAAAAATAAAGTTTGTGCATACTCATCTTAGACATTTTTCATGAATAGGTTTTATTTTGGTCTTGAAATTTATTTCAATAGAGTATAATTTCCTTTTTGAAATTGAAAGTTGATTCCTAGCATATATTGTACAAGTGTACTTCGCAAATTCACAAACCATGGGTTTGAAAATTTAAGGACAAATAATTACACACTTGCTCTCAAATATTTTGAATTATTTGACTATAGTTGAACTATCTTTCCATGATTCATAACCAGGTTTCTTGTTGTTGTTCAACCTAATTTGTTATCTATTCAAAATGTAGATTGTTCTTTGATTGTTTCTCTCCAAAAGGTGTCTGGTGGTTTGGAATCATTCAACATTGTTCTAGTAATTTATTTTATAGTTTTATTATTCCTTTATAAAATTCATTTTGATGCGAAGTCCTTGTTGTCTAAAAATGTCTCTTGATTCCATTATTCTTGCAAAATTCATCAAATTCATTACACGTAAACTCACCTCCTCTATCTTATCTTAAGAACTTGATTTGTATATTAGTTTCATTTTCAAATAGGGCTTTGAAAGATTTAAACTTCTCAAACAATTTAGATTTTTCTTTAAGAAATGTAACTCATGTCATTCTTGTGTAATCATTAATAAGAAACATAAAATAACTCTCACCTTTTAAATTTTCACTTCTTGCTAGCTCACATAGGTATGTGTGTAGAAGTTCCAATGGCTTTGAAGTTGAGTAATCCTTTTTTTTATACTAATCCTTGCCTGCTTCTCATGCTAACATGGCTTGAAAATAATGTTTATAAATTTTGATATCCTTGGCATATCTCTTATTTCTTGTATTTTGTTGATTCTTACTAAATATTTAAAGTTTATATGACTCATAATTCTATGCCATAACTAGCTTTCATCTGCTTGTCATATACAACATTTTTATCCTTTGACTTTAATGAGGATGTATACTTTTTTTGGGGTTTTGTTTACACTTTCCACTAAAATTCCTGAACCCTATTTCCTTATCATACATCCGTGAGAATGAAATTTAAGGTTGTAACCTTGATCACACATTTGACTAACACTTAGAAGATTTTTCAAGGTAATTCCTCTCGTAAATCACATTTGAAATTCTTGGGTTAACGTGTTTCAAACCACTAAGTATGGTTCACCATCGGGACTTTGATGAATGTTATAATATAGAAAAGTTGATATATATTATACAAATGAAAATGGTGAGAAAATGAACGTTGAAGAAAAATAATAAAATATTTAAAATGAATGTTAAAGAACTAAGGATAGGACTGCTAAATTTAATAAAATATTGTTAATAATAAAAGATTTATTAAGATATTGTTAAAAATAAAAGATTTGATAAATTATTGTTAATAAGGAAATCCTTCCTCTAACTGAATTAATATTTAGTTAAATAAAATTAGGTCAAAATAATAAAACATTATTATTTTCTATAACTACTTTTTATTATTAGAAGAAGAACTTCCAAGGAATCATGATTAATAAAACAATACCAACTATTTTAATGCTATTATAACCATAATAATTATTTATTAAAAGGCCCCAAAGATTAAAAAATTAATTAATTAATTAATTAATTAATTAAAAATTAAAAATATAACTAAATAAATAAAATTATATATAAAATAAGAAAAGAAAAGTGGATAAAAATAAAACTAAATAAAGGAATCAAACATCAAATAAATAGCAGTAATACTCATGATAATAATAACAACCAACCACTAATTAATAAATAGAGAGAAATATAAATCATAAAAAAATGGAGAGAGGGGAGAGATAACAAAACTAAGAGGAAAAGGAGAACGAGAAGGAATAAATCTAGGAAAAAACTGATGGGATCTAAAAACTACTAATTTTCCATCCATCATCCCTATTCAGCGTATGAGACTTTTTTTTGATTTCAATGGCCTTCCTAAACTTGCAGTGATGGAAATGGTCAATCTTAGAAATGACCTGGGACTCCTCCAAACAAATGTGGTGTTTGTATTCTCATCATGCTCAGCTAGAGCTGAGGATCGCACCCTATAATTCCTGATATTAGTAGCATACTCATGAATCCTTTGTTTTATAGAGCGAATTTTTTCTCCAATGTAGGAGGTCCCACATTAACAGGGGATCTAATAGACACCTTTCATGCACTTTGGGTCCAACATGCCTTTAACAGATCTACGAGAACTATGAATCTTTTTTTGTTGAAGGCTCGAAAATATCTGCCTCAAAATCGGGGATAACCACTCGGTTGGGAACTTAAGACTTTTCCAATTGGAATGGTGGCTCTGACTGGGGATAATGTGACCAGTTTTCCTTCAAAACTATATAAATGGATGTGCATGAAATATAAGAGTAGTGATGTGGATAACTAAAATAGACTTTAAGTATGTATATCCTGAGAAATTCTCTTTCTTTATGTGTGATTTTAAATATTTCATCAAATACAAGACAATATAGATTATCAAGTACTAATTAAAGGAAAACCATTAAGAATAATTAAATTAATTGTTAAAACATATCACATAAAATATTTTGTTGGTTTTCACATATCTTAAATGATAACAATCTCACGCATCAATAGTGAATAAATGCTTGACTGTATGTAAGAAAACATATAATGAAAAAATGGTGGCTCTGACTGGGGATAATGGGACCAGTTTCCCTTTGAAACTATATAAATGGATGTGCATGAAATATAAGAGTAGTGACGTGGATAACTAAAATAGACTTTAAGTATGTATATCCTCGGAAAATCTCTTTCTTTATGTGTGATTTTAAATATTTCATCAAATACAAGACAATATAGATTATCAAGTACTAATTAAAGGAAAACCATTAAGAATAATTAATTTAATTAAATAGTTAATTAAATTAATTGATTAAAACATATCACATAAAATATTTCATTGGTTTTCACATATCTTAAATGATAACAATCTCACGCATCAATAGTGAATGAATGCTTGACTGTATTAAGAAAACATATAATGAAAAACAATTTAAAATAACTATCAATCACATTTAAGCACAACAACAATATAGAGATAATAGTACCCGATATATTAACACTCTTCTCATGAGAAAATTAGCTATGGTTCATCTTTTCTATTCAGAAGTCTTGAGAGTTACAATAGTGCAAACTTTCCAAATTTTTCCTTATAAAAATTCAGAACCCCTTCTTCCTTGACATGAAGTGGATTTTATAATTGAAATTAAAACTACAATAATAGAAAATACACTAAATGCTGAGGTGGTTCAAACAACCCAGCCTTAAAATAAAACTAAACGACAATAATAGCATTTGTTTGAACAATATCATCAGGAATGAGAATCTGATTGTTCTCCCATTTGTTGTCATAGTTCACATATATCTAACATGGGATTTAATTTAGGAGGATGGGCTTGCTTGATGCGCATTTGTCCCGTGAAAACAACATATGAGAGAATTGAAAGAAAATGTGTAGTAGAATTAGCAAGATATTTCAACATGAGCCATTGGATATGAGGTTTCACTAAGTATTTCCAATGGTTCTCGAGATTTAGCTTTCATAACTTTTTTATGTTATCATCCTTCTTCTTGGACCAATTGCGCCAAGACTTCCTTAACAATTTGACATCAGGTAAGGTTCCCTCTCGGAATTCTTGAATCAAATTGGCATTTAGAATATTCTTACTGAAAGATTCAATGAGATCACTTGCAATGTCTCTAGCACTAAATGATGGCCATCTCTCCTTCTTTAAGCTTCATATCCCAGACTCTGAAAAGTATTTCCTTCTGGGATTATTCTATTCTTAGGAGATTGGTTGATCTCCACTTTTAATTTTCCTACCAAGTAACGTAACTAGAAACTTTCTCATCAATGTCATAAAATTATGTCCTCAGATCAGACAACTAATTCACAATTGAATCACTTGATTGGCACAAATCATTTATTTTTTCCAGCTTCTGGAAAAATATTACTTTTTGTTGAGCAAGGAGGGTATTTATTTATTCTACTTCTTTTTTAAATTATTTAATCTATGGATTACCTTTCATTTGATCATCCTGTGTTGCAGTTCCTGTATTTGAGTATATTTTATTCTCATTTCAACTTTATATTATAGCTTCATGTCAAGAAGCTCTTTTGCAGCTCTACTAGTTGGGATTGCCATTGTTGTTCAATGCTCTATCTCTCATTTTGTAATCCTTGTTCCAACTGTGATATTATTTCATATTTTTCTTTAATCAATTGTTGCACCTATGAGGCTTTATCAATTGTATCCATGGAATATTCCCCTACAAACTCTAATAGCCTAGTAAGATATTCGGAGGGATCTGTTTGGATATTTCCAAACGATTTCAAGAGATACAAATCCAGGGACTACAACCTGGGCTTGCTCTACTCTTCTCTCTATTTTCCATTTTATGATAGCTTTATGTGTGGGACTATAAAATACATCCATAGGGGGTATTTATTCAATTTTCATAACAAATTCAGAAGTTGGGTATCTCGGGACGATTTCTAAATCATTGGTCTTAACTGCCTTGTCGGAAGCCCCAATAGTGAGCGAGTTCTTCCTAGTAGTTTTAGTAATTTGAAATATTTCCTTATGAAGTGTAGTATTTATCTCCTGATACCCTATATTCTTAATGACTTGATAAAACTGATTCCAAATTTCATCTACCTCACTGCCCAATTGTGGCTCTTTAGCCTTATTAGTTTATGATGATTCTTTTTCTGTTACCTTCATTATATCACTTTCTTTTGATGATATCATCAAAGTATCATCTTGTTGAGTATGTGGTTGTGAATCCTTAATAAGTCCAGAGGTAGGTTTTATATCTTTTTATTTATGTAATGCTTGAACATATTTAACTCTTCTGGACTTAATCGAGTTGTTGCTAACCTTTCCACCTGTGAATAAGCTTGGGCCGATTCAAATAAATCATCAAAAACATCAAGTTCATGTGTGAAATTCCTTACTTTGACCTGCGCTGTGAAATTCTTCGTTGTGTTATTTGAATCATATTATCTGCTTGCGATAGTAGGAAAATTTAAGCATTGTATTTGTTCAATTTCAAGCACAGTGTGCTTGAAATTTTCTAAGGCTACATAAAATCCATATTGAATAGGAAAATATAGCCAAATATATTTCTTTGCTTCCTTTAGGTATTTGGTTAGGCCATTTCCAACAGTTTGGTAAGTAATTTCCAAAGATAAAATCTTATCGGGTACATAGAGTGAAAGAACATGTGGGTTGGCTATACTAGCGAAAACTTTAACATAAATAAAAGACATCCTCGAACCATTTAGCTATGTTTGTAAATTTATCGTTGGCTTCCTTGGAAAATATGTGGGCTTTTCATTAAATACATCTTGGAATATTAGCAGCATAAGCCCATGGAAGATTTAATAGAAATGTGGTTGGAATTTGGACTCCCATAGTATCTCGTGGTAAATGTGAATAGGATAGGGGTCCTCTAGGGTCCATTTCCATCCCATGGATGTGAAATAAGAAGTGAAACATACAACTTCCATAATGTATACACTCATATAGAAAGGGGGCATGGTTTTGGTAAAAAAATTGTGTTTACTTCTGTAGGAAAGGATTTGGGTGGCTATATTATTGGATAAAATAGTTTCCAATCCATTATATAAGCATATGAAGTGGCATCAATCAAAGGTACCCATTCAACCAAGAATTTATGGGTGTTGGGATACCTGTATAACCTACACATCATAGCAACGATGTAACAATATGGGCCAGCAAGCAAATTAAGAGATTGCATACCCTTGTCTTCATGCTTGTGCTTATTAGGGTATCTTCTCCACTATTTTATTGGTTCTGATTTGACCTCATCTTCCTTTGAAAATCGTTGAACAAACTGCTTGTCATATATCTTCTCTGGTTCTTGGCAAGTGGTATAGTTTCCTCAAGTATTCGCTCATGAATGACCCAATTAATATTTTATTTGAGGTCAAAAAGTTCCTCTATAATATATTTATATGGTAATTGATCAATTTGACCATATCTCTGTAAGGAAGAATCTTTGGTCGAGAATCAATTCGATGAAGATGGGAATTGGTGACATCGTTCAAACTAGTTTTAGAAGTAGATGTAGAGTCATCAATCATGGCTTGTATTTCCACAATTCTGGGTCCTTCCTCTTAAAAAATATTTTATATCGCTTCCCAGGAGGAGGTTTTGGCATCTGATGTGCATGTAGTATCTAAGAATAATGGAGGCACTTCATCCACTTTTGGAGTAGATTGAACCAGTTGCGATTTCGCCATAGGTTCCTTATTATTCTTAGTATCCTTAGACATCTCGTTTGAATTCTATTTGTTGGGGCTAGCCTGCAAGGAAAATACAGAGAATGAGTAGAAAACTAACTGAGTAAAATAACTTATGGTGACAAATGACTTAAGTGATAACAATATATTCCTTAATGAATATAATCTATTAACAATAAATTGCAGCGATAAAATCATTTGCGCATTTGAGAAAAATAAATTCTGTTACACTTGGCCATTAATGTAAAAATGTGCATTCACACGGCTTTTGTACAGGTCAGCACTTCATCATAGGTCTCACATTGCAAGTTTCATTTGGATGTATAACTTTAGCCCAGTGATATCAAATTTTTCCAATATGCGATTGGATCCATATAACGGTCATAATATAAAGGTGGGAAGGATCTATCAGGGATTTTATATTGGAGTTTCTCATATTGGGCATTCTTGAAGAGATATTCCATTTGAATTTTACAATGTGATATAAACCAGCGATAAAGCGATGTGATATGGATATTGCGATATAAAGTTATGATAAAGGAAATGTGATATCAGGAGGGAAACTATATCAAAAGATTGGTGGTATTTATCAAATAGAACTTTTCGATATAAAATTTGTGATAGATGGCATGGCTTATTGGTGGGGCCAACCTTGTATATTATACATGCAGAAGCCCTTTTCTCCTTTCTTAAGGCATTCATACCTTTCCCATATTTCTCAATCGAGAGATTCGCATCAGGGTTTTCTCTTGGATGGGCGGCACATAAAAAATTTGTGATTTGTGATTGCGACAAAACCTTTTAGGAGAAATTTTTACCTTTTTGAGTTATTTCTTCTTCATTAATTTTTGATAGGTTTATTTCTTGTTGACGCTAACAAAAACTAAAAGTCTTATTTTAATAGCTAAAAGGATTTTAACTAAAAATTTTGAAGGGTCCCCATTAATTGTTTAATCTATTATTTACCAAAATTAGGGGGGTTGTTGAGTACTACAACATGTTTGAAGCTATAAAGGTTGAAGAGATCATATGCTTACTTAAAAAGGAGAAAACTTGTCAGTGGTACCTTGGATAAAGGGAAACTGAACATTGGTAACCAAATCACTAGTTTATTTCATTAATTTTAAACCTTTGCTTTCATTTAAGAAAGCTCTAATAACTTGGATATTACTATAACCATTATTCTAAAATACTTTAAGGAAATGGGTTTTCTCACTTTCCAAGTGTTCATCATCTAAAACATTGAGATCCCAAGTGGCCAATGTGTTGAGAACACGAACCTTTTGAGCTAGAAAATGATTGGAGATTGTATGAAGATACTACTCTATGTGGGTTTTATTTTGAAAGACCTGGTGAGATAAAGAGCCATCTTATTTTTTAGAGATAATAAAATCAAGAAAATGAATGCTACCATTAATTTGAGTCTCCATTGTGAACTTAATGGAGCTAGATAGATTATTAAGGTGCTAGAGGAAAATATCTAAATTTTCATGACCATGAGGCTAGTTGATGAAGGTATCATCCACAAACCTCTTCCAAATCTTAGCCTTGAAAGGAGCAGAAGCAAAGGATTTGGATTCTAAATCTTCCATAAAAAGGTTGGCAACAACTAGGGAGAGCGGGGAACCCATGAAAACCCTATAGATTTGTTCATAGATCTAACTTTCACTTATCTCCAAGAAAGAAGATGGATATTTCTCTCACTATGTATGTCAAAATAAAACCCACACATAGCACTATCTTCATGCTAGCTCCCATCATTTTCCAGCTCAAAATTTTGGTGTTCTCAACACATTGGCCACTCAAGCTCTCATGGACTCATATGATGAACACTTGGAAAATGAGAAAACCTATCTCCTTAAAGTCTTTGATAATAATGGTTATAGAAAACTCCAAGGTCTCAAAGCTTTCTCAAATGTGATCAATGGTCTGAAATTAAGGAAATACCCTAGTGATTTGATTAGAAATTTTCATTTCTCTTTATCCAAGGTACCACTGACAAGATTGCTCGTATTTTAAGGAAGCATAAGATATCTTCGACCTTTAGACCTTTGAACACCATTCGTAGTTCCCTCCGATCTATTAAAAACCGATTGGACCCAAAGAGCATGAAAGGTGTCTATTTTATCCACTATTCATGTGGGACCCCCTACATTGGAGAAGCAGGCCACTCTATAAATCAAAGGATTCAGGATCATGTTTTTGATATCAAGCAAGTAGGGTTTGATCCTCAGCTCTAGCTAATCATGCTGAGAAGAGAAAAAACCACATTTGTTTAGAGGAGTCTCGGGTCATTGCTAGGATTGACCATTTCCATCACTGCAAGCTTATGGAGGCCATTAAAATTGAAAAAAGGTATCATATGCTGAATAGGGATGATGGATGGAAAATTAGCAGTTGTTGGATCTCGTCTCTTTTTTCCTATATTTTTTCCTTCTCCTTCTCTTGTTCCTCTTAGTTTTGTTATCTCTCCCATCTACCCTTTTTTTCATGAATTATATTTTTCTCTATTTATTAATTAGTGGTTATTTGTTATTATTATCATGAGTATTAATGTTATTTATTTGATGTTTGATTCCTTTATTTAGTTTTATTTCTATTCACTTTTCATTTCTTATTTAATATTAATTTAGTTATTTAGTTATAATTTTAATTAATTATTTTTTTATTTTATTTTAAGTTTCACGTATTTTAACAAATAATTCTTATGACTATAATAGTATTTAAATTTTTGGTATTGTTTTTATTAAACATCACTCCTTGGATGTTCTTCTAATAATAATAAAAATAGTTATAGAAAATAATAATGTTTTATTATTTTTTACCTAACTTAATTTAACTAAATATTAATTCACTTAGGGGAAGACTTTCCTTACTATCAATATTAACAATATTTTACCAAAAAATAATTTATTAAATCTTTTATTATTACAATAATGTATTAAACCTTTTATTATTAACAATATTTTATTAAACTTAGCAGTCCTATCCTTAGTTCTCTAACATTCATTTTAAATATTTTATTATTTTCTTCAATGCTCATTTTCTGATTGTTTACATCTCTATAGTATATATCAACTTGTCTAGATTAGGACATTCATCAAAGTCCTGATGATGAAACACACTTAGTGGTTCGAAACACGTTGACTCAAGAATTTGACATGTGATTTACTGAAAGAAATATCTTGAAAAGTTAGTATGAAGCACAAAAGTTTTCATTGTCAAACTTATAATATTATGTATTAACCCTTCAACATATAAGACATTTTTTGTTGTCGTCTATCCATCATCAAGACTAACCATACAATTTCCAATTATCCTTACAGAAGCATTATCCCCAAAGGTAACATTCCCACATTTTCCTTCCTTTAGGGTGAAAACTTTGTTCTAATCCCCTGTCATGTGTTTTAAACATCCACTATCAATGTACCATTGGATTCCTTTATTTCAAGTATATAATGCAAGTCCGCATTCTTCCTTCTTATGTTATTCTTACTTCCTTCTCCACACCTTTTTGTATTCTTCTCTATGTTTTCTAAGAACATCTTCTTCCTTGTTTTCTTTATGAGACCTTATTATGATGCTTCTACAGTCATGTGATATGTGCCCATACTAGTTATTGAACATATAATATTCAGTATTGTAATCAATTAGGGGAGAAATTAAATTTGAGTTTCTATTAACAAAACCATGAGACCTTTTGATTGTGTTTCTCACATAATAACTTTTTGAGGTATTACAAGGTCATATATTTTGATCTTTCACATGATCACTTGTTGCATAAGCTCTACAATATATTACTTTATGACCAAAATTACTACAAGAAAAACAATAGCCAAGGAAGAGGTTTTGGGACCATTTGTGAAAGGCCTTATTTGTGGAATGATTATTTTAAAATCATTCTTGTTGTTCTTGTGAGAAGAATTAGATTCTTGTTGGTACCCATTTCCTTTCTTGTTGCTTCTTTCATTGTTGATGGAGAATTTGAGAATATTAATGTATATTTTTTTGTTTTATTCATTTTTGTTTATGATTGCTTTGTGACCTTTCTACTTGCATCTCTGTCACGTGATTTTTTGTTTTTCATCATAGCCAAGGCTTGTCATGATGAGTGGTGACCTAGCAACTAAGAATATTTTCTAATATTTTAGAAACCTTTCCAAACTCCATGCTTCTATTCAATTGATCAATTATTTTATCTACTTCCTTTCTTAAGTAAATAATTTCATCTCCTAGCTTCTAACAATTTTCTTTCTTTTCTTTTAGTTGGATTATCACCACTTTTTCTATCCTTTTTTTCCTAAATTCTAGTTGAGTCTTTAGGATGATAACTATTTTTTTCCATTTCATCAAGATTAAGCTCCTCCTTTTTGTACTTATGCAAGTGTTTCTTCTTATTTTTATTCATTCCCATAAACCTATCTATTTCTTATAAGGCAATAACGAGTTCTAATTCAAGATTCACTACCACATATGAATATCTTCTCTTAATATGATTTTATTTTTTTATTGGCTTCAGTGTCTTTATCATTAAACTTTGTATCCATGGCTATGAAAATGAACTCTTCTTTGTCAATATAAAAAACATATCCATCACTTTTTTTAAATGAGTTAATGTTATCTATAGAGTAAAAACACTTCTTCATAATATAATTTCCTTTTTGTGTCTATAAGTTTTTTTTTATTGTTACTTTCTTCTTCATCATAAATTTGTTCCATTTTTTTCATATGGGAATTTAGCAACAAAATTTCATACTCCACCACAATTAAAATAATTGAAGGGTAGCTTACCTTTGTATTTTCCAAATCCTCTTTTTAGTTTTCTCACAAATTATGCTTCTTTTGTATCTAATTCATAGTTGGAATAGTCATTTGACTTATTTCATTTTCTCTACTTTAATGCTTTGAAGTAACCTTCTTCTGTGCCCATCTTCTCATTTTATGTCCTCATTTCATATGTAGTGAGAATCCCATGCAGCTCATTCATAAAAAATTTCTCTAAATGCCACATTATTAACAAATTACCCATCTAGTATTGTTCTTGAAGGTATTAGAAAAGTTTCCATCTAGAAGTTTTTGAGTTGACCCATGAATTTGTGAATTTGACCCATGAAATCTAATGCAAAAGAGAGAATGAAGGAGGTTCACGTGGAGAAAGTGTGTGCTACACATGAATGGGTTTGGGGACGAAATATATGTGAAATAGAGTGCCAAAAACACCTTTATTTGATGGAAAAAATATTAAGAATCATCTGATCCTTTTTTGTTTAACACAATTGAGCATAAGTTCCCAAAACTCAAGTTGTAAGAAAAAATTATGTTTCTAGGTTCTTATAGGCCACTAAAGCACTCATAGGGGAGGATGTTGATAGATTATTGGGTGGGACATTCCTTTGAAATGAAATTTGGACAATTGGATTGGGAATTTAAGGTGACTTCTACATCTAAATATTTGCAGCATGCATCCAACCAAGTAGTTGGGTGATGCATTTGGACATGGGCTTGGATGGCTTCCTTTAGGCCACTAATAAAATATTACAACTAAAAGGCATCTCTTAGTCCTTCACTTCTGATGCCTAATTGTTCAAAAGTTCTAATGTAGTCCCTTACTATATATGTTTTCCTAAGGTTAGTGAGATGACCTAAAAAGTGAGATTCCCGATCAAAGCGTTCACAAATAGATTTTGAGAACATGTTCCAATTTGGCCTCCCTAGATAACATTATTGATGTCACTTCCACCATTACCATCTCTCTTTTTCCAAGTAAAGTTCCTCCACATGTAGTTTAGTTCCATCCTCCCAAATATTATTAAGGAGGAAATATTGTTCCATTTCTGCCACCCATACTTTGGGGTTAGAACCATCAAGTTTGTACATGTCCAACTTGGGTGTCTAGTGGATCGAAGTTTGGTGATCTCCATGGAAATGAATCTGATGGTTCGATTCTCCTTCTATGTGTGCATCAACACTATGTTCTTCCCTTATGGGTTTGCAATGCTTCTTTATACATTCCAATACTTATGCGAGTTGGGTGGTAATGGACACATGGAAGTCATTGAATTTTTTCTTGAGGTTGTTGACCTTCTCAGCAGCCCTTTCTGTAGCCATAAATTGAGACCTAGTACCGAACATACATTTGCACCGGTCATATTTTGAGCTTAATTGAGAGTAGTATGCTTGGAAATAGGGCAAGATCAGGAGTCTAGTGGCATGGGTCGCTTGAAGCCGAGTCAGGAAAATTTGGGATTGCATGAAAATTTGGGGCTTACATGTTAATGGTACCACTGCGACCAACTCGTCATCCTGAATCTTATGGGTTAGGTCTCTTGAAAGCATCCCAAGTTGGCCCTCAATTTTTTTTTATCTCTGAAAGGATTTTTACTCCCTGATCATCAATACTACAGTGGTTGAATTCCAGAAAGATTAATACTACCAAATATCCTGTGAAAATTAGGCATGTAATGTAGTAACAGAAACCCTAAGGTCTTGGTACTGCATAATGTGTTGCGAGAATATGATCTGCACTATGGTAGTGAAAACCATCACTACACAAAGAGTCTGATATGTGTTATGAAAATTCCAACTGCTAAATCTGATTTTTATCGCAGCGACAAAAACCCAATTATTTGATTTAATCTAGACAATAGCCATCAAATCCCAACAACTAGATCTGATTTGGTCGAAAACTTAGGGGGAAATATTCAGATAACTGAGGGAACTATCGTCTCAAAGAAATTTTAGGTGTTACAGATTACAATATATGGAGGGATCCAACAATAGTACTCGGTCCAATATTTCGAGGCACTCAGGAGGATCAAGTGTACCCTTAGTTGTACTACCCCACTACCCTATTGTAAGTGTGAGTAATGTCCCTATTTTTTGTTCTTAAAGTACTGTAGCAGCAGGATGATAGACGACTTATATAAGGTTAGGTTTTAGGTTACCCTAGGGGGGCTTCTGATATACCCAAGGGAACATGGAAGTGAATTTTTTGCACGTTTCTGTCTAATGTGATACTAATCTAAGGGGTACCCACAGGCGATACAAGAGAGTCCAAAAAGCGTGACCACCTCTTGTATTTCATGCATGTATGCCTCCCCAAATTCACAGGTTTATGAACTCAGTGAGATATCTCATGGTTTAAATACACTGGAACACGTCTCTAGCCTAAAAAAAATCCTGTGAAAATTGGAGGTACAGTTGGCCCTAGAAAATGCTATGATACCACTTGTTATGAACTTGACCTGTGAGAAAACCAGAATACCTGAAATATGAAACAATACGGCCTAAAACACAGAAATATGACATGAAATGAGACAAGCTGCAAAGTTTTTTTATTATTCATAAGCATAATATAAAGTTCACTTGCCTCTTCGAGGGGGGAAACCTTGAATAGAGCAGAGCTCAATTACAATAAGACTTCATACTTCTTCCCTTGCTATATAAGAATATTTATAGCTTTATGAAATCCAAATCCCTAACTACTAGTGGTCCCTTGCATAACACGGGTTAGCCACTTTATTTATTAACTATGGCCCATTTATAACTAATTGTGGTCCATTTTCTATAATCTGGGTCAACCACTTATAATTATTATTATTGTAGATAACTTCTTATGGGATTTATTGAATAAACTAGGTAACTATGACTTTTTCTATTCTTATTACATGAATAAGGGAGTTATGACCCTAACCCATCTAGTATTGTTCCAAAGGTATTAGAAAAGTACTCGTCTAGATTTTTTTGAGTTGACCCATGAATTTGTGGATTTGACCGACAAAATTGCATGAAAACGAGATAATGAAGGAGGCTCATGTGGAGAGAGAATGTGTTGCACATGAATGGGTTTAAGGACCAAATATATGTGAAATAGAGTGCCAGAAACACCTCTATTTTATGTAAAAACTATGAAGAATCATCTGATCCATTTTACGTTTAATACAACTGAGCATAAGTGCCCAAAACCCGAGTTGCAAGAAAGAATTGTGTTTCTAGGTGCTTATAGGCCACTAAAGCACTGAGAGGGGAGGATGTTTGTAGATTATTGAGGAAATGAAGAGATGCCCTTGTGCTCTAAAATACAATTAAGAAACCACCCATTTTTTGAGAAGGCTCTTGGCTTAGTGAGGTTTGAAGAGAAATTTTATTGATTTTTTGTTGGTGAAGGAGAATGGCCTTCATTATTCCACATTTTATTGTCTAATACACGTTTTCTTTATAGATTCATGGGTTTTTCTAGGAGGTGGCCAGACACATGAGAAATAACACACTATTGATCCCACATGTTCTCCACTTAGTCAAGCTAAGTTAGAGCACCTATGTTCATGGGATATTAAAAAACACTTCTAATCTCACCATATATTTATAAAAATATCCCAAAATCATTTTTTTTGAACCCCCCTTCCAATACATCATTCAGATTAAATTAAACCTCTAATTTTTAAAAATATCCTTTGTTTTTACCAAATACCCCCTTCTATACTATGCCTCTCCCGTCCTCACTCCGCATCTCCCCCTGCCAAATACCTACAATATATTCTTCTATTTTTCAAAATTTTAAAACTCTCATTATGGATGAACATGTTAAGATATTTTTCTACATGGTGAATAACCCATGATTAATCCTATGGTTGAGTGGAAATGGCCCATCCTTCATTAGTTACATTTAGTTATTTAATTCAGTGAGAAAAATCCCTCCATAAATTTTTATATGTAATGTGATTTTATTAAAATAAAATGGAAATGATGGTTATGGTTATGTAAAATACATATTCTTATCAAATTGTAATTGAATCTATGTGATGCGTGATTTTTAGTTCGTGCACAATTTGGATAGTATTATGAGCATATGACTCATAAAAAAAATTATATTCATTGGTTATCTTTGATGTTATGGATGTAGTAAGTTTTTTGAAGGAATATTTAGGGTGAAATCATAGAGTAAGTCTACCTATGAGCTTCTTGGACAACCATGATCAGTGATTGATAATGGAAGACTCCTAGAGAGTAATAAATTAGAGAACTAGGCTTGGACCATCCATGAAAAATGAATCTCTAATATTTTACTCAAGTATAAACAATCCAAATGAAACATAAATATATTATGAGATTAAAATCCTTATTTAATGATGAAGATTCTTTGAGGTGATTCTTCAGAGAACATCTAAATATAAATTTTTTTACGAAGGAATGGAAAATCCTTGAAAGATTCTGATCAAGGAATCAATCTTGAATTCAAAATCCCATTTTATTGTTGGTAAACTTTGAGGCCTCTCTACCATAATATTTGGTGATGTGTCATTTTGAAAACAAGGACAAATGGTGTTTATTCCCAATTGGTCACTAGAAGCTTTGTAATTTTGAAAAAAAAATGAATAAACCAAATCATAATTTTCCCTCTTAGTTGAATTAAAAGGAGCTTTGGAAGCCTCAAATTTAATTACCTTAAACTGAGGGATAGGATTATCTCAAGGCATGCTAGCCATGGAGAAAATTAGTCCATAAATCATCAATTGAAATTTTAATATCATCTTTGATTATGCAAATATGAATTACACATTAACATTCTCTTTTGTAATATAAATATAAATTGTATTAAGATACTCAAGAATACTATCTTGGCTATGTCTTATAAATCCATAAGAGGATATTAATAATAAAAACAAATCATGTACAAATTAACTCCCAAATTTCAATAAGACTTCATATTGAAGAGGGTATTGTTGCTCATGTGTAAATGGAAATATCTCTTGGAATAACCTGAGGATAACCTAAGACATTATGTATAAATGGTTAATTTTATACTTAGACACTAAATTGGTATATGAGACCCCCTCTATGGATGGATTTTATTATTAAAATCTACAATGAAATAATTACTCAACTCCCTTTGGATTTGAACCCTTGATCTCTTAAAGAAAGCACATTTTCTTAACCATTAGATCACTCAAGTTGCATATGGGAATTAAATAACGTAAATATTATTTATATTTAAAAATTGAGGGCAATCTGGGCCAGCATGGCTTTAGAGTTTACATGGATTTTTCTTGGACGAAAAGTGGACTCATGGTGCCACATAGCCAATCACATGACATGTATGGAATGTTGATCAAGAAAAAATAGGAAACTTCAAAGGATTATATCTTTTCATCCAAAGCTCAATTTTCATTGAAATTTATATTTTTGGAAATATCTTGATGAGTTGAAAACAATATTGACCTCATAATTTGGTTTAGAAAGGAAAAAAAAAGAGGCAAAATTTTTATGACCCACATCTCCTTAAGGTGACCTAGGGGAATAGTATGTGTTACAAAATCAAACTCCAATAAATGCATTGGCCCCCGGAAGTCTTCCAATAGCTCAATGCTAATATTCAAGGCAGATCTAAAGTATTTTAACCAATTGTTTCCTACATGCATCACACAAAGAGAAACAACAAGAAAAATATACTTAAAAAACTCAAAAAAAATGACTAGAAGGATTAAACACACCCACATGACCAAGGATCAAGAAATAGTTCAAATCCCTATTAGAATCACCAATATACTGCTAAAATATATATAACAATGATTAGAAAATTCCTAGATCTAGTAGTTGTGAACTAAATTACATAAAAACAATATGGAAAAGAGAGTTAAAAACCCCAACTCTACTTTGATATTTCACTTTAAAGCTTGAATTATTCATGAAAGGAAATAAACAAAAACAACAAATAAATAAATCGTGAATGTAAAACTTATTAATAATAAAAAACATGTCCATTAGCATGGCAGGCTAAAAACAATATCCACTTTGAAGAATTTTTTTGACAATAGTAGCGTCCAATAACCTCTTTGGAGGGTTCTTTACTTCCAAAGTGCATGGTTGATCCCCTTTCCTTGTGGCTCTAGGTAGCTTGGGATGATGCCAAAAATCCTATCAGGAGACAAAAGGACGTCCCGATGTTTAGAGGAAATTTGATGACACTTGCTTTAAATGAATGATATAAAAACGTAGTGACTTTTAGATTTTTATAAGTTAAATGATGCTTAAACCCCTTGATATGATTATAATGAAAAATTATTCATTGACCATATAAAATTTAGCGATTTATTTCAAAGTTTATATCCAACCACTTAAATATAGTTTACCTTTTAGAGAAATTCCAAGAAAAAATAGAGAGATTTTATGACTTTGTAAATGTGTTTCCTTAGGTCAAGGTGCTATAAAATTTATAGAGTAAATGGAATGTATGGCATTGATATAATATGTAGTGTATTTTTTTTAACCTATAAATTTGGTATAAGGAAACCATCTAGGATCTATTTTTTATTATTATGTTTGAAATGTGCGAAAACCATAGTTGTCTAGGTACATATCAAAGGGTGTAGACCAAGTGTTGGATGAAATAGTTTCCCTTAGATTATTTGAAAAAATTCCTACTCCAAAGTGTTTTTTAAAACTCTTGTTATAGAGGATATATTTAAAATTATGGTTAAATCTCTCATTAAGAACACCTTACTCTTATAAATTTCATTGATCATGTGGATATATATAGAATGAAAATTAGAATTTTTACAAGTAATTAATGTAAATTTACAATGTATTTTTTTGAAAAAAATTTGATTACCAAACTTTGTTGTTTCAATGCTACAACTACAGATATTCAACGATCGTTTCAATATTTCAATTGCATGGAGTAATGATGCCTAAGGTGTCAAATACCATTCATTTAGGAATGCAATCATAAACGAACTTTGTATTTCATCTACTCCGCCACTTCTATGTGTAGTTCACATATGGCAGAGAAATTCTAAAAGGTGCCAAAGACAGAGGCCATTGCAATAGATATTACAAGCCTACATTTATTTTAAAAAGTATCTTTAGTTATTTTCATATTTAATGGTTTTATCCCTTTATGTGTCAGAATTGTACTAGTAGATTTATTCAACTTGGACTAAACATTATGAGGTATTATCCATGATCTAAGGGTTTCTTTATTGTTCAATTTCAAACCTTGTTAATTATAAAAATATTTTTATGTAAGTCCTTACTTTTGCAAAAGAATGTATTTTTTGTTACCTTATAGTTTAGAATGTTCAACTCTACTACTCTGTTTAAAACAAGATTGCAATTTTGATTAATATTCCAATCACAAAAAATTTTAGGGACTAAATTTAGCAGATGAGCAAATTTTCCATGATTTTTCCAACGAAAAAAAAATCACCGAATTCCTTTTTTTGTAAAAACTATTTGCCCAAATTTCACCACATAAAATTATTTTACCTTAAAAATCACCAAAAAATTATATTGACCAAAAAATGAAAAAAAATTACAAATGTGTCATCAAACATTTTAAAGTTTGCATATTAGGAACTAGTAAGATGTGCTAATTTTTTTAAACTTCGAAATAAATTTCCATCCATACAATTTTTCGTACTTCCAGCTCTACCACTTTAATTTTTCACTTACTAATTATTTAAATATATTAAAATCCATTTAGATTATCACATTAAAAAAAACCTTGAGTGGTTTAAGTTGGGATTTTTCATATATGTTAGAATGTGTTAAAATCAATATTAGCTAGGATTCATTGGACAAAATGCTCTTATAATGGGGAAACTTTTAATGAAATCAATTTTTTTAGATTAAGAAAATACATTTTTTTTTAATGTCAAATATGCTAACAATCAAAATATCTTAAATATTTTTAGTGTAAGTGCAAGCTCATCAAAAGAAACAAAATAAATAAATTTAAACCAAAAAGATAACATGCATATAATCAACCATATTCAAAAGATGAAAATGATTGAGAATTGACTAATCTAAAAACTACAATTTTTTAGGAGGATAACGCTCCCTATTTGAAGTCGCTAAAGATGAAAATGATCCAGATATGATTGATCTACAAACTAAAAAATTTTAGAAGGATAACACTGCCTATTGAAGTACATAACAAGGAATCATGTCCCCTTAGATTAATATAAACACATCCAACAATACTAATGAGGAATCATATCCCTTTAGATTAATAGAAACATAGCCAGCAATACTAAAATTCTTCCCTATTTATAAAATTACATAATGAGGAATCATATCCCTAGATTAATAGAAACAAAACCAACGATACTAAAATAAAAGTGCATAATGAGGAATCATATTTCCTAAATTAATAAAAACAAAGCCAACCATACTAAAAATTCCCTTATTATGAAGGGTTGTAATTAAATTTGTGTCCAACATAAACAAATTTCAAAAATTCAACCTCTTTCCATTTGTTTGATTCCAATAAAGAATTGATACTCCATACAAATCCTAATCATCCAACTTCTAAATTTCTGTTACTCGTCGAGATGCATAATAAAACATGCAAAATTTATAATATTTTTCAATCAAATAAATATAAAATGTACATTCGTTTATTACATCGAGAGGCACTCTCTAGACCAATATGGTAGAAATGTTTTAATTCCCTATCCTATAAACATTATGACTCAGTCAAATGTGACAGCCTGAATCTCTTAATCTCATTTTGCAATGTAAATAATTTTCATAAAAGAATTATGGATTGAGTTATGGGACACAAATTCCATAGACTATGTGGTTGCTTGCTTGGGATGTTCAGTTACTTATTGTAGGGAAATTTTGACTACCTTGGAACAACCATTGAAGGCCGGTATTTGTGCCTTTAATGGATTGATATGTCAAAAATTAATGAACTGCAAGAAGGTATACTAAAGCTAAACTTTCTTGGGGGATTTAACAAGCAACAAGGATGCAGCAGCAAATGAGGTTGACATGTGTTATTAAGAAACCACGCCTAGATCATGCAAGAAGGAATGGGTCATTGAAACTGCATTAAACAATTGAGGACAAAGGAATATGTGGCCCAATTTCCATTGGTTGATAAGATTTTCTAGTAGTGTCATTTATCAGAGGTTATGCAGAGAAGAAAATAACAACCGTGGATGATAACGGGGGGTGAAAATGAAGAATATTGGAATGCAAAGAAGAGGAAGTCTCACACATAACAAAGGGGAGACAAAGGAATAAGAAAACAAAAGAGAAATCGAGAGTAGCTTGGAAAAATGGAAGAAGGAAGAGAGTAAGAGAAACATTTGGATGGAAAGAGAAGCCAAGGAGGAAATCAATTCCAGGTGGGGAAGGAATTTCCTCTCTATTCCCTAACAGACTGAGAGTGGAGATGGTGATTCTCAAAAAATACCTAAGGGCAAGGGCGGAGGAATTATTCCCAGGAAAATTCGTAGAATTTTTCTGGATGGCTTCCTTGATATATGTTTGATTTCTTGTGGTTATAGATTCCCTAAGTTGGGTGCAACCATGATGTTGAGTTCTCGAAGGTGGAGACAAAGAGCGTTTGGATTCCCTATATATGTTGTTGCTCACAATTCTTCTAAAAGGTGGAGAAGAAAAGTATTTGGATTCCATGTGCCTTGTTGTTTACAACTCAGTTAAAGGGTGGAGACAATAAGTATCTAGATTCCCTAGAGTTTATGTTTCAAGGTGGAGGTGAAGCCTATGGACTCCCTTGAATTCATTATTTATGGAACAATTGAAGGGTGGAGGCAGCAAGGCTCTCAAGTTATAGATCAAACTAGAACTGTTACCTCAAAACGAGAACTCTAGCCAAAAAATACAAAAAATACATGAAAAAACATGTTGAAAACGAAAAGTGTTGATGCTGGAATAAAAAATTTCTTTTTCGAGGTAAATTTTCAACATTTTTTAAAAATGGTAGTAAAAACCAATTATTTTTGGCAAAAAACACCTTGAAAACAAAAAGTGTTGATGCTGGAATAATGTCTTTTTCTTTTCAGGGTAAATTTTCAATTTTTTTAAAAAATGGCAGTAAAAACCAAATTTTTGTGCACAAAAGACACCGTAAAAACGAAAATTGTTGATGTTGCAATAAGGTCTTTTTTTTTCAGGTAAAATTTTCAACATTTTTTAATAATGAGGTTAAAGATAAAATATCATGACTTCGAAAAACTTTAAGGTTCCAACGATTTTCAAGCATGACATTAAATATAAAATATCACGTCTTTGAAAAGCCTTAAAATTCCAAGGATTTTTAGGCATTACATTAAATATAAAATATCACGTCTTTGAAAAACCTTAAAAGTGCAACAATTTTCAGTCATGGTGCTAAAGAAAAATTAATTATAATTGTTTTCAACTTTACCATTAAAGATAAAATATCAAGACTTAGAAAAACATTAAAATCTTGACAAATTTCAAACCATTAAATTAAAACCAAAGATTATGACTACAAAAAAGCTTTAAGTTTTCAAAATATTTCAAGCATGACATTATGGAAAAAATTTTATCACCTAAATTTTGTTTAAAAATAACACCTAAATGAAAGACTTATTATACCAAGAGTAATTTATGTTTTAAATGCTAAATGTATATCAAATTTAAAATCTTAGCCTAAGACAATTTGATACATTAAAACAAAAATTTAAAACTCAGCCATGAAATTGACAGGTAGTGTTGGTGAACTTGACCAATTGTAATGAAAACTTAAAGACCAACCATGAAATTGACACATTGTGGGGGCAGACTTGATTCATTATAAAAAAATAAAAAAATAAATAAAAAAAAAATTTAAAAAAAAAATCAACTATCAAATTGCACATAGTGGAATCAAATTGGTAGTTGAGCATCAACACGAACCCTGTAGAAAAATTAAATAAATAATAAAATAAAAAAGAAAACAAAAATTGAAACAATAAAAAAAAAAATTAAAACAAAAAGAAAAACTCAAAAAATTTAAAAAATAACAAGTAATAAAACTTAAAAATAAAAATAAAAAATAAAAAACATGATAAAAAATATCAAATATAAAAACTATATAAAAGAGACAAAAAAAACCATAAAAATGTAAAATTAACCAAAAAAAATTAAAAGAAAATTGTTTTAAAATGTTAGTGCTTTTTATGTTGATTTTGAAAAGTGTGCTTATTGTTTACACTATAAATTTTCTATTATTAACTGTGGATAATTTTTTATATTTTTATGTTAGTCATAAAACATTAAAAAAAACTTGACAAAACAAATGAAAAATAAAAAATATATTAAAAACAAAAAACCCCATAAAAATGTAAAAAAAAACAAAATTGACTTGTAAAAATAAAAAAAATTAAGCAATTTTTTTTTGAAAAAACAAAAATTATTAATAAATAAATAAATAAATGGGAAAACAATTTCAAAAAACCACATAATTTAAGAAAAGAAAATAAAAATTAACCGCCAAAAAATAACCATCAAAAACATTTTTTTCTTTTTCAAGTTTAAACAAAAACCACATAATTTAAAAATATATGTATAAAATTAAAAATTAAATAGTAAATAATTAAATAAATATATTTTATTTTATTATTATTATTATTATTATTATTATTATTATTATTATTATTATTATTATTATTATTATTATTATTATTTTAGATTTTTTATTTATTTATTTTTATTCTAATTTTGCTTTTAAATTTAAATTTTTTAATTTTAATTATTTTAAATTTTTTATATTAATTATTTTAATTTTCTTTTTATTTTTGTTGTTTTCTATTTTTTTATTATTTTATTTTAATTCTTTTAATTTTATTTATTTACTTAACTTTTTATTTTAATTATTTTAAAATTTTGTATTTTATTTTTTTTAAAGTTATGTTGTTATTTTTATTTATTTTCTTAACTTAAAAAAAAAAAGTTTTTTTTTAATAAAATTTTCTTTAAATTTTGTGCTTTTTTTATTTTTTCCCCATTTATTTATTTATATTTTTTGTTTTTTGTTTTTTTTTGTTTTTTACAAGTTTTTTCCTTTTCTTTTTTATATATTTAATATATTTGATTTTTTTGTCATGTTTTTTTATTTATTTTTATGTTTTATTACCATGAAAATCACCAACATTTAAAAAAAATTATCCACACTGAAAGTGTAAAAAATAAGCCCTCTAAACAAAAAAGGTTAATGTTGCATCAACACTTTCCAAAATTAGCATGAAAATCACTAACATTTTAAAACAAATGTTCATACTTGATACATAAAAAAATTTGAAGTGTCAAAAATAAGCTCTCTAAAAAAATGGGTTGATGTTGCATCTACACTTTTCAAAATCAGCTTGAAAATCAGTAACATTTAAAAAAAAAGTTAGATAAGAAAAATTAAAGTGCCAAAAATATACTAAAAAAAACCACTTTTTAAAATTGGGTGTTTTTTTTGTTGCCTCAAAAAAATCGGTAATCGGTAATTTTCTCATTTGATTGGTAACAATGTTTGTCAATGCCCTATGAAATTGTGGGTTGTTATCTGGTTGGTGGGTGGAGGTGAGAGAGCCTATGGAGTCCCTGTTTGTACCAACAACTGGTACTCAATCCCTTGTGCAAGCCATCTCAGTCTTTGGAATTCGTCTCAGGGGTTATAACTGCAAGTGAGGAATGCCTACAACTATTTACGGTTGGGTGGAGAGTGATTATCCTAGACTCAGTTACCCTGAAAACTCACAAGATAAGTACTCTAATGTATTCTTTAGCTTATAATGAATGTATATTGCATTTCTGTTTGAAATGGTGTTGGTATGCACAAGAAAAATATGTGATTGCATTGTTAATGTTACAAAATTAATTGATGGATAGTGCAAAATACAAGAGGCATTGTATTAACCCATAAGAGACTTGATTTGATTATAAAAACATTTAGAAGAGGACTTCTTATTGTTATAGCATAATTTTTACATTAATGATAGTTTGCATTTCCATGGCCAATGTTACAATGTGATAGTGTTGAGGATTCTCCTCCTCCCTTATTCTTAATAACATGTGATTTTCATAAGGGGCATCTTTAGCCTGATGTAATGTGTGTTTTGGTGATGGGTACACATGTTAACTAGAATTAGGACTTGGTCTAGAGGATATATGAGCTCTTTTGAGTAGGACGTGACCTTATAGGATGGGTTGAATTGATTCTCCAACTTGCATTCTCAACAACATGAATTATCACTCTATTTTCATTGATGTAGAACCCCCTTAGGCAGGACACCATACACTGTGCAATATCTAGGTAACGATATGGTTTGGCAGCTTCTTGCTTGACTAGTTATTGATAGCCATGGTGTTCAAAATGGGAGTTACCTTGTTCCTAGTAATAAACCACTGATCCCTGATAATAGACAAATCTTCTAGATATCATCGACAAATGTTGTAGTGTTACTAGCCAAATCATTGCAAACCTTAGGGTGCACCTTGGTGTGTGGAACTTCGAGGATTATTGATCTCCTTTTGGCCTTCTCGGTACCTCGTGAAATTCATGGATCTAAGAAGAATAAACATGGGATAAGATTAAGAGGTATAGCACTGATGGGTGCCTTAGAGAACTCTAATGGTCATGGCATAATGTTGGTGATAATCCAAATGTTGTAGAACCACTGCAACCAGGCCAAGACAGGATTCCCTTGTGAATGGTGCATAATGTAGGAAGGGACAAAATCCTTATGAGAACCATCAGATTCCAGATCGAGTGTGGTTCTCATGATCTTGTAAATATTCCTTAATTGTGTCCATGGTGAAGTTATTTTGTGAGTGACATGGTTGCAACCTTAGGCTTAGACATAACCTTATAGCCCTGGTTGACTAACCCTATCTGCAAGAACTAACAAGAAGCCTCGATGTGGGAGAGGCAAAATTAAAAGTCTAATTATGCCCATTGCCAAGAGGACGAGCGGAGTATTGGGAAAAATACTTGTGGGGGGGGGGGTGAATTAGTATTTAGAGATTACTGATAATTTTAAATTTTTATTTACTAAATTCCATACATGAGTTTGATGAACCCAACTTGCGTATACATGCACATATAGCAAAAGAAACTTGTGTATACTGATATAATTTTATTATTATAAAACATTTTTTTCAGAAACAATCTTTAACTCAGCTTATGAGTCATGCATCTATTAATTAAGCAGTAAATATGTGTAGTAGCAGCAAAATAAATCATCACACAAGAGAAACACACATGAACACCAAGTTTTAAGGTGGAAACCCAATTTGGGAGAAAACCACCATTGTTGTCTTCTTTGTCTTCGATATTTATTATATGGAAAACTTCTTACAATATTGTACTGATGCAGACTCATATCAGTATGCAAGCATCTACATGTAGAAGGCTACAACCTTCTCTCATTTTCTAGCTGCAACTGGAAGGGATCTACAACCCCCTGATCTCGTTTACCAACCACTACTGGAAAGGAGATTCAACCCCCTGAACAGAACACCAACTTTGACTCGCAGGAGGCTTCTACTTCCCTCTGAATCACTGCAGACCATGTTTCATAAATTTTCACACTGGATCACATAGCTTCAACACAACCCTTCATAAATATTAACAACAATAAAATTCACCCAATACATCAACCCAATCAGTGAAATCACCATAATCAGAACACTGTAATAACCAGATATCAAAATCAATATGCAGAATCAAATTCAACCCTGAACATTCATTATCTCAAAAAGCATACGCTACTTTGCTTCACTAAACCCGCATGTATACGCGCTTTCCTTAACACCAACCTTCGTATAGATCTGTGAATACTGTTTTCAGAATATAGACAGTCTCAGATCCAGATCTGAGGCTTTTAGTCAGATATCTTTTTAGAATTGCAGAACCCTTGATCAGTCAGTCATCATAACACATATTTGCTCACTCATTGATCAGATTTGTACATAATCAACTTAGCAGCATATATAGCAATCAAGCAACATAGATCTACAGAAAGACTTCATTGACAGACAGCAGAAAAATAGCAGAAATAACAGAAAACCTTAGCAATGAGCTTCATAAAACCCTAGCTTCCATACATGCCTTTTCTGAAGAAAATCCGCGTATATACACGCTTTTACTGAGATGAACTAGCGTATAGATCTCTAAATATTAATTCTATAGAATGTTTCAGATCTATAGAACCTACCCAGATTTCTTCACTCCTCTTCAGCAAACATGCGCCAGGTCTTAGATCTAATCATCTCTTCAATGGATCATTCAAGAACATAGTCATTTCAAGTCTGGAGATCTTGATCCATCAATTTATCCAAGGGTGCATCATAAATTCAAATTTATCAATAAAACAGAGTTCATCCTATGCAGATATACTTCAGAGAGAAGTATTTAGTGATAGCCCTTACACATGCACACCTTTGCACTATGATCTTATTTTCCTTATACAGATTTATCCTTTACCAATACCATGAGTCAAAACCACACAGTTATCGATGGTATTCTTGGAAGAAATCAAATAGACGACATGGTACTCAATCTTGTGGGCTAATACCATGGTAATGCCCCCTGGTATTATCTTTTTGGAGGGAAAATGGCATACGCAACTTGGATCATTCTTATCCACATGTATACGTGACTTGGCCTGAGCAAACCCGCGTATAGAATCTTCAATATGAATATTACCAAATCTTCAGTTGGAAATTACACATTTCTTCAGATGGACTCTTGAGCTTCTACTGAAGACATATACTTCATCTTTTACCAGAGATTTTCCATCAAGGAAAGCATATTAAAACATAGGAATCATATTGCCAACAATCCCCCCCTTTTGGACTTGATGGCAACCATGATGGTGTTTGGTCACCACAACAGATAGATACATTAAACATAACCATTATTCAAACACTCAACCACCAAAATACTCTCCCCCTTTGACATAAAGGGCAAAGGGCACTATTTTGACCATGCTCCCCCGAGTTCATGCTAAATTTTCAGACATATTTTTCAATGAAGTTCATGACTCTATAATTCAACCAAGTATGACCTTTCCTATCACCAAGGACTCATACTTACATCAAAGATCCAACCAAGTCAAATTACATATTTGACTCAACTACCCAACCAAGTGGGTTTACAAAGTAGAACAAGTCCTTACATGACTGAATAGAACAATTCACATCATGAGTGTCAACGCCCCCTTTTCATCAAATTACATAAATGATGTCATTAACAGGACCAAACGATCTCAAGAGAGAGTTCATATATCAAAAACCAGATAGAGTTCCAGCAATGCATCCTTTTCAGCAAAACAGGTGCTCCCCCTATGCTGAAGCATCCTTAACATCTTCACCAATCAATTCATCAAATCATCTTCATTAGAGAATGATATAGAAATATGAATACTGGAACAACAACAGAGATTACCCAACACCACGACAACTGTTCTGAGCGCTAACCCAGAGAATTTTGTTAGCAAAACACATATGCGGTTTTATGCACAGAACTTGCATATATATATGATTAGTCTTTAGGAAACCTACGTATTGAATCTAAACTTTTGAAATTAATCAAATTTGATCAGAGAGGCAGAGACAACTCCCAACTTCCGCCTAAGATATTCGAATGCTTCCGTGGGAAGAGGTTTAGTAAATATATCAGCAAGTTGTTCTTTGGAGGGAACATACTCCAATTTAACCTTTTGTTCAAGCACTTGTTCACGTAGGAAGTGATACTTGATAGGAATGTGCTTAGTCTTGGAATACATAATAGGATTCTTTGAGATACTAATAGCACTTGTATTGTCACCTAGAATGGAGATGGGAGGTGAAAATTTGATTTGATTGTCTTATAGAGTCTGCATCATCTAAAGAAGTTGTGTGCAACAAGATGCGAAAGCCACATATTCTGCTTTTGTTGTAGATAAGGCAATAGAACTTTGTTTCATGCTGAACCAAGATACTAATCGGGGCCCCATATAGAATTCACCTCCACTAGTGCTTTTTTGATCATCAACATTTCTAGCCCAATCTGCATCTGTGTAAGAATGAAGAGTGAGATCAGCATTCTTTGGATACCATAGACCAAAGTCTTGAGTACCTTGTAGATATTTTAATGTTCTTTTTATAGCCTCAATATGAAACTCTTTTGGATTAGCTTGCAATCGTCCAACAATCCCAATTGCATGCATGATGTCTAGTCTTGTCCCGATTAGATAAAGCAAACTTCCAATCATGAATCTATATTATGGTTGATTCACCGTGGGAGAATCATCATGAGAACTGAGGTTACATCTAGTTACCATTGGCGTACTCATAGGTTTGTAGTCTTCCATCCCATACTTCCTCAGAATTTGCTTAAGATATTTTTCTTGTGATAAAAATATGTCATCTATTGCTTGTTGCACTTGTAAGCGAAGAAAGAATGTTAGTTCCCCAAGTAAATACATTTCAAATTCTTGCTGCATGACAGAAGAAAATTTCTGACTCATGGACTCTTCATTACTTCCAAAAATGATGTCATCAACATATACAACTACAATCAACAGTTTATCATTCTCTAGTTTTGTGTATAAGTTACTATCAGCAGATCCCTTTGTAAAACCTTTTTGATTAAGATATTTGTATGGACGATAGTACCGTGCCCAAGGAGCTTGTTTGAGACCATATAAAGCATTTTTAAGTTTGCAAACAAGTTTTTCATCATTTCCCAGAATGAATCCTTCTGGTTGTTTTATATAAACTTCTTCTTCTAGATCACCATTGAGAAAGGCAGATTTAACATCCATTTGGTAAACTTTGATTTGTTGAAAACTTGAAAAATCAATAATCGTTATTATGGCTTCAAGTCTAGCTACAAGAGAAAATGTTTCTTAAATTCTATAACTTCTTGTTGAGCATACCCTTTACAAACAACTATAGATTTGTTTCTAATAACATCTCCATTTTCATTTAACTTTTTTTTTAATATCCATTTTGTTCCAATCACATTTTTATCATGAGGTCTTGGAACCAATTCCCAAGTATGATTCTTTTCAATATGATCAAGTTCTTCATTCATGGCTTGAATCCAACATTCATCTTCGCTAGTTTGATTGACATTTTTTGGTTCAATAGTGGATAGAAATGCCAGATAGTTAGGAGATCCTACAAGAGTTCTTTTTGTTTGGACAACTAACCCCTTTTCTCCCAAAATTTGAGATTCTGGATGATTCTTTTGAACATACCTGGATGGAGCCTTTTTAGATAGATCTTCTTCTGGTGCTTCATGGGTCCCCCTTCTATATTGTTGTTATTTGATGCAGGAAGATATACATCATCATCATCATCATCTTCATTTGTTGTTGGTGTTTCCTTTTTAGGAGTTGAGAGAGACTCATCAATTACAACATCAATACATTCAAAAATCTTTCGAAGTCTTTTATTGTAACATTTATATGCTTTACTTCTAGAAGAGTAACCAAGAAATATTCCTTCATCTGCTCTAGGATCAAACTTACCAAGTTTTTCATCATTGTTCATGATAAAAAAATTTCTTCCGAAAAATCTAAAATGCTTTACGATGGGAAGATTGCCATACTAGATTTCATAAGGAGTTTTATCCTTGTTCAGAATATTTACGCAGTATGTGCTGCTTCTCCCCAAAAGGTATCGAGAGTTCCAGATTCATCAAGCATAGCCTGAGCCATTTGTTGAACTGTTCTATTCACCCTTTTTTCCATGTCATTTTGTTGTGGTGTTCCAGCTATACAAAAATATATTTTTATGCCATGATGTTCACAGAAATCAAAGAATTCATCTGATATATATTCTCCTCCTCGGTCAGATCTAAGACATTTGATTTTTAGACCTAATTCATTTTCAACCAAAGCTTTGAAGATCTTAAATTTTTCAAATGCTTCATCTTTATGTTTCAGTAAACCGATCCAACACATTCTAGAGAAGTCATCAATAAATAAAATATAGTATTGTTCTCCACGAGGTGAATTTTTCCTTACAGGACCACATAGATCAGTATGTATAAGTTAAAGAAGCTTACTATGATCATGTAAAATTGAATTTACTTGAATTTCTTACCAGGTGTAGTTTGCACATGGTAACATAGGTAGGTGATGCGGGAAGAATCACGAGCACTTTGGAGTCTCTGAATTTTCTTATTTGAAGAATCTCAAATGTCTCATGTCTGTACCCTTAATTTTGAATATTTACCCAAGTAGCATTGTTCTAGGCCACCTTTCAATACATACAAATTTCTTGGTGTTCTAGTTCCTTTTATTATTGTTTTTCCTGTGTCAATTTCACGTACTACACATTCTTTTGAACTAAAGACAAATTGATTTCCTTGATCATAAATTTGAATCACACTTAATAGCGTGTGCTTTAATCCATCCACATACATAACATTGTTAGCTTTCACCTTTTCTTTTAGAAAAACAAAACCTTTTCCTTTAATGATAGCAGGAGATTCATTTCCAAAAGTAACATCCTTTTCTTTCTCTAGAGAATTGTATGAAGGAAGTTTATTTATATCAGCTCTCATGTGTTTTGAGCATCTGCTATCAATGTACCATTGATTTCCTTCCCCTTTTTGCAAATAAAGCTATGCCACAACTTTCAACCTGTATGTCCTTCTTTCTCCAAACCTTCGAATTTGAAGGTATATGCTCTTTTGGTTGAAGTTTTCTCCTACATTGAGTTCTTCGCAATAGGTGTACAATAAGCACATTCAATTTCATTTTGAAGAGGAGAAAAGTTGTTATAAGTATTCTTCTTTATTCCAGTCTCATTTCTTTGTGTTCTTTCTTCTTTGATCATGATGGCTTTTTACGCAACACATTGAGCAGCCTTATGACCAAAATTATGACATGAGAAACATTGTCCATTAAAGAAGAAATTTCTGCGATCATGAAGCATTCTATTTATGTTTACCTGCTGATTGATATTTTTGTTATTGTTATTCCTTGTATTAAAGTGATCATGCTTTACCTGTGTAGTTTATTTGTTTTTTTGCTGAGAGACAGAATGTTGTAGGCTGGTTTTAGCTGCATTTAGGTAGCTTGGTGTTGAACATTGAGATGATCCCTCAATATATCCAAGACCTATCTTTATAGGAGGAGAGCATTGTACCTTGATAATTTCATCTAAGGTTTCTTAATCTAAGATTTAAATTTTTTACTTTCTCAATTTCCTTTCTTAGACTTACTATTTCACATTCTAATTTCTCATTGTGCTTCTCCTTTTCTATAAGATGATTTTTTAGAGTATCTATGGCAATCTTGTTTTCTTCTAAACATATTTTAAGATGATTTATTTTTTCAAGAAAGTCATTTTCTTCTAAAGCATCCATAAAAGTATCACTAGAGTCCTTTTCAAAACCCATGAGTAGTCTAATATCTTGATTAAATTCTCCTTCTTCACTATTTGATATACAATCACTATCTTCATGAGTATAATATATTTTTCTATTCATGAAATGTTTCTTATTTCCTTTAGACACTTCTTTTCCCTTTTCATGAATATCTTTATGGGGACATTTAGCAGCATAATGACCAACTCTTCCACAATAAAAACATTTAAAGGGAAAATTACCTCTGAACCTTCTAGTGCTAAGTTGTAGCTTCTTTAAAAAATTTATCTCATCTTCTTCTGAAACATACCCTGGTCCTTCTTGTTCTTATACCTCCTTTCCTTTTGCAGCAGCCCTGAAAGCATCTTCTTTAACATCAGATGGACCTCTTTTTCTCATTTCACAAGAAATCAGAATCCCATGAAGTTGAACAACAGTAAGAGGTTGTAGATCCTGCTTCTCTTCAATAGCAGACACTTTTGATTCAAATTTGGGAGTTAGAGATATTAAAACATTTTCTACCAGAGTAGTGTCAGATATAGTTTCACCCAGATTTATCATATGATTTACAATGTCATATATATGTAAAAAGAAACTAGCAATGCTTTCTTCATTGTGCATTCTGAGTTTTTCATATTGAATTCTAAGAGTTTGGAGTTTAGCACTTTTTACCTTGGCATCATCTTCATAGCTTAGAATGATTTTGTCCCATATCTCCTTTTTTATATTAAACTGCATGACTTTGACAAATTTTCATTCAGTCAAACTTCCCAATAATGCATTGACTACCTTTGCATTGGTTTCATAGTTATTTCTTGTTGTTGCATCTATTGGAACGGAAGTTGCATATTGATAACCTCCTTCAACTATAGCCCATACATCTTCTCCAAGAGACTGAAGATAGGATTTTGTCCTTGTCTTCCAAAATGTTAAGTTGTTTTTGTTGAAGAGAGGTGGTCTAATAGATGCGGTCCCATCTTGATTGCTCATCTTGGCTGATCTTCCTTTTAGCGATTAAGCTTCTTTAGAAGGACCTGCTCTGATACCAATTGTTGGGAAAAATACTAAGAGGGGGGAGGCGGGTGGGGGGGTGAATCAGTATTTAGAGATTACTGATAATTTTAAATTTTAAATTACTTAATTCCATACGCGGCCTTGATTAACCCAACTCACGTATACACACGCGTATACCAAAAGAAACTTGTGTATACTAATATAATTTTATTGTTATAAAACTTTTTTTTTTTTTTCAGAAAAAAATCTTTAACTCATCTTATTAGTCATGATTCTGTTATTTAAGAAGTAAATATGTGTAGTAACAGTAGAATAAATCATCACACAAGACCAACACACATGAACACCAAGTTTTAAGGTGGAAACCCAACTCGAGAGAAAAACACCGCTATTGTCGTCTCTGCCTTCAATATTTATTATATGAAAACTTCTTACAATGATGTACTGATGTAGACTCATATCATTACGTAGGCATATACCTACAGAAGGCTGCAACCTTCTCTCATTTATGAGCTACAACTGGAAGGGAGCTACACCCCTTGATCTCGTTTACTAGCCACTACTGGAAGGGAGCTTCAACCCCCTAATCAAAACACCAGTTTTGACTGGCAGGAAGCTTATACTTCCCTCAGAATCACTACAGAATACGTTTCATAAATTTTCACACTCTATCACACATGTTGGACATAATTGTCAACTATGGATAAAACACGCTTCCTATACAGGTGATAATCTAGAACAACAGATTAAGACTATATGAATTCTTCTCATAACTAAGAACAGACACACAAAATAGATTAGAATATTACTTGGAATCCAAGTGCTTCCAAGTGGTTCCTTTTGTCGCTTCCATTGCAGCTTCAAATTCTAGCAGTTTGTGCAAAATGCTTCCTGCAAGAATGAACACTAAATAGCGGAAGATAGCAATAATAAAAATGTATATTCAAGTTAGTTGGCTAAATCAGTAAAGCATAAACCATATACATCAACTAAGATCTTACAATATGGAAAATCAAAACCAATACAGATGCATATATGGAAAAGTAAGTTGTATTCTTTATTGATGATAGAAGGAGAGGTTACAACCTAGTGACTGATTTGAAGTGACCATTCTAGCAACATTCCTAGACTCATCACAGTATAAATATCTCCAGCAGTTGTTACACTAATACAACTCTCAATTAAAAATCCACCAACACTTCTCTACTCAAATTCTTCCTTATCAAACACTAAGGTCTGTGTTCAATTTATAGAGAGGTTGAGGTAGTTTTGCAATCAATGACTTTCCAATAATAGGCAAGACATGTTCCCAATCTTGTAATGTCAAATGGACACTTGGATTTGAAGCTTGACACATGTGAACTCTTCTACAAGGCACTGGTGTTAGTATGAATCTTAATTCCAAGTGTACGAAAAAAGATCACTTTCGCTGTGCATAATAACAACCCTAACGGCAAATATGGTTGTCAATATCTTCAGATTTGCAGTTAGGTGATCAAGATAAATGCTGAAAAAATCTAGATCTATGCATTAGAAGACATTAAACAGTAGAAAAAACAAGATTTACTCCATGCATCCAATAGACAAGACAAGAATATGTTGAATGAGTTTTGTATTAGGGGCACCTGGGAGGAAAACACAGGAGGGTGTTCCTAGTTCTCCTCAATGGGATGGGTTCTTGTAAGTCCTCAGCACTTTAGATCTAAAATTCCTCTGTCTTGATGGTGTAGAAACCCAGACAAAAAATGATAGCAAAATATGAATATGATGGTGGATCAATAGTTAGACCAAAAGTATAGATCCAGAGTGATATTTAGGCAACAAAAGGTGGTAAATGAATGGGAAAACCCTTCTATTTATAATAAAATATTGAGTTATTCTAGATATTGGTGCATAATTAAAATATTATTAACCAAACTAAGATCCAACTTTTATGGAATATTTTATTATATTTGTTGGAGGGGTAAAAAAAATTGACTTAAATAAACTTTATTTGGGTAACATTAATAAATAAATAAATGATTTATTTATCATTTTAAGGATGTGGTTGAGTAATAATCAAATAAATAATGATTTATTTAATTATTTATGGGTGATTTAGTCATATTTAACAAAGAATATTATTTAAATAAGGTTTAAATAACTATTCTTTAGGATATAATAAGATAAATAATGATTTATCTAATTAATTTCCTTGTTTTGGGTTAAATATAACCAGGAATATTAATCAAACTATTGTTTATTTAATTATTCCTTGAGGAAAATAAAAAAAATGTAGATTTATTTAATATTTCCTCATGGGGTTTCCTGTTTAGATGATAAACAACTTAATAAAGGTGGTTTACTAAGTTATTTTTATAGTGAAAGAAATTTTACTTAGGGTAAAATTGGTCTTACATGGTGTACTTGGATCCATCTAATGATAATAGGTTAGATGACCAAAAAATGGTATAACATATTTCCCCCCAGCGTGTGAGTGTTAGGAGCTAATCGTATGACCGAAGTACGTTGTAAGAACTCAATCACTAGACACTGAAGGGGAAGTCAAAGAGGGAGAAGTATAAGGTAGACCAAAGTGCTGAAAGGACTAGACCCTAAGGAGGTGAGACTTATAGGTGCGAAAAGTCTCTTTTATAAGGGAGTACTTGCTATAGGCAGTGGGGGAGGCATACCTACGCCCGCCGAGTCAATAGTACAAAAAATAAGGCGTTCGGAAAACTACGGGACTGGCCAATATAGTATATGTTGGCATAAACATGAGCCAGATAAATAACATGATAATGAATCCCACATACATATTGTGCCTGGGATAACAGCCAGGACTTGTACAATAATATCTGAGTACATGAGATACAAATACAACCTAGATGCCCTTGTAAATAGGAAAGGGATTTGAAAATCTGACTGATATATGCAATCAAGAAGGTGTTGCAAGTCGCTAAGGCTGACATCATCAAATCTGTGGAGCTGCATCAAAGGCTGAAGTGAAGAAGTCATCCGGGTATGTGGGGGGCTACCTAAAGGGCCACCCACTCATGAGGGTTGGGACATCTCACACACACCCAGGAATCACTAATATCAGTTGTTGCATCACTGAACCATCAAGTATATGGATCTTGATCATGCTGAAAGGAGCTGGAGCTGAGAAACAATCAAGTCAAAGGGAAATAAGGAGTCCCTTTGCCTGAACCGAGGTACCGAACAAGAGTGGAAGCTGGAACCAAGGTACACCGCCCTCTAGACCTGTCTTCTGGAATAAATGGGCTGATGTTGACAGAAGGAGGTCCACCATAGGTGAGGCAATAATGGATCCTCAATTAAGGCATGAGAGAAAATAGTAGAGTGACTGATAGACTGACACCAATGATGATGATGAAATGGGGGGTACTGAGTAGCAAACAAATGACTTCCCTTGTTAGAGCATAAAGGGCATGGATGACCTGGCAGTGGCTGACACAATATCATGAGGGATAGGGGATAGTGGGACTGAAGGCCATAATGTGTGACACGAGAGAGGGACCAAGCAATGAAGGATGGAGGACTATAGCGGGATACAAAGGGACTCAGGATAGACTCCATGAATGAGATGATGACTCAACTCGGCTGCTTTAAACAAGGGCAACTCAATGGTGCTACCACACAGTCAAGGTCCAATGGGGGACCATAAAAACATGAGTACAAGATGGTAACTCACGACGAACATCAACACGAGCGTGGAAAAGTATGGAGGTCAAGTGGTGCCCCCAGTACGAGTGTTGCTAGTGAAGAAATTCGATTTTGAGGAGGGTTGAAGTGATGCTTCCTGGATAAAATGTGTTCTGGTGAAGTATCAAGTCACTAAAAACTAACAGATACAAATTTGAGGGTTTGGTGAGAGCTTTCCAACAGTACAAACGGTTCATCAAACTAAGTTACGGTTTGGCCATAGTAGGCAAAAGAAAAATCATGGGTTTTCTTTTAATAAGGCATCTTCCCTCCAAATTCACTCATTTGCAGGTAGAGCTATGGTGAATGTAGTGAGGAGAGAAGGCCCTAAATCATGTGACAATCGTAGCAGACAAATCGACCGTTGGAATTGAGATCCTTCAGTTGCAGGTAAGAGGCCTAATCCTACTCTTTCATTTCAGTGGATTGAAAGTTCATTTTAGGTACCCAGAGCTCATGAACAGGCCAGGTCACATTTTTTGTAGTCTATTCTGTGACCTGGGTAATAGGTACTCAGTAGAAAACTATGACTTCTCCCAGGAAATAACCTAAAAGGTGTGACCTATCAGAGAAAGGGGGTTTCAGTGCTGTTTTTGGCTAAGATCTGATATTTTTATGGTTGAGGGGCATAGGTTCCCCCAAGCATGTTGTGGTCACGCAAAAATGTATTTAGAAAAAGGGGAATCTAAACACATTTTAATGATGTGGTGCACCATTTGTTTTCATTATGGTTATGCAGTTTGAGAAAGGAAATGGAGGATTACCAATCTCTTTTGGTATTGCATATATGAATCAAATGGACTTTAAGTTTCTCGATTGGCATACATGGTGTCACTATCCCAAAGAGAATATTTGGAGATAATGAACTGATGCTCTCCTAGAAAACCCATAGGTTAGTCAACAACAATGTCTAAGAGACTGGGTTGTTGATGTAAGATGAAGGAACGATAAGGGGTTTCATCCCTAGAGTGATCTGAAGTGATATGGGACTCTAGAGGTTCTTCTAAATGTGGAATAATAATGGTACTAAAGTCAACACAACCAGATACACTAGGAGAGTTGTGGAGAATTTCTTCTCCTAGTCTCTCAAATATGGGTGCCACCTTAACCAAACATTGGGTTTCAATGTAATCGCCACAAGGTGTATGTGGTTCGAATTCATGGGTTCGATGTAAGGGGGGATAGATAAATTCAGGGATGGTGATTACTTCCATAATGTCATCATCGTGATAGAAGATGTGGTGGCTAGTGGAAGAAAGACCACCTGACGCGGCGAAGCTACCTGATTCATCATCATGGGAAGAGAGGTTTACATGCGCATCATCACAATGGGTAACAAAAAAGTAAGCAGATAAAGGATCTACTACCGATGTTGAGCCCAGGGTGATCGCTGAAGGGAGGTCAAGCAAAACATTAGGCGAAGTCTTCAAGGGCACTTCTACCGACGGTCTCATGGATGATGATAGGTAGAAAATGGTGGACGAAGGCTTCGTCATCTTGACATCAAGAGGGGGAATGTCAGTGGGAGCATTCGTGTCCTCTAGTTTTTCTGAAGCAAAATGCACAAATAAGGGAGCAGTGGACTCATTGTGCTTGGCCTCGAATTGGTGAACTGTCACTAGAGAGGTGTGAAAGTTTTCGAGGTGGGGACAGAGGTGGGTATAATGGCCATGGAAATCACAGAAAGCACCAGGGTCGTTTTTGTGAATAGTTTTTGGGGTTCCTAGCTGCAGTCGCGGAAGGAACAGGGGTTTCCAAGACCATAGACTCAGGGAACGCAACATTAACCATGGGCTTGAGATGAGGTAACTCTGGACAAGTATGGGTGGCATGACCGATAACATCACACAAAGCACAATGAATGGTATGCTTTGGAGGTCGAGGAAGGGTAGGGTTTTCCAGAGCAGCCTTATCTTTGGTCGCCTCCTTGCGAGCTTTTCCCTTCTTACCCGAAGCGGTTGCAATAGGAGGTGGTTCCTGTTGAGGTGGCTGAGGCACTGGGGCCGCGGAAGAAGTCATGGGGACCGGTTGAACCAGCGTCAAAGCAAGATAAGGTTTGGGTTGACCAGGTGGGGTAGTGGCTAGAGGATCAAGGTACCAGACGGGAATCCCAAGGGTCAAGTTAGGAAGACAGAGGGTGGCCATGACAGGTACCATGTACACTCCTGGGGGTGGAGCTAGGAACAGTATCTTACTGGAGGGGTAATGGCCAGATGGGATAGCTCCTAAATAGTTAAGGCCTGGAGGAACCGTTCCAGGAGGGTAAAGAGGCTCATGGATACCAGTTGAAGGGCCAGGAGGAGGAGCTCCAAAAGGCTGAATATAAGGGCTAGGAGTAGGCTGCAGAGGGCGAGGAGGCTGCGGACTAGCTGAGGCAGGCTACTTGAGGGCAGCCTGAGATGATTGTATCATGCAAACATTTGATGATATGGGATCAGAGATAGGAGGAGGAAGACCAGGGAATGTACCAAGCAATGAGGAATATTTGTAGACTCCGGGTGAGACACTGGTCAAAGGATTGACGATTTACTTATTGTCCACCGAAGATATGATGGACTCAGGGGAGGTCTGATACTTCAGTTCATAATATGTTAACTGGTCAGTGGTGACTATCTTTCCGTTATGGGGGGAAGGACATCTTGCGGTGGACTGCGGATGGGACAACAAACATCATATAAGTGTAGCTATGACCCAATAAAATGTTGTAATCTAGGGGGTCATCTATGACTTCTATTTCAACGCTAATAGTCCTTCCTGCAAGAGTAATAGGACAATTGCGGAAAAGGCCAATGGGATGGGAGGCGTGGCCATCCCACGCTCGGAGAGTGATCATGGAAGGAGAAAAATCAGGTGATCCGAGTTGCTTCCAAACTGAAGCAGACATCACACAGGTGGATGCCCCCTCATCAATAATGCATCGGGAAATGTTGGCATTCCGGATCTTCACTGGGATTTGGAAAGCGATGGAAGCTGGGAGAGGAGGATGCTCTGATCGGTCAACATCAAATACAATCAATCGATCATCGGAAGGATATACAATGCCCATGGCAGATAGAAGAGATTTTCATTGTGAAGGGCACGACTGGAGGATTTCCATCATTGAAATGGCAGTAGGGGATTGTGCCAAATCATCTACTATGCTATACCAATGGGAAAATTTTCCGGAAGCAGAATTTCAGCGTAGTGGTCCCTTAGGGATATTGGTATGAACCTCTGCCTTAGGCTGAGGGATCTGCAAGGGACCATTAGGTGTCGAAAGAGGCTCTATAGAGATCGAAGGAGGTGGCTTGGGGATAGACGTAGCAGGAGGCTTGTTGTACTGATGAGACCGAGTCTAAATATTGATGTCTACTATTAGGAATCTGTAATTTGCAAGATTGGAAAATACAAACTGCAGAGACAACACTTGAACCACTTTGGGATTCTAGGATCTAGCCCTCCTAAATCTAGAGAGGGATCTCTATATAAGTGCAAAGATTGATTTATCTTTAAGGTTTTTATGTGTGATATTAGGCTAGTTATTAAGAGCAAGGGTTTTTGCTTGGTTTTGGATGGTTGAGCATGATTTTTAATTGAGTGGAAAGTCCTAGAATGAAAGAGTTTCAAAGGTGTGAAGTTGCAAGAAATCAGAACAAACTTTGGCTGATAGGATAGATATGATGTTGGTTTTTAGTCGATTGGGCTATGGAGTCATAAAAGGGTCTAATTGTGCAACAATTTCAAGAGTGGTCCAATGGGCAAGTCATCTATATCACAAGATCTTTGAGATTAAATGATGGAATGGAACAATAAAAGTGTTGAAGGGGTGGAAAAATACAATAATTTCAACTAGGATTTATCAGTCTTTCCAAACAAGAAAATCCTTTTAAGTAACTGTTTAAAACCAACCAAATCATAGGGCTAACCATAGACTTCTTTGGACAAGTTCGTATTAAAGCTAACTCATTAGACAAACAATCCACTAATCCACATAATTACTTTCAGAAGGGATGAAAACATATAAGAAAAACAAAGTGCAGCCTAAGATCAGATAAGATACTTTTACATCTAGACTGCTTTTAGCATACTCTTAGGGAAACTTTCAGAATTACCTTTGAAGAATGAACTAGAAGACAAGGTAAAGCATAAACTTTCCTAGTCTAACTCTACTGAGCACATAATGAAAATAATGTTCAAGAACTACTTTTCAAGCTTCACACCTCAAGATAGGGACAAACCAACATTCCTTGATAGTGTTTACACTTAACTTAAGTCATTCTTAAACACACAATTTGGAGGAAAACATTGAGATAAAGCTTATCAGTTAGAGAAGGGTAGTGTAAACAGAAAATCCTAACTCTATGCTTACTTTTCTTTATCAGAGAATAAGTGGACAAAATGGCATATATGAAAGGAAAAAAATAACACAGAAAGAAGCACTTCACCAGTGATATAGACCAGCATCCCAAGAATCAGCTTGTATATTGATGTCAATCCAGTTACATTCTTCAAGTCCAATGTTTCAGTTCAACAATCATCTTCTCTTCTTAGCCTAACTTATTTTATCACAAACAAAGCTTCAAGAGCCTTTGAACACTATTTACATGTAGAAAATTTCGAGCGCAAGTATATTTCAAAGTTCTGCAACCAACCCTTTTCAATGAGCTCCTCAAGAAGATTTTATAGGAAAATGGGGAGGTAGAATGAGAGAAAATATCTACAGGCTCAATTAATACAGCTTAATGCTTCTCGGCTTTTGAGGGGCTCAATGGAGAATATTACAAATATTTCCTCTGTATTAATTGGTTTACATTTAAGTATTAAGCTCATTGGGGATATTTTGTTGACTTTATGGCTCTTTGTTATCTTTGTAATAACTCTGCTGATATTTTGCAATAAGTCTCTTTGGCTTGGAATAACTGTTCAGCTATATTAAGGCAAATATCCTCTATTCTGGTAATAACTATGCCATATTTTGAATGCTTTGAGGCTACAGGTGGCTTTTGGTAGCTGAGAGGATTCAATTAGCCTCTGATGTGGCTGTGGAGGCTTTCTCAGATTGATAGATCTGAATGTTTTTCTTTAATCACTGTTAATTTGCTTCTGATCTTTGTGTTAGGCATAATTAGGCCTCAATTATGTCTTCTGTTCTTCAAACTATGTTTAATTGAGTGGATTAGGCGTTTGATTGTCGATTTAGGCCATAATCCCTCAAAAATGTGTAAACATTCTTCAATTCTTCATCTCTGCTGAGACTGGATCCTTTAACACTGATACTCTTTATTTGATTAAATTTTTTTGTGTCTTGTTGATGTGCTGATGTTACAGTGGGCTCTTATAATGTTTCCAGCATTCACGAGGCACTGGCAAACTTGGATGGGAAACCCTGTGGAACAATCTTTTTTGATGAATAAAGGCCTGGGGGATCGTCATCCCCGACCTTTGTTTTTATTTTAACATAATGAAAAAAACCATTGAAACCTGCACAATACAAGAAAAAATAGAAAAATCCTGTGTATTTGGGTCAGTCTGCTTTGGAGGCTTAGGTTTAGAGCACAGCCGTTGGATGAAAGCATCCAACGGTGATGATTACTTTGCGAGGGTCAAAAGGAAGGTGGTTGGAACAAACGGTGCAAAATATTAAGTCCGGTCCATTGATCCGCAGAGATAAATGGTTAAGATTGATCAGGGTAATATAATGTAGAGGGTCCACATTATGCGAAATGGAAGAAAATGCGAAGAAAATAGGTGAAAAAATCCTTTGGCGGAGAAAAAGGTTAAAATGAAATTCGGGGTTTTCGAAAGGATTCTGGGCCGTTGGATCTGGGCTTGGCAGGGGAGATCGACGGCTGAGAATCCATCGGAAGATTGCCAATCAGGAAGGGGAAATAAAATATTTAACGCGCCTAATGGAAATCTCCAATGCGAGATTCCGAAAGCCATTGATTGGTTTAAGATCAACAGTCGGGATTCGCTTAGACCATGAACCGGTGGGTTTCCTTTTAACATAAAAAAATGGATTTTTCATGAAATACAAAGGAATAATTTCATCGGGGAAGGTTTATTTATATGTTTTAGTGCTCGATTGCGGGGCCTTGGGGTATATGAAAATATTAAGAGATAGGGGGTTTATAACAAAGGAGCCAATCGCATTGGGACTTTTCATTTAAACAAAGGAACGCGCCCATCAAAAGTTTTGAATGCGATAAGCGCTTCAGAACTTTAACTCTTGGTCTTGGGCATGGGTATATGGTGGGGAAGTGGTTTAGGGCTTAGCCCAAATGGGCTTAGGCCTATAATGAAAAAATGGGTTTTTATGAATTTTCAATGATTTTAAAAGGAATTTGAGGGTTTCGGTAAGGTTAAAAAAGGAGTTTTAAACCTTGTAAAAGGGGATTTATGAAGGGAAGAAGGGAAATAATGGAAAATAGAGGAATTTCATGGGGAAAAAGGGGATAAAAGTGAAGGTTAATAATGAGTGAAAATAGGGGTAAAATGAGGAAAAAATGGATTTTTTGCAGCAGTCTTTTCTTCAGGAAAACAACAGAATTTCAAAATTGAGAGGGAAATAGCAGTGAAGATTAATCAAAGGATAAGTCAACTACATAAGACTTCATTAACTAACAATTTTGGCAATAAAATTGTTTCTTGAAGGCTTCAAAAAATGATTTAGCCACCATTTGATATGACAAATTTTTTAGGTGGCTAACAGTGGCTCCACATGGGGATGGTGCCTTTTTGAAGGCATCAAAAACTTCAGACTTGTATTCTCTGGGGGGCTGATCAGTGCCACATCCATTGTGCTGCAACTTTCTTCACTTGGATGATCTTCTTTTGCTCTGAAAATGTTAGCAGCCATGAAAGACAATGGAATACTATCAAACCAAGCTTTCTACCTACCCAATCCTATTGATCTAACATTTTTTCTTCTTTCAGAGTGCACTTGGATTGGAAAAATATTTTACAAACATTTTATTCTTTTGAAAGCATAAAACTAATCTAAGTCTACTTCTTATTTCTCCATGAACTCAGATTAAACAGTTGAGTTCATAAGCTTCTCTACCTAATCTACTATCTGTTAGGATTAAACAGTCTAACATATTTTTATTTTCTAACTTCTAAAACAGAAATTTAAAAGCATACAAGTCAGGATTGAATAGTCTTACTTGTTGCTGATCTATGGCATAAAACAAGCTACACATAGATAATTATTTTGCAGAAAATTAAATCAAAATGGTGAAGGCTTAAGATCTGAAAGTTCTAAGCATGACCTTCTCTTTTCTTCAGCTCTGTTTTGTAAATTTGTTTGAGTTGTTTTCTGTTTGATCTTTGGTTCAAGTTTTGAGCATATCAAAACTAGTTTACCTCTATTTTTGACTCATGATTTAAACAGATTAGAGTCATTCTTCTTTTGGAATCTTAGGTTCGGATTTTGAGCTTGTTTGAACCTTTATTTATCTATCCTAATCTACCTAACTGATAAGCCAAGATTAAGTTGTTTGGAAAATTTGATTCACTAACCTATTAGTAATAAATTTAAAACAATTAGTCATGATTAGGTTGTATGACTAACTAGGAGTGTGTTTCTTAGGAGTGGCATTTGAACTTGCACACTTTCAGATTTTGTTTCTCTTTTTTGGTATGGGGCTGTACCTTTCTTGTTTTTTAAAATCTACCATCTTTTCTTTCTTTTACTGTTTTTTGTATTTTTGATTTTTCTAACTTTGAATGCAATGGTGAATGAAATATTTATAATGAGAAAAATATAAAAAGGCTTTCAACCATGATAGGATCAAGAGAAATAATGTTTGAGCATCCTGCCATTGACAGGACCCCCAAACAGTTTAGCTCCATTCAATTCCTGCAAGAAATAAGCATTGTTACTAGCAGTAGAATGAATGAGAAAAGGGCCAAGCCATAAGTTATTGAATTTCCCATGCTTTCCCTTATCTTCTCTCCTTGAGTCCCACTTTAACACTTTGTCCCTAGCACTGAAATTACTGGCCTTTGTCCTTCTATAAAAATGCTTCTTGATGCTCTCTTGCCTTTGTAATGCTCTGTTATAGACCTCCTCTCTAGTTTACTGAAGATGTATAGTCTGATTAATCCTTCTGATCATGTCATTGTCTTCAGACTACACTTCTTGAATCAAATTCATAACTGGTGCACCAACGCTGGTTGGAAAAATTGCATATGTACCATACACAAGCTGGTAGGGTGACATTCCAAAATATTTCTTTAATGTCAATCTGTCAGCCCAAGTGCATGCACTAGCTTTGTGTGCCAAGACTTCTTATTTCCTCTAGCAACTTCTTGATTATGTTCACCAAACTTTTGTTTGAGGATTTTGCCAGCCCATTACCTTGAGGGTAATAAGCAGTAGAATGACCCAATGTAATCTGATATTTGTGACATAATTCAACCATCTTCTTAGATCCAAATGTTGTTGCATTATCAGTGATGATCTTCCTAGGACAGCCAAATCTAAAGAGGATATGAGTCTCAATGAATTTTATGATGAGAGAGTCATTGGCTTACCTAGAAGGGATGGCTTCTATCCATTTGGTAAAGTAGTCTGTTGCAGTGAGAATCCATCTATGCTAGGTAGATGAGGGTGGATGGATTTCTCCTATGAAGTCAAGTCCCCATTGTTGAAAAGAAACTTCAACAATGATTGGATGCAAAGGTAAGGGAAGAAATTTTCTTTTGCCTTAAAAAAGTTGGCATTTATGGTAGGAAATGATCATTTTGTGTATATCTAGAAAGAGGGTGGGCCAATAGTAACCAGCTCTAAGGATTTTGTTGGCTGTAGTTTTCTAGTAGAGGTGGTCTCCACATTCTCCTTCATGGAACTCGTGCTTAACCTTCTCTGCATCATTCTTAGGCAAACATTTAAGCAATATACCACTTGCATTTTTCCAATAAAGACATTTATCTATAATGTAGTAGTTTACAGCTTTTAACTTTAAAAACCTTGCCTTTGTTTTTGATAAACCAGGAGGTGTATTCAGATTAAAAAAAGCATATAGAATATCAGCATACCAAGAGGAATTCATAAAATGATCTTCAATAATGGGAGTTGACAGTTTCTCTTGTTCATCTAAAGCATTTATCATGTTTATTTCAAAAAATTCAAAATTTGATTCAACCATTAACCTAGCTAGACCTTGGCCTTTAATGAGTTTAGTGGGCTTGATCTCTAAATCATATTCAAGTATCACAGCTATCCACTTACCTCTCTTGCCATCTAGGTCCTGTGTTAGAATGTCTTTCACAACTGAATTTGGGACAAAGGCAATGATGTGGGAGTGAAAAATGTATACTCTGAAGTATTTTAAAGCTTTGACCAAAGTAAAAGCTTGCTTTTCCATAATGTTGTACTTCAGAGGAGCATCTCTCAATGCCTTGCTAAAGAATGCAATGGGTTGCTCTTGTCCTTGTGGATTTTTCTGTAATAGGACAGCAGCTATTGTATGTTCTGATGCAAATGAAAAAATGTAAAAATATTTTGAAAAATCAGGACTTATTAGGACTGGTGTTTCAGTTAATGCTTGTTTCACCATCTCAAAAGATTTGTTTGCTTCCAAGGTCCATTTAACTCCTTGTTCCTTTTTTATCATGTTTGTAATGTTTCTAAGGAGTTCAGCCAAGTTGGGTATGAACCTTCTCAAGAAATTAATCTTTCTAATGAAAGATTGTAGTTCCTTGATGTTTCGAGGATGAGAGATTTGCAATATAGCCTCAATCCTCTTTGGGTCTATCTTTATCCCCTCTTCTGATATGATGTGCCCAAAAAGTTTACCTTCTTGGAGACCAAATAGCGTTTTCTTTGGATTTAAAGATATCCCAAACTTCCTGCATTTCCCGAATACTTTTCTCAAGTGTTCTAAGTGCTTTTCATCTATCTTAGAAAAAACAGTAACATCATCAAGGTAAATAATGATGAAGTAGCCCAATTCTTCTGAGAATGCAATGTCCATGGCTCTCTGAAAAGTAGCACCAGCATTCATTAAACCAAAGGGCATTTTCACATACATGAAAGTGTCCCAAGGTGTAGTAAAAGCTATCTTTAATTGATCATCAGGATGTACTAAATTCTGATTGTATCCTGAGTAGCCATCTAGCAAATGAATTCTTTTGGAACCAACTACCCTTTGTAAAATATGATCCATTTTGGGCAAAGGGTATTTGTCCTTCAATGAGTCTTTGTTTAAGTCTCTAAATTCTATACAAAGCCTAATCTCTCATGTTTTCTTCCTAACTGACACCAGATTAGACACCCACTCAGAATATCTAATAGGGACAATAATACCAGCTTCATACATTTTCTTGATTTCCTTCTCAACCAAAGGTAACTGAACAGGGTTTATTCTACACAGTTTTTGTTTAAATGGCTTTTGGTTGTCCTTGAGAGGTATCTTGTGCTGAATTATTTCAGTGTCATAGGATTTCAGATCCTCATAACTCCATGCAAAAACATCAGAAAATTCTTTAAACAACTCTATGTATTTAAGTTTGATGTGAGCTGGTAAAGTTTTAGACAGTTTTATCATCTTTGGTTTTAGTTCACTACCTATATTACACTCTTTAACTTCAGTTTCCACAGGCTCTAGCTTTGGCTTCTTGGCCACATCATTGAAATCAAACAACTCTTCTAAAGGGGCTAGACCTTTTGGCAGACTTTGATTTTTAGACTGTAGAGTTTCTAAGTCTTCTGTTTCTAACTCAGCAACCATTTCTGTTGTGTTTTCACATTTTTTAGACAATATATTTACATGAGCCATCTCTGGAGATTATTCTTCTTCATTAAGTAGATTTTTTTCACTAGGATAGTCTGTTTCATATTCTAAATCTGAACTTGGTAGTTCAAATTCATTTCTAGACTACAGGAAGTCTTCTATTTGTTTGTCTCCATCAAACACTTGCCAATATTTCTCGTTATCAGGGACAACTGGTTTGAATTTAATTTGATTTGTACATTGTTTGGTTTCATACGGTGTTAAGCATGTTCTAGCAGCAAAAGCTAAACTGTGGGCCATGATATTATTTTCTCTTGGGACAAAAACAAGTTGGGATTCCTAAAAAGTTTTTAATAAATCCATGACATCATTCCTGTAGGCTCTAAGTCTGTGGTTTTTGGCGTTGTATTCCCCATTCACTTGCCTAACGATTAACTTTGAATCCCCATGCACTTTAATTCTCTTGGATCCTAATTTCTTCAACAAGTGTAAGCCTAAAAGAAGGGATTCATACTCCGCTATGTTATTCGAACACTGAAAATTTAATCTGTAGGAATGGCCTTCTATGTGGTTGTTTTCAGTGTTATGTATCCAGACTCCTGCACCAGCATTGCTCCTAGTGCAAGACCCATCGGAGTTCATTATCTAAAGAGGACTAGTTTCTAGTTCATCAGTTTGGTTACTATCCTCTTCAACTAGTGTGCTTTCGGATTGTTCTTGAAGATCAGCACTATATTGAATTTTTTTTAATTCCTCAGGTTTTTCATTGCATTTAGGACTGCTTTCTTGAATATCAAGGTTTAAAAGAAATGTATGATTGATTTGCAACTCTAGACCTATGTTTTGTCTGCTGGAGTTTTCAGGTTTAGCAAACTGTTTTGACACTTCTGTGTCGTCTTCCTCCTCCTCTCTATCTGCCATTAATTCAGTGAAGGCCACTTTTTCATTGAATGTTTCATAATTGAAAAGGATAAATGAGTTGAGTCCTGTGTTTATAGAATAAAGAGGAGAGTTCTGTGGTCTCTCTTGGCTAGTAACCATGTATTTCATATGAGACTCCCTGTAAAGTCTTCTAGTTTGATTGAAAACAGGGATGGTTGCATATGTCATGTCCATCTGCATCATTCCTTGTAACTTAGCTCCCCAAGATCTTGATAATAGCATACCATATTTTGGGGGTAAATCAGCCACTACAATATCCATGACTAAACACTTGGCTGGGATTTGTGCTAAGTTAACACAAAGGTCTTTGATTAAACCTAAGCATTTCACTCTACTTGAGTCAAAAGAGTAAAGATATTTGTAAGGTCGGGTGATTTCAAGGCCTAGGCTCTCCATTACAGCTTTGGGCATTAAATTATGAGAGGCCCCTGAATCATGCATAATGTTATGTAAAATCTTGTCATGAACATTTAAACTAACATAAAAAGGAAGAACTGGTTCCTCTTGATATCTACCTTCAATCTTGGGACCAAATATGAGCTCTGGTTGGTCATCGTTAAGATTGACAGTGTCATTATTCTCTTCTATGTTAAAAGCCTTCAAAATTTGAGATCTATATACATTTTGGGCAGCTAACTCAGTAAGGGGAACGAAGATTTTGATTCTGGCAATTTCTTGCTCCAAACTAAAAGGCATCTGATTCTTTGAAGTGCTTGTTTTAGCCTTATTAACTGCCACCATATCAACAAAGTCAGTTTGTTGATTTTTTCTATTTACATTGGTCAGAATTGTTTTAACAGGAGCACCAGCTGAGGTACTAGTGCTGCTAAGATCTGCACTCTGTTTTTCATTATTTTGAGTGCCTTTCTCTTTATTTTTATCATAATTTCCAGCCACTATTTTATCTTTCTGTTTTACAATTTTGGGTTTATTTATAGTGTTGTTTTGTGTAGATTTGTCAGAGGTTTTGTTGTTGGGGGTTTCCAAATTCTTTTTACTTCTAAGGTCGTATTCCTTTGTGGTTTCTATGATGAAATTTTCCATTTCCTGATAGTAATATTCGTCCTCTGGTCTTTTATCATCATAGGGTGTGTATAGACCTTGTTTTCTTTTGTAATGAACTTCAAAGTCATCATTATCTACTCCCAAGATGTTTATATCATCCTCCTTTGTTTTTTCTAATGTTTCTTCAACCTCACCTACATAGTTTTGATGAAAAGGAGGAGTGATTTGGTGATCATCCTCCCTTGTTCTGTTTTGAGGCTAGTTTCTCCTAAAATTCTGATTTTGGTTTTGATTTCTGTATTGAGGAGCTATTTGGTTTTGACTTGCTTGTGCTCTCTCAAGTATGCTCATATTTTTCATCATCTCCTCCATCATTCTCTCCATCTTTGAGCTATATGTGAAAGGTGTGGATTCCTCTCTAAAGGACACTCTCTTTTCATTCTTCATTCTTGCTCTTTTCTCCATTAAATTAACTTCCACTGTAAGAGCTCATTTTTGCATACCTTCAAGAGTTAAAGGATCTCTTTCTCTTAGCTGATAGGCCATTTTAGGATCAAATCCTTCAAGAAAATTGTTTAAATCTTAGCCTTGTGGAGGTTTTAAATCTAGGGGAAGGGCATTGTACACATTATTAAATCTAGTGCAGTAAGCTTGTACACTTTCCCCAACGTTTCTTTGGAGATTTTTGTAATCAGAAAGTATTTGGAGAGGGTTTTTCTTCACTTCCCATTTGTTTAAGAATAACTAATGGAAGGCTTGGAGATCATTAATACTGTGAGGGGTTAAGCCCTTGAACCATTTTCTTACTTCTCCCCCTAAACTCTGAGCAAATAATCTAAGTTTGACAGTTTCTTCATCAATTTCATTTATGTCAAAGTAGTCATTCATCTTATCCACATGTTGTGAAACATTAGTAGCATTACTGGCATCATACAATGGTATCTTGCATTGATAGTCCTGTGGAAGATTGACTAATGGTAAAGGAACGACCAACGGGGCATACCATGTTGCCATGATAGGAGGTGGGGGTGGATTTACAAGAGGTGGATTAAAAAAGGGAAAGTGGGTTGGAATGTAGTGGTTTGGAAAGTGGATGTATGAAGAACATATGTGGATGGAACAACAATAGATTGTTGAGCTGATCTTGGATGAGAGACACCTAAATTGTGAAGGAAATGTAAATCAGGTGGTGTAGTTTCTCTACTACCAAGATGTTCACTTGTTTCTAGGGATGAAAGTGAAAACTCTAAATCTAACAGATCTAAATCATCAAGTGACCTATTTGTAAATGGGTTTCCTAAGTCAACTTGTGATTCTTATAGAGCTGCAAGGTTTTCAGGAACAGAATTAGCTCTAAGGGGTGGTCTGAAAACAGTTTAAAATTTAACCTTAGGAGACTTCCTAAGTATTCTTTCAGGGTTATCAACTATCTCAGGAGGGTTTGGGTCAGGTTAGGCTCTAGTATAAATCTTTCTAGGAGCCACTATGCTATGTTTTTCAGACCCAAGAAAACAAGAAAATTTTAACCAAATATGATAATATTTAAGATGCTCACTGATCTTTAAACAAGAAAAATTTAATCCTAAAGTCCTCTAACTGAGTTTATATGATGTTATGATGATAATGGGTCTTCCCAGTGGAGCCTTAAGGTCTGTTTAGGATTGTGGAGTCACCAGGTGGAAATTTTTAGCTCTTTTGGAGGTAAAAGGATTTATGGTCCACCACCATGTTTATTGAATACCAATCTGAAATATTTTTGGGTTTTCTGAGTTTTTTCAGTCCTATGGGTTCTAAAAGCGTCCTAAATTTGTTTTAACACTTAGCTACAGTGATGACACAAAGAGAGTTTACTCTTATGGCTAAGCTAGCTGATCCTTCAATGTTTGATAATCTCTCATGAGAATCCTAAGGTTTCCTTAGTTTTTCACTGATTCAAATAAGTTTTATCATGATTACCATTTTCTTTGGTAGTGCTTGAAGAGGGCTACTTGTACTCACTGAACACTGAGTGCTTGGCTAGAAATGTTATGCCTGGTGGGTCAACCAGTTAACATACCAAATGTTCTTGAATCAAGGGCTTTCTGGAGTCTTAAGGTGTTCTTAGATTCTCACTAACTCAGAAATCCCCAGCGGAGTCACCAGAAATGTTAGGAATCTGTAATTTGCAAGATTGGCAAATACAAACTGCAGAGACAACACTTGAACCACTTTTGGATTCTAGGATCTAACCCTCCTGGATCCAAAGAAGGATCTCTCTATAAGTGCAAAGATTGATTTATCTTTAAGGATTTTATGTGTGATATTAGGCTAGTTATTAAGATCAAGGGTTTTTGTTTGGTTTTGGATGGTTGAGCATGATTTTTAATTGAGTGGAAAGTCCTAGAATGAAAGAGTTTCAAAGGTGTGAAGTTGCAATCAATCAAAACAAAATTTGGCTGGTAGGATAGACATGACATTGGTTTTTAGTCCATTAGGCTATGCAGTTATAAAAGGGTTTAATTGTGCAGCAATTTCAAGAATGGTCCAATGGGAAAGTCATCTATATCACAAGATCTTTGAGATTAAATGATGGAATGGAACAATAAAAGTTTGAAGGGGTGGAAAAATACAATAATTTCAACTAGGATTTATCAGTCTTTCCAAACAAGAAAATCCTTTTAAGTAACTGTTTAAAACCAACAAAAGGACAGGGCTAACCATAGACTTCTTTGGAAAAGTTCGTATTAAAGCTAACTCATTAGACAAACAATCCAGTAATCCACATAATTACTTATAGAAGGGATGAAAATAGATAAGAAAAAAAAAGTGCAACCTAAGATCAGATAAGATACTTTTAAATCTAGACTGCTTTCAGCATACTCTTAAGGAAACTTCTAGAATTACCTTTGAAGAAAGAACTAGAAGACGGGGAAAACCATAAAATTTCCTAGTCTAACTCTACTAAGCACATAATGAAAATAACATTCAAGAACTACTTTTCAAGCTTCGCACCTCAAGACAGGGACAAACCAACATTCCTTGATAATGTTTACACTTAACTTAAGTCATTCTTAAACACACAATTTGGAGGAAAACATTGAGATAAAGCTTATCAGTCAGAGAAGGGTACTGTAAATAGTAAATCCTAAATCTATTCTTGTTGTTCTTTATCAGAGAATAAGTGGACAAAATGGCATACATGAAAGGAAAACAATAACACAGAAAGAAGCAGTTCACCAATGATATAGACCAGGATCCCAAGAATCAGCTTGTATATTGATGTCAATCCAGTTACATTCTTCAAGTCCAATGTTTCAGTTTAGCAATCATCTTCTCTTCTCAGCCTAACTTATTTGATCACAAACAAAGCTTCAAGAGCCTCTGAACACTATTTACATGTAGAAAATTTTGAGCATAAGTATATTTCAAAGTTCTGCAACCAACCCTTTACAATGAGCTCCTCAAGAAGATTTTAGAGGAAAATGAGGAGGTGGAATGAGAGAAAAGATCTACAGGCTCAATTAATACAGCTTAATGCTTCTCGACCTTTGAAGGGCACAATGGAGAAGATTACAAATATTTCCTCTGTATTAATTGGTTTACATTTAAGTATTAAGCTCGTTGGGGAGATTTTGTTGACTTTAAGGCTCTTTGTTATCTTTGTAATAACTCTGCTGATATTTTGCAATAAGTCTCTTTGGCTTGGAATAACTGTTCGGCTGTATTAAGGCAAATATCCTCTGTTCTGGTAATAACTATGCCATCTTTTGATTTCTTTGAGGCTATAGGTGGCTTTTGATAGCTGAGAGGATTCAATTAGCCTCTGATGTGGCAGTGGAGGCTTTCTCGGATTGATAGATCTGATTGTTTTTCTTTAATCACTGGTAATTTTCTTTTGATCTGTGTGTTAGGCACAATTATTCCTAAATTCTGTCTTTTGTTCTTCAAACTGTGTTTAATTGAGTGGATTAGGCATTTGATTGTCGATTTAGGCCATAATCCCTCAAAATTGTGTAAATAGTCTTCAATTCTTCATCTATGCTAAGACTAGATCCTTTAACACTGATACTCTTTATTTGATTAAATTTTGATGTGTCTTGTTGATGTGCAAATGTTACAGTGGGCTCTTATAATGTTGCCAGTGTTCATGAGGCACCAGCAAACTTGGATGGGAAACCCTGTGGAGCAATCCTTTTTGATGAATAAAGGCCTGGGGGATCGTCATCCCCGGCCTTTGTTTTTCTTTTAACATAATGGAAAAAACCATTGAAACCCGCACAATACAAGAAAAATTAGAAAAATCCTGCGTATTTGGGTTGGACTGCTTTGGAGGCTTAGGATTAGAGTGCAGTCGTTGGATGAAAGCATCCAACGGCGAGGATTGCTTTGCGGGGGTCAAAAGGAAGGCGGTTGGAACAAACGGTGCAAAAGATTAAGTCTGGTCCGTTGATCTGCAAAGATCAATGATTAAGATTGATCGGGGTAATATAATGTAGAGGGTTCACATTATGCGAAATGGAAGAAAATGTGAAGAAAATAGGTGAAAAAAAATCCTTTGGCGGAGAAAAAGGTTAAAATGAAATTCGGGGTTTCCGAAAGGATTCTGGGCCATTGGATCTGGGCCTGGCGGGGGAGATCGATGGCTGAGAAGCCATTGGAAGATCGCCAATCAGGAAAAGGTGATAAAATATTTAATGCGCCCAATGGAAATCTTCGATGCGAGATTCCAAAAGTTGTTTATTGGTTTAAGATCAATGGTTGGGATTCGCTTAGACCATGAAACGGCCGGTTTCCTTTTAACATAAAAAAAATGGATTTTTCATGAAATACAGAGGAATAATTTCATCAGGGAAGGTTTATTTATATGTTTTAGCATCGGATTATGGGGCCTTAGGGTATATGAAAAGATTAAGAGATCGGGGGTTTATAACAAAGGAGCCAATCACATCGGGACTTTTCATTTAAACAAAGGAACGCGCCCATCAAAAGTTCAGATTGCGATAAGCACTTCGGGACTTTAACTCTTGGTCCTGGGCATGGGTATATGGTGGGGAAGTGGTTTAGGGCTTAGCCCAAAGGGGCTTAGGCCTATAATGAAAAAATGGGTTTTTATGAATTTTCAATGATTTTCAAAGGAATTTGAGGGTTTTGGTAAGGTTAAAAAAGGAGTTTTAAACCTTGTAAAAGGGGATTTATGAAGGGAAGAAGGGAAATAATGGAAAATAGAGGAATTTCATGGGGAAAAAGGGGATAAAAGTGAAGGTTAATAATGAGTGAAAATAGGGGTAAAATGAGGAAAAAATGGATTTTTTGCAGCAGTCTTTTCTTCAGGAAAACAACAGAATTTCAAAATTGAGAGGGAAATAGCAGTGAAGATTAATCAAAGGATAAGTCAACTACATAAGACTTCATTAACTAACAATTTTGGCAATAAAATTGTTTCTTGAAGGCTTCAAAAAATGATTTAGCCACCATTTGATATGACAAATTTTATAGGTGGCTAACATCTATGGTTAGAGGTTGAGCAGAGTTCATCATGAGAATCTAGTAATCGGAGGTACCAGATGGAAGAGGTTGAGTGGCCACCTGTCCTTCAGGTGGTTGGGTAGCCACAAATCCTTGCTGATGGAAAGGATTAGTAAGCACAGCCGGCTGACTAGGCGTAGCATTGGGAGGGACAGAAAGGGAGGCTTTCTTTCCTCGCAACGTTGCTTGAGACTCCCACATCTAATTCATCTGTTTAAAAGAGGACAATAATGCATGTAATGACCATGAACACCACAACAAGAACAAAGTTTGTTCATGGGAATAGGCCTGTCCTGCTTGGGCTGAGAGCCCTATTGCTGGTTAGCAGTGTTAGGTGCATTATTTTGAGGATTAGGTCTAGGATTACCGGGAGCAAGTTTATTTTGAGTGCCTTTCCTCGTCTCTTTGGAGGGAGGGGATTAGTCATGCCCTGTTGTGCATACACCTGCTCCTGAGGGGGCAGTGGCTGTTGTTGCGAGGGTTGAGAAGGAAAGGGAGGCGAAGGTGCTAATGCTGGAGGATATGGAGCACCAGGATGTAGATACGGATAATAAGGGGGGTGGGTAATAGTGTGGTAAAAAGGAGGATGGGAAAAAAGAGGAGGCATGCCTTATCCTAGATACGTGCTACCGGGAGGGGGAAAAGTGCAGGAGGTACTGCCCCCCCCCCAGGAAAACCATAGCCCATGGGAGGTTGAGCGTGTGGATTAGAGAGAGCTCCAGTGATACCGTCGATGGCATGAGGTGCCCCCGGTGCATTGCCACCACCAAGTCTGGGAAGATTAGGTAGAATGGTATAAACATAACCTGACTGAGCGTAGATTGGGTCGTATTTTAACGCCATTTGGAGAGCGGCTTCTTCAGTTTGAGGAAAATGCGATGCGACATCTTTCCCGATAGGAGACAAGAGAGATCTAAGGAACCAATCCATGTAGACATGGTCTTCAAAGGTAGGGGATTGACATAGGCTCTTTCTTCTCTGCGACTCCTGGACATGATAGAATAAGCGAGTCATAGATGATTGATGGAAAGAAGTCAAAAGTTCAATACCAGTGTCATAACGAAGGGGAAGTTGGAAATAAGACAAAAAATCCCAAGCAATAGTCGCAAAGGTGATATGAGAGGAACGGGCCTGATCAACATACCACTTATAAGCCTAACCTGTAAGCATATGTTGGAACAACTGAAGACGGACAAAGTCATCGGTAATGGAGTTAGACGAACATCACATGTGGAAATATCGAACATGATTTGAAGGATCTTCTCCAACAATGCCTTCAAACTTTGGGATGTCGAAAGGGAGATTCGTCAGCATAGCAGGCCAACTAGCGTCATGGTGTATAGGTTCATTTATCAACTGGTCGAAATCAGAGAGGATGAGGCCTGCCATGAAGGGGAGCAAGGGCATAGCCGGGGTAGTGTCCATTGCGGTCCCACTAGCGGTATTCCCAGCATGAGGGCCGTGGATACCACCAGCATTAGGTCCTGCACCAGACATGGTGAAGGTGATAGTGGGAGAACCGAAGGCAGAATGAGAAGGAGAACCCAAAGGACCAGAAGAAGAGTCGGTGTGCGGACTCGGTGGAGGACTAACTCGAATCCTACGCGGAGGAGTAAGTCTTCCTACCGGAAACTGAGGATGAAGGCCAAGAAATCTCTGGGATGAATTCCTTGGTGGCATAATGATGATGACACAAACTCGGCACAAAGGAAAAAGAGACCGACAAGGGCAAGGAGGTGCAGGATCAACCGATTGCAATGTCGAAACAAGGGCAGAGAGGTGTAGGATCAATATGATTTCAATGTTTTAGAGTCTTTGCTTGGCGATGTGAACCAAGCCCTTTTTCACTTAGGGTGTGTGTGTGAAGTGCGTAAATTTTAATTTTTAAACCCAAATGTTTGTAGAGAAAAATAAAAAGTGTGTTGTATAGCTGCAAATAAACCTGCAAATGACAGTATATAAGCCTACAAAAACATAAAATAAACAGCTAATAATGCAATAATCTAAGCCCAAGGAGGCGGGCCTCTCAAAAAATAGTCTAAAGGTGAGTAAAAAATCTAATCAAAACACACTAAAAAAACCAATAGATCTAAGGTCAGGAGGGACAGGGATCTAAAGGACAAAATTTGCTAGAAAGTGGTGCAGAAACAACAACAGATCTTAGGAAAAATTGTTGTAAAAAGAGGTGGTGAAAGGCTATCTCCAGGAGGGAAGTGGAGTGAACCCTAGAGGAAAACCCAAACAAAGCTAAATGAGGTGATTTGGATGGATAACAAGCCGATCTGTAGCAGATCTGAGGGTGAGGTATCAGATCTGAAAAAATGGCTGAAGACTCTAAAATTTCAGACAACCTGCAACAACAAAAACTCTTCCACAAGAAGTGGAGGGTACTGAAGCCCTAGGGGGCTAGGTTCCCACTTAGTTGAGAAAAACAGAACAATTACATGTCCAAAAATGGCGGAGACAGAGATCAGACAAACCTGAACAGAGGCTCAAACAAACCCAGAAAACTTTCAGAAAAATTCCCGCAAAAAGTCCAAGTCGTAGTTTTTGACCTGTTTTCAGCAGAGGTCGCACTTTTTGGGTTGTAAGGTGTATCCTGAGGGTCCAGGTCATAGGTTTTGGGCTGAAAAGTGCGACTTGCACTTCCAACACTCTCGGCGGCAGGTTTTAGAAAAATTGTCGTCTCAGCTACGACTAATGTCTGTCCCCACGCAATACGTCCGAAAACACGCGAAAGTTAGAATTTTAATTGTTTTAGGGTTTTATAGGTTAAAAAAAACATCAAGAAAAGAAAAAAAAGGGGCTGAAGAGAAATCCTAGGGTTTGAAGTAGCTAGATATGCAAGGATCAGAAAAACGACAGTGGTCGTAATCGTAAACCCGTGTGGAGTCGCCAGTCATAATCTTAATTCCAAGCGTACGAAAAAAGACCACTTTAGCTATGCATAACAATAGCCCTAATAGCAAAGATGGTTGTCAATATCTTTAGATCTGTAGTTAGGTGATTAAGATAAATGCTGCAAAAATCTAGATGTATGCATTAGAAGACATTAAACAGTAGAAAAAACAAGATTTACTCCATGCATCCAATAGACAAGACAAGAATATGTTGAATGAATTTTGTATTAAGGGCACCTGGGAGGAAAACACAGGAGGGTGTTCCTAGTTCTCCTCAATGGGATGGGTTCTTAAAATTCCTCAGCACTTCAGATCTAAAATTCCTCTCTCTTGATGGTGTAGAAAACCCAGACAAAAATGGTAGCAAAATATGACTATGATGGTGGATCAATAGTCAGATCAAAAGTATAGATCCAAAGTGATCTTTAGGCAGCAAAAGGTGATAAATGAATGGAAAAACCCTTCTATTTATAACAAAATATTGAGTTAGTCTAGATATTGGTGCATAATTAAAATATTATTAACCAAATCAAGATCCAACTTTTATAGAATATTTTATTATATTTGTTGGAGGGAAAAATAATTTGACTTGGGTCAAATCCCTTTATTTGTAAATAATAAATAAATAAATGATTTATTTATTATTTTAAGGATGTGGTTGAGTAATAATCAAATAAATAATGATTTATTTAATTATTTATGGGTGATTTAGTCATATTTAACAAAGAATATTATTTAAATAAGGTTTAAATAACTATTCTTTAGGAAATAATAAGATAAATAATGATTTATCTAATTAATTTCCTTGTTTTGGGTTAAATATAACTATGAATATTAATCAAACTATTGTTTAATTAATTATTCCTTGAGAAAAATCAAACAAATGTAGATTTATTTAATATTTCCTCATGGGGTTTCCTGTTTAGACCATAAACAACTTAATAAAGATGGTTTACTAAGTTATTTTTATAGTGAAAGCAATTTTACTTAGGGTAAAATTGGTCTTACATGGTGTACTTGGATCCTTCTAATGATAATAGGTTAGATGACCAAAAAATTGTGTAACAACTGGCCAAGTGGAGATTTCGAAACAATGAGAATTTCGCTCCCAATGTGACCAACACAGCTGTGAATGTCGGGAAGTTCTTTACAGAGCAGCCTTGCATGGGGCTACCTGCATATGAAACGCACTTAGTCCCTTTAGAGGCAAAGTTGATTAGCTCTCATATGTTATATAATAAACTTCAAACCTTGGAAACCTTTGCTTGATGAAAGTCATGCTTGATTTGTCTTGTTCTTGTCTTAGGGCATGTAGCAACTTGAAATGATAGGGGATGGTAGACCCTTAGTCGTTGGTCCTAGAGATGATGCCCAGTTAACCAGGTCTTTGGGAATGATGCCTAAATTGACCTATAACAATTTCCCCCTAAAGCATGAGGTCAAAATAATAAAAACATTTGATTGAGATGCTTTACACTGTCATGGGCTAGAGATGTAGCAGAGTGGTCACCTGCATCAATCTTACAATACATTACATCATGATATATCCTCTTTGATAATAATTTCTGAGGGTACGCATTCCCATGTTCAACACATAAACAATCTAATAACATGTACATAATTTAGAAAGTTGTCGACATTGGAATGTTGCCCAATGAAGACATGCCTACAGATATAGGCCCATTTTTGGATGACGATCTGTATGTAAGGTCACCGTACAGATGATGTGTAAAAAAATCTTGAAATCACAGCCCAGATGGCTGAAACTAGATCAAGGGTATTCTTATCTCTTTCACTCGATCATTCAGGTACAAGTCTAGCCATGCAAATATATGATTTGTCGTCAAACATGGAAATAAATCGTTTGATTACCAGCCAATGATGTGAGTTGTTAACAAACGCGAGAGAACAACCATTGATTTCAATGGCCCTCAAGGTACTATAGATGATTGATGTTGAACGGAAAACAAAATCTTTCAGTAAAAAGTCTGAAAGCGAGGATCTTGTCGATGCTATAACAAGCCTCGTGGTACTGGAATCTAATGTTTCTAAGCGAACTTCCTGGATATTGATTTGTTGTCGACAGGAAGTCACCTTATTGTGAAACAGGAGTTACTGATTTCGGAGACAAGGGTATGACTTGATATATAAATTTTCATGGATGAAGGTCATGAGAATGAAGGTTTACGAGTATTGCAGAAGGATGATTTTATTCACTGGATGACTTCTCTTGAACATATCGGCGACACTGTGATGAGTTGGCAGTGTTGATCCAAAACCGAAGTGAAGGTATGATAGGAACCGTCAAGATGACTACCCAACCCAAATAGTCACGAAAATTGAGTGAAGTAAGTGTCATGTTCAAGAGCGACTTGCTACCATAAAGAAATTTTGCTCACTTTTCCCAAATTTTCCCCGATCATTTGTCGACCAGTACCTCTTTATTTTTTAACAAGCTTGAAGAGGGTAACATTTTCTTGATCTATAATTCAACCGTTCGGGTGAATAAAGTATCGTTATTTAATAATTTAATGAGTCTAGCGATGAATAAAACTCGATTCTTTCCATGATCGACAAGCTCGTCGCTATTTTATGTTTTAATGAGCTTAATGACAGTGATAGCCCAGTCCCTTTTCATATTTAGAGACTTTGAAAAAGAGGACGAAAGAAAACTCCATAAGTACTTTTTCGTAAATTTGTCACTCAAACCTAAAAACGTGTATAATAATATTTGAGAGAACCTCTTTGGTCATGTTTAACCAAGGTATTCCTTTTTCGTAAATAATATATCTCAGTCTGGAAAAGGGTTAAACTTATAATGAGTAGATATCAATTCAATTACTTTTACAAGCTCGAAAAGACAAGTGCTCGAAAATCTTTTCACATTATCGGAGTTTGAAAAGAGCTGAAAGAAAACTTGAGGGGTTCCTTTTTCATTGTTATCGAAGCTCAAAAAAGAGATAAAAGTGTGCTTCAAATCCTTTTTCGTTTTTAACAAAGCTCAAAAAATAAGGAGAAAAAGTATGCTTTGTGGTCAAGTCATTCTTTGAATAAATCTACACGACTAATTTGTTCATCAGTTGTATTTCATGTTTAGAACAACATCAAATGGATTAAAAATACTTGTTTCATGATAAAAACATAATAAAACTATATTCATAGCAATAAATTTAACTTGCAAATAATTAAATTACTATTAAAATTAGTTTCACTATTCATTTTTACCATTCCATAGTTACCATTTGCATTTTGGAGCTCTGAACCTGATTTTGCCCCCGAACTTCAGCTGTTGATTGTGATCGTTTCTATGGACGGTTTTCGTTGACGTTTGATCCAGGTTAGTGATATGAACCTCCTCTTTCCTCTAGCAGTCATTTCATTTCCAATTCCTACAAATTTTTAGGGTTTTAAAGCCCCTAGGGTAAATCTGACCAAAATGAGGGCAATGCACTGCTGAATATCGAAACCTGTGTTGCATAGAAAGTACAGTGAAGTGTACTTGCATTTGCAACACACTGCCTCTTGTTAGGGAGTGCGTTGGGTGCAGTATAAGTTTTTTGTTTTCTGATTATGCCCAAAATTTACCTAGTTTTTTGCAATGAATGGAATCTAATGGATCTTATGGTTGTATTTCAGGTTCCCATTGGATTATAATGACGATTACATGGAGGGAAAGAGAACATGAATAACAATATATGATTGCCTTGAATGATCTGGGTACCATAAGAGCCCTAAGAGATTGTGGATTGCTTAAGTACTTCAAATTGTTCAGGATGAGGCAACAAATAAAACTATTGGAGTTCTTCATTTGAGCATGGGATCTAGCTATAGAGGCATTTCATATTAAGAACCAAGTGGTTCCCATAAAAGTTGAGGATGTGTATTTTCTCACAGGTGTTTCGAGGAGAGGTTTTCCCATTTCACTCTCAGGGTCTACCATTGGAGGAGAGACACTAAGGGATTATATTTTGCAGTATTTCTATCCAAGGGCAGAACCTAGCAAATATGGAAAAATAAGCATCTGGGATGTCAGAGATTTTCCTTTGAGAACTATATTTTTCATGATCACTAAACTTGCTGGCACCGTTACACTACATGTAGTGAATAGATTGTATATGCATTATGCGCTAGAGTTTATGGAGCCAACAGTCCTCAGCGGGTCTGAAGCTGTACTATCTCAGATAAATGAACAACTAAATAAAGCAAAGGGAGGAAGGAAGAATAATTTTAGTTATGGTTCAATCCTTATATCCTTCGCTTTAGAATAGATTCCACTGATGCAGCCACAATATGTGACACTGGATATAGCTAGTCCTAGAGATCCTCGTATGCAGAGATGGGTGGAACTCATGGGTTGGCATGTAGGCCAATCGACTGTTGTGTTCTCTACTGCATTATTTTCCTGGTTTCAGTGACCGATCGTCGCCATCGATGAGTACGCATACGCAGGCGTTGATTTCCAAGGAGATCCACATTTAGCATTACTAGAAGGTGCTCAGTGGGTTTCAATGGGTAAGAGTGTTTTGGCCATGTTTTTTTATTTTCCTAAGGTTTATACAATGTTTTTTTATTTTGATGTTTTCCCAATACTAAACTAAATGTTTTATGTAATGCAGATGTTGGTCCTATTCAACCAGTAGTGGAATCTGAGCGCGAAGTAGATGTGCTAGCAGAGAGGGCTGTCGGGAGAGCAGTCCTTCAGGATCTTGATATGGCTGAGACTCTAACTGAGCTTCAGCAACACATAGAAGGTTTGACCTTCAGGATTTTGGATTTCCGGATCAAAGAGCTTCCTATGCGACTGCAGCGACACACTATTGGGGTTCCTAACCGTTGGATGTGGTTACTTCGTAGGATAGCTAGATCTATAGCAGGTTACCACGAGCACCACTAGTTTACTTGTGACCTTTTGCATACATTTTGAGGTCAAATGACTAATGTGTCTTGGGAAATTTTTTTGTAAAAACCTATAACTATCTATCTATATGATTTCAGTGTTTTCCTATGTTTAGTGTGAAATCCTATTCAATGATGTGAATGTTTTCTTTACATATGTTGCAAATGTCTGTCTAAAACTTGATTAACTAATGAATTAGTCAATGTGTTCAAATTTATAGAAATGTGTTGATATTGAATAAAATCAAAATGTCTTTCCAAAAGTCAAACTCTTAGGAATAATATAAGAAGTGTTCGATTTCTAACAGTATGAATACTAGTGGGTAACCACAAGTTGTGAGTATAACCTTATGATTATGCGGTTAATACCAAATGAAATGGCATCAGAGATAAGTTCGATCAACGCGCTATACTTAGCGATATTGTTCGTCGATCTATCAATACAAATCCCTTTAAAACTCATTAACTCGTCATTCAGAGCAAAAATGGCCCACACTGCAAAGTATAGATTCTGCGTACTATGACTAGCACCATCAGCATATCCAACAAAAGGTTTCGAAGATTCAGACATCTGCGATGAAATGTAAAGCGGATTACTAACATCAAGAAAACTCTAAAAGCAAATTAAGATAGTGAATGAAAATCAACATCATATATCTAAAATATAATACAAAAAATTACTATGCTCATGATTAAGCATAGTAACATTTCAAATACAACCCATTTTTAGGCTGCGCCAACAGAATTCCATCGTAATCAACTAGCTCATAGGCACCCTTAGCAAGAACTCTTTTGACAATATAGGGGCCATGCCATAATGGCTCAAATTTCCCTGTACCTATTACATCAGCTTCTTTATCATAAAGAAGGACCAAGTCACGCTTTGAGAAGACATGAGGCTAGAAATTTTTGTCGTATTGTGCCTTTATACGTCTCTTATGCGCTTCATCGGCAAATTGGGCTCCACGACGCGTTTCATCAAGATGGATGAGGTTAAGGAGACGCACTTCTTCTTCTGAGATGTCAGGTAACAAGTCTATTACGATTATTAATGATGATATTTCGCATTGGATTGGTAAGATAGCTTCCAAACCATACACCAATTGAAAAGGAGTAAATCCAGTCATGTTTCTCACTGAGGTTCGATACGCCCACAAGGTGGAGTGTAGGATCAAATGCCAGTTTCTTTTACGAACTCCTATCATTCGTTGAGGCATTCATTTAAGAATTTTGTTGATAGCCTCAACCTATCCATTTGATTGTGGATAGTAAGGAGTAGAATTATCATGTGACGATCCTAACTTGGCAGTCAATTCAGACATCATGTGGTTGTGAAAATGCTTCCCATGATCTGTAACTATAGCTTGTGGGACCCCAAACCGTGCAATAACATGATTAAATAAAAACAATGCATTTTTCTGTCATGTGTTGTTGAATGTAGGCATCACTTCGACCCATTTGGTAAAATAGTCGACTGTGACAATACTATAATCATGCCTCCCTGATGAACAAGGGTTACAGGTCATGAAGTCAATACCCCATTTCGTAAATGGTCCCATAGAGAGAATAGGATTCATTGGCATTGGTGGTTTGCAGATCTTATGATAAAAAATCTGAGACGCATGACAACTTCTGACCACGAAGATGCAGTCTCAAAAAATAGAAAGCCAAAAGTAACTGGCACAGAGTATCTTCTGCATGGTAGCATATCTAGATAAATGTCCACCACAAGCCCCAACATGACAATCATTTAACATTTTTTCGGCCTACTCATGAGTGAGGCACCTCCTTAAAATGGTATCGACACCATGATGATAAAGTGTATCACCGACGATCAGATAACCTTTGGCTTGGTATCGAATACGTCATTGTTCAGGGCGAGAGGTATTAGGTCGAAAAGTTTGGGTTTGGAGATAAATGACGAAATACCCATACCAAGGATCAGATGATCTGATCAGAAATAGAGACTCGTCTAGAATTGATGGTTTCGACGTAGTTGCAGTACTATCAGAGGGAAGGTCACAGAGAAGCTCAGCCAAAACTAAAGACTTCTTTGACTTGGATTTGATAAATTCTAAATCAAATTCCTACAAAATGACAATCCATTTTGAATATTTTCCCCCCATAAATTGACGTGATAAGATATAAGTCATGGGGTTGCAATCCAAAACTATTTTTGTTTTCTGGAGTAGGATATAATGGAAAAATATTTGGACAGCTTGAACAGCTTCCAAGGCAAGCTTTTCTACGTATGAGTACTTAACTTTCGTTTCATTGATATTATGACTCAAATAATAGATCGGATGTTCAATTCCATCTTCTACTTGGACCAATACCATAGCAATGGTCGTTTCAGCCATGGCGATATATAGGAAATAATCATTTTGATAATTAGGATGATACATTAATTACGCTCAGACAATAGTGTCCTTGATAGCATCAAAAGAAGCTTGCGCAACTTGGTCCCAATGGAAGGGAACTCCCTTTTCCAAGAGGATTAAATCCTTTAGTGATTTTGGCGTAGTTTGGAATGAACCTTCTTAGGAAGTTAGCCTTTCCTTGAATTTTTTGTATCTGAAGTAAGTTTGATGGCATAGGAAAATAAAGAATGGCCTGAACCTTCAAAGGGTCGATTCGAATTCCTTCTTTTGAGGCTATGAATCCAAGAAAAGGAATATAACCAACACAAAACACACAATTATGTGGATTGAGGCATATTTTCTAGTGTCTACAGCGTAATAAAATGGCTCTCAAATGCATCGGGTGATCAGTCTGATTTCGTGAATGCGATGGTAAATCATCTAGATATGGTTGAACAATGTGCTTGATTTCATTGAAAGCATAATTCATTGCTCTCTGAAAATTTGCCTTAGCGTTCTTAAACCAAACAGAAGTTTCCTATAAGAGAATGTGCCCCAGGGACAGAGGAATGTCATCTTATGTTGATCATCTGGGTGGATATTTATCTGATTGTAGCCGGAAAATCCATTCATGAACGAAAATATTTCTGATCCAGCACAATCGTCAATAACCTGGTCGATAAAGAGAGTAGGATAGTTGTCTTTTGGACAAGCATGATTAACATCTCAATAATTGACACACACTCTAATGGTTCCTTATTTTTTCATAACAAGAGTGATATTGGAAACCCACTCAGTTAGCAGAACAGGGTAAATGAAACCATCATGCAAAAAAATTTCAAATTATGCTTTGATGGCAGCGGCTTTCATTGGATGAACAGGACGAAGATGCTGATGCACTGGTTTGACATCAAGATACATATTAATAGTGTGTTCAACTATACTAGTATCTATGCCTAGAATTTTCTCGTAAGATCAAGCAAATACATCACAAAATTCACGAAATAGAGAGTGATATGATTCAAGTTCTAATTGAGAAGAAGATACACCACATGAATATTCTCTACAACACCAGGTTTGGTCGAAATATCGATAGAAATCATTTCTTCAATATTTGACAAATTTCGCTCGGAATTGATTGCATTAATGGGAAAAGAATTCGGAAAGAATTTTTTGATGGATGGGTGATATAGTTCACTAAGATTATTTTCTTCATAGTCAGGAAGATGGGAACGATGACGATAATATTCCCATGGTTCTCCTTCTAACATCATGGCTTCCAAAATATTCTCATCTGTCAAGAACATTGAGAAAAAAGGATCAGATGGAGTACCAAAATTTAAGGAATGATCAACACAAACACTCAGCAACGCTGATTTTGGATTTGCCGCCCAAGCCAGATAGATTGATTGCTATGCCAGCTCAATAAGGTTGGGTGGTAAAATTTATCCAACGTATAAATTTTAGAATCACCCGTACTCTCCCTTAACCTAGATAGAGTGGAAGAGATCATGTAGTAGGTCTCTATACTTGAAATTTCTACTGACATCGCAGGCAACAGTAATGCAAAGTTCCCATAAGAGTGGAATCCTTTAAAAGTCCCACACCATTTTTCTAAAGTTCTAGTTGGGGTATGTGAACGAATGGAATGCTTCCAGTTACCTACGAAGCAGAGGCAAAGAAGGATAGTTGATTAATGACTGTGATAGTACCTTTATGTGGAAAGGAAACCATTCTAAAATATGTAGAAACAATAATAGTCATCGCATATACCCATGGCCTTCCAAGTATAATATTATAGTCAAGGGATCTGTCAGCAAACTAAACATCAATATTCACTGTTTTTTCTCCTAGTTCAACATGCAGGTTATTAATAATACCAAAAGGTTTATATGTACATCCATCAAATGCCTTCAATGTTGTTGATGACTGTGATAAGCGTGGCGAGCCAAGTGACTTCCAACATTTTAGAGAGATAATGCATGTAGATTCTCCCTCATCAATATAGTGCGATGAACAAGGTGATTGAGAACATTTACTTGTATGAAGAATACCAATTATGCTGGTAGTTGCGGCACATAGCCTGTATTATTAAAGACGACAAGATTAGAATCAATCGGATCAATTACACCAATAGCCGACAATAAAGCATGTTTTTGGGAGGGACAATTTTGTGATACCTCAAGAGCAGACATAGCTGAAGGGGATTGAGCCAAATATTCAACTATATTATAATTTTGTGTAGCTCTTGCTCGAGGATTATATGTCAATTTGTGAATTACTCCCTTTGGTGGCTTGATTGTCAATTCAGGAATAACAATAGGCAGTACTGATTCTGTAGATGGATTCATTGTCGAGGTAGTAGGTTGATCAGTGGCCTGACTACCATAATATTTATTATGCATTGACACCAAAATATCTATTAAAGGTTTTGTGATGGATAACATTAACACTTGGGAACTAGGAGTTGGATCCGTAGCAACCATGTTTGTGTCCAGATTTGGAAATGGGTCTGTCAACACAATTGACGCATGGGAAGTCTTGATTATTTTTGAGACTTCATCGCGGTGAGGAAAATCCCTAACAAGGTGTTCCTCATTACAGATTATGCATGGATAACGAGGTTTCCTAGGTCCAGACAATTGATCAGATGATCTTTCCTGTGGGTTAGAAGTTTGGTTTTTCTTAGATTTCCCCTTTTACTTATTTCCTGGCTGCTTGTAACTTTTGCCTTTGTCAAATGACACAACATTAATTTTGGAAGTAGGATCAGGATCAGATGAAGTAGTATGATTTGTGCTTGCAGTGCCTATCAAGCCGTCTCTAGCATGAGAGTCCTTTAATTGAGGAGGAACAATGAAATTAGATCTCGACGCATTAGGAATTTTTTCATAGAGTGTGCCAGACTGAGTATAATGAAGTCTAAATATTGGGCACGAGTGATAACTTTCTCTTCTATGAAGATTCCACCCTTAGCCACATCCTCAATTATAGATGGTAACATGGAATTAAAGAACCATTCAGCAAGGAGCTGATCCAGAACAAATGCCTTAACCATTTGTCGACGACGATTCCAGTCATGAATATGATCAGAAATGTGAGTAGAATTAGTCTGTTTGAAATTGGTCAAGAGTTCCATTCTAGTTATATCTGATGGATAACTGGAAATGAGTCAAAAAGACAGTTTCTAGGGCTGTGAAATTATCAAAAGAAGCTCTAGGTAATTCAATATACCATTTTGCAGCCGGACCTGTGATTGTATGCTGGAAAAGACGTAGTCGAAAAAAATCAACATTCATGGAATTTTATGAACACCATAAATGATAAGTCATAATATGAGTCGATAGATATTCTCCAGGGTTTCCATTGAACTTAGGAATATCCAAGGGTAATTTGTGAGGTATCATTCACCATGAAGGAGCATAATTAATTGGATCATTAGTTAGATAATTTAAATATCGTAACTCTAAAGTTGCAACAAATGGAAATTGTCTACTAAGGTCAGGTTGAGCATAGCCAGGCTAAGATGGAATTGCTTGAGAAATAGGCCTTTGAGCACCAGTATAAGGAATCTGCTACTGGTAACCCAAATAGGGGTTGTTTTGCATAGCAAACACTTGAGGATTCTATTGACCAAAACCTGGATATGATACTTGTTGAAAAGAAGTTTGAGGCATTTGCACCTATGGCTACCAAGGGGTTTGTCCAGCAATGTTATAACCCAAATTAAAATGACTTGGATGCATTTGATATGTATAACCATGTTGCAGTTGTGACATCCCATAAAATGGTAAACCAGCTTGTGAATAAATGATTCCGGATACAGGTTGTTGTAAATTAACCAAAGGATTTAGAGTTTGTGGACCCAACATTTGATGGTATTAAGTTGAAGGACCTGCTTGATAAGGTTGATGTACAGCATTTTGATTCTGTAACTAGGGTAAATTTGTATTAACAAGTGGTAATGAAGTGGGTGTAACAGGTTGAACTGGTTGATACGAGTGTGCAAACGTTTGTGGTTGGATATGTAGAGTGGGTTGCCATTGACAAACATTCGTTTCAACATTAGATTGACCAAAAAATGACAGAGTACTGTCATATTGGGTGACCAAAGGTTGCCCCCCAACATGAGGAGGATAATAAGACGGAAAATATTTCTCTCCAAATGTTAGGAGTCCAGTTGATATGGTACTTGAAGGAATTGACCCAGGAGGACCGTCTTGATATTGCCCTGATGATGTATATAATGAATCAAGTTGTTCAGTACTTACTATAGGGTTACCAGTTAAAATACCAAATAATGACATTGGTAAAGTCCATGGATTTGAAGATGCACCAGAGAAAATTATAGATAATGATTTGTAACCTGATGGGACCAAAGGGCCACCATGAAAATATGACTCTAGTGAAGTTGTAAACATCGACGGGGTAGCTAGGGCAGAATCTGACATAATTGGAACAAATGGCCCAACCGAAGATGTTGGTTTAGTCATGGTTACTTGACCAAATGTATACCCTTTTGAATCGACGGGAATTTGAAAAGGAGCAAGATCAATAAAAGAAGATTGTGTCGATTGAGAAAAATACTCGTACAAGTAAAGGTCCTCCCAAAAATGGGTTGGAGTTAAAGGTGTATCGTCTTGTGGAATTTCTTCAATCGCAAATAAACCAGGTGGAAGTGTTTCACTGTCAAGCCCAAAGTATATTTCAGGCGGTTGACTGTGCGATATAGGAGTTTCAATGGCTACAGAAATTTGTGAGATGACCAAGGTAAGAACAACTTCCAGTTGTTAAACTTCAGGATTTAGATGCTTTGGCAAACAAGAGACAGGATCTGGATCAATTTGTGGTTGAAAAATATCGGGTCCAGGAGGTATGGTCTCACTAATTGGATGGATCGTGACCACGGGTAGCTGTGAAGACTTCATTTCGACAATAGTAGACAAACCGAGATGTGTAGAAACAACTTGAGCTAACTCTGGTTTATGGGAAAATGATGTTTCACCAGAGGTACGAATTTAGCAGATCATGATCACCTTCTCCTACCAGAAGTAACTTCTAGTGGTAAAGGTGGTTTTAACGCTAGTATATGTGAACGAAGGGGGAAAGGATTTTGTTCTTCCACGATTACTGATTTATTTTAACCAAAAACAAATAAACAAAATAAAAGGGTAATGCTAGGCAAAAGGGTTTACCAAGAAACTGTGAACTGCATAATACCTTTTGGCGAATCACGAATTATGGGGAGGCAATCTTCCCGAATGCTGTGTGTAATATTCCTAAATTAGCTTCAGCTAATAGGAATATTAATTTTTCTTTTGAAATCTAGATGCATGAATAATTGAGCAAGGAGGCTCTTAAATTGCTCAATGTATGAATACAAATCCTCTCTAATGTGAAAGGGGATCATGAAATAAAAAATTCAAGCATCCACATGTGTGAACAAGGTCTAAACTATGTGGACAAGGTCAAGTTTGACCAAGTCAACATGATTTATTGACAAAGAAGTGGATTCTAAATAAAGCAAGCTCAATGTGAATAGAGATCAATCCAGCTAGATAAAATGAAGGCACCTTGAGTGTGAAAAGGGACAAGGCATGAAGAATCATTCAAGGTTGACCAAGTCAACAAAGCTGTCTAGATACATTGCTCCATATTGTTGGATAGCATAGTTTTTGTGAAGGAGCCTTTGCATGGAAGCAACCTCATAGTGGGTGGGACCCTTGGTGAGGAAGCTCATCAATTATATAATGAAGGAGATGGAAAGCATATGAGGATATTAGAGATTATATTTTCATGAGGTTTTCTTAGACTTTCGACATAATTAACTGTTTAGCTAAGTTGCTGAACTGCTTAGTGCAAGGGTTTACCTGGGTGGGGATGCCCTACTCTTCCTTGGAGATCTTGTTCAATAAATCTAAGAGGAGGTTTCTGATCTTAATTTTCCACTACTTGGTGTTGGGCCAAGCATCTACCTTTAGAAAAAACACAGTCCCTTTATAAAACTGCATTATTTCTTAAGGTGTGCAGTGGAAGGGGTTGAAACCCCATTGTGAGGAGCTAGTTTCCCAAGAGGAGGATCAGCCATTCTTTAGGAAAGCTAGAGGGAGCATCTACAGAAATTTCTTTGCATTTTCAGCCACATATTTTAGAGCTTCATCCATACAGCATTATTCAGCCACAGATTTTGTAGCAGCTTCTCTTGTATATCTTTTCTGTCAAGAAATCCTTGCCAGGTCTTCTTGGATTTGTGTAAAAGAGATTAGATCTCTAATTTTTTACATCATTGAGTATTCTAATAAAATTATCAGTCATATTTCTCTATTTTCTGAGTTAACCTCTCTTTATACTGCGCAGTCACTTGTGCAGCTGCTCCGAGATTTTGGCAGTCTTGGGGTTTTGGCAATTTTAAGTTGTCTTGAGCATCTGAGGCCTGTTTAACTAAGATAAAGGCATTTGTTTCTGAAAATATTTTGCATGCATGTCCTATATTTTCCATTCTAAGGGACACAACCGTTATTTTCCACTATTTTAATTCAATATTCAAAAAATAGCATTTTTGAGGCAAAAATAGTTGCTTTTCCCCACTTGGTGAACTGTATAAATGCATAGTTTGTTGCTGTGATTGTTATTATGATGGATATGTATTCAAACAAATCACATGATTTGATTACTTTCTATTCTCCAACTTTGGAATACCTTAAGGTATTCTTATTGTTGTAGAAATTTCCAAGTTTGGAACATTACAGTGGTATCAGAGCAACAATCTTGGCTCAGCCTGTGAGCTCAAGAATTATGGAGTATTATCATGTGGAGGAGAATATTTGCAGAAGAAATTAGAGCAAACCCTTGTTTTCTAGAGAAAGGAGGTTCTCAAAACTTCTCTTGACAAGTATGCAGGGCAAAAGCAAGGGCATCAAAGAAATGAGGAGGGAAACACATGAAGATCCCTCAACAAAATCTATACAGGAGGAAGATTCTAAGTCCTCATATTTTGGATATGAGCACTCAGCCATATTATCATATCTACCACGTTCTATCAGCAATTTCTTCATGAAGAGGAAGAAAGGAGATGTGCCAAAGAAATATACTCTTTGTGATTATTTGCAGGAATATGAAGATCAATCCGAGGAGTTCAAAGATCACTTGAAATTCCAAGGGTTTTTCCAAATGAAAGAGGAAAAGAGCACAAGGGGCAATAAGTAGGGTGAAGGTAGATTCTTTCTATCCACTTTTGATGGATCACCTCTATATCCAGCTAGGGCTTGGGTGAAGGAGCTAGACACCTTTGTGCAGCGACATCAAGTTTCATAATTTGAGGCCATCAAAGCAGCAGCACTGCATTTTGAGGGTAAGGCCTATTCTTGGTTTTTGTTTGAATAATTTTCCTTAAAGAATGCAAATACATCTACTTATGCAAAATTCATTAAAATATTAGTAGAGAGGTTTGATGATATTTCATGTGAAACATCTTCTATTGCAACTATCAAACCACATCAAACAAAACTTTTGCATGGGTTGGGAGGGTTTAAAAATCCAACTCCATTTCTAAAAACCAATGAAGAGGAGGTGATCTTGTTTGATGCTTTGGCAAGGGCAAGATTTCCTTTGGATGAAGGGCTTTCTTCTCAAAGGAAAGCCATGAAGATTCCTTCTTCAAAAGAAGACCAAGATTTGAGGTCTCTTGTTGAATATAAGGAAACTTCAACTATTGAAGAGGAGAAAGGGAAGGTAGGGGAGAATAACGCAGTCATGACAAGGGATCCTCAAGCACCTCATGAAGAAGAGGATGGAGCACTTTCTCCAATAAAAGAAACCCTTGCACTCTTGCAAAGAGTTCCAAAAGGTCTCACACATAGAGCTCTTGGCATACCACATGAATAGCATGTACTTTCATTTCCAAGTGATGGGATCTTGAAGATAGGAGGAGGAAAAGAGGAGGAATGGCATCATGAAATAAATAGCATGAACCCTTCTCTATTTCAGAACTTTGAAGAACAAAGAAGGCAAGAGGACCCATGCAATAAAGGTAGGGGCAAATCTGTCCACCTACATTCACATTCTACTCTATGCCTTGATGCCTCTTTGCAAGGAGGCATTTCAGCAGGAAGACCTCCTGATTGGAGGGAAAACTAAAGTTTTCTCTCAACTATATGCAGCAGAAACATATTTTTTTAAAGAGGGAACCTTGGAAGGAGCCACTACAACACTGAAAACCATTGATGGAAGGCTAGGCAAATTTATGAAGTTGACCTTGTTTTCTTCCATTCATCTATTTGCGTTGGAGGGGATAGATTCAGAAATTTGTGTTGATATGAGCATAGTTTCAAGAGGCTATTCCATAAATTTGGGGCAGCAAAGGATACTCCAATATATAATGAATATTTCTGAACATAACAAAAAAAATAATTTCATTTTTGCATGCAGGAGCAAAGAGGTGGAAGTTTTTGAGAAAGAGAACCTTTCAAGGGAAGGGTGACTTTCCTAAAATCCAATCTTGTCTTGAGCAAGATTAGCTGCAAGAGGGGTAGAAAAAGAAGGTTGGGAATACTCCAACATGTGACTTTGACATCAAGCATGTCAAGGTGGAGAGCCATCATATGACAAATGCATCATTTCAGATTTCTACAATGCTGTCAATGTTGGGAAGTCTAGACCCTTATTGGGAGTCCCAACTCTTGATGGAATATTCTAAGGACCTATTCACATGCAAGGTCCTTGATGGGAAAGAAATGGCTGAAAAGCATAAAGTAGTTAATGGAATCATTCATGTTCATGATCATATCTACTTAACTAAAGATTCCAATCTCAAGAAAAAACTACTTAACACAATCTATGAGGTCTTGCTTTCAAATCCCACTAATTTCATTAAAATATGTCATACTATATTAGAAGGATTCATGTGGGAAAATTTTAGAGAGGAGATGCACTCTCATATGAGTAAGGGCATGGATCATTTGCTGGTTGAGGAGGAACATAGCTCTTGGGAAGAGTTATCATTATCATCTCCTTATTTATTAAGTGTGAGAGGGAGCTCATCCATGACCTACCTTGCTAATTTTAAACAAGTGTATGATAAATATTGTATTGTCTTTTTGTATTTATTATATACTTGCATTTTCTTAGCACTTATTTGCAGGTATTGGCTCCAAGAGGGGGCACTTTTTCTAATGAGCTTCATGAGCCACTTTGGGCCATGAACAATGGTGGTATTGGCCACTCTTTGGGAGGTCTTGGAGAGATGATGTACTCCTCATGGTGTGATTCATCAACACCAACTATCATACACCTTCTCCAAGCATGCAAGAAGGATGGGGAAGCAGACAAGTGTTGGAGAGAACGCTTTTCATATAATATCCTATGGCAGTTAGGAGGAAAACTGCGCTGGTTGCACATGAGGGACCATTGTCCTTCTCCCTTATTGTATATGGCAGCTAGCATGATCTTACTTATGATCCCACATGCTGAAGATGTTCTTATCTTTATGGGAGGCATAGTTGGAGGTGAGGCACACTTGTTTGATGTGTCTTTGGGGGAAGGAAGTCCCCACCTTTTCTGCACTACATGTTCCAAGGGGAGCATGAAAAAATATATGACCACCATTGCATACCACTTGTTTCTTTATGATGTGGACCATATGTTTGGTTGGAGGACTTGGGGCATGCCTCTCATGAGCAATCGGGAGGAGATTTTCTATGAATTACCAAGCTGGAAGGTGATTCATTTTATTTGGATGATAGCATGGAGGAGGGAGGCCTCCATTGATGATGAAATTCCCCATGATTGTCATCACTTCTATCTTGAGGAGGCCATGGGTCAGCAAGAAGGTTTCCATAACAACCTTCCATTCTTTCATGATGAGAGTCATTGGGTTTATTCACCAAAGGCCAACTTGCACCTTTGGGAGGAGCCATTGGGAGATGGAATTTTTGCAGGAGTTCTGAAGAAATGGAGGAGACTATCAGATGAAAGGGACACAAGAGGAATAGGGGAGATTTTGCAACACCCTTTCAGTTGCTTGAGGACAAGCAACATTTGGGAGGGGGAGATTGTAATATTCCTAAATTAGCTTCAGCTAATAGGAATATTAATTTTTCTTTTGAAATCTAGATGCATGAATAATTGAGCAAGGAGGCTCTTAAATTTCTCAATGTATGAATAAAAATCCTCTCTAATGAGAAAGGGGATCATGAAATAACCAATTCAAGCATCCACATGTGTTAACAAGGTCTAAACTATGTGGACAAGGTCAAGTTTGACCAAGTCAACATGATTTATTCATAAAGAAGTGGATTCTAAATAAAGCAAGCTCAATGTGAATAGAGATCAATCCAGCTAGATAAAATGAAGGCACCTTGAGTGTGAAAAGGGACAAGGCATGAAGAATCATTCAAGGTTGACCAAGTCAACAAAGCTATCTAGATACATTGCACCATCTTGATGGATAGCGTCGTTTTTGTGGAGGATCCTTTGCATGGAAGCAACCTCATAGTGGGTGGGACCCTTGGTGAAAAAGCTCATCAATTATATAATGAATTATATGGCAAGCATATGAGGATATTAGAGATTATATTTTCATGAGGTCTACTTAGACTTTCGACATACTTAGTTTTTTAGCTAAGTTGCTGCACTGCTTAGTGCAAGGGTTTACCCGGGTGGGGATGCCCTACTCTTCCTTGGAGATCTTGTTCAAGAAATCTAAGAGGAGGTTTCTGATCTGAATTTTCCACTACCTAGTGTTAGGCCAAGCATCTACCTTCAGCAAAAACACAGTCCCTTCAGAAAACTGCATTATTTCTTAAAGTGTGCAATGGAAGGGGTTGAAACCCCATTGTGAGGAGCTAGTTTCCCAAGAGGAGGATAAAAATTTCTTTGGGAAAGATACAAGGAGCATATACAGCCATTTATTTGCATTTTCAGCCATATATTTTAGAGCTTCATCCATAAAGTGTTATTCATCCACAAATTTTGCAGCAGCTTCTCTTATATATCTTTTCTGTCAAGAAATCCTTCTTAGGTCTTCTTGGATTTGTGTAAAAGAGATTAGATCTTTGATTTTGTACATAATTGAGTATTCTAATAAAATTTTCAGTCATATTTCTCTATTTTTTGAGTTAACCTCTCTTGATACTACGCAATCACTTGTGCAGTTGCTTCGGCATTTTGGCAGTCTTGGGGTTTTGCAATTTTAAGCTATCTTGAGCATGGGAGGCATGTTTAACTAAGCTAAAGGAATTTGTTTCTGAAAATATTTTTCATGAATGTCCTATATTGTCCATTCTAAGGGACACAGCTGATATTTTCCACTGTTTTAACTCAATATTCAGAAAATATCATTTTTGAGGCAAAAATAACTGCTTTTCCCTACTTGGTGAACTGTATAAATGCATAGTTTGTTGTTGTGATTGTTATTATGATGGATATGTGTTCAAACACATCACATGATTTGATTACTTACTGTTATCCAACTTTGGAATACCTTAAGGTATTCTTATTTTTGTAGAAAATTCCAAGTTTGGAACATTACACTGTGTTTGGTGTATCACAATTTACAAGGCAGCTGACTCGGTTCATTATGGATGGATAGCACCTAAAAGTTTTCCTCCCAAATATACCCAAAGATACGTGTAGGCCCAAGTATGTATTAGCATTTTCTGATGTGAAACTACACAGTGAGAGCACCCCTTTATACTTATTGTACTGTAACACCGCGCGATATACCTGAAAGTACATGGACGAGCTACGATATACTTACATACATGGAGTGAGGTATCACACACGGAATGTATCGCAGAAAATTTAATGACAGTTGTTATGTTTTACAATGCTGGAACATGTCTGTAGCCTAGACCTTCTAAATATTATCGTTATGGTTCCAATGCTTTGTTAGGTAAATTGAGATTAATTTTATGTTGATCTTGCTTAACAATTTTCCTTTCAAAGGTTCATCGTGATGAAGTGTAGGAAAATTCTAAAATTCAAACTAAGAATGATAAACAATCTTTCACTTTTAGTTTCTTCAATGAAAACCTAGCTACTAAGGGGAAAGAGTAAACAATTTGTGAGCAAACAAATCAATGAGCACAAACTAAATGCAGATTTCCTAATTGTTCCTTTTGCAAAACACACAAAATCCTACATGAAAATGCAAGTTTTTATTTTTCAGTTCCTTTAATGTTATGAATGCAGAAAAGAAGCTAACTGCACTAAACTAAAAAATCAAATGCTTTTTACTTTCGAGAAATGAGGAATACAAACATCGATTTCTCTTTTGAAGGAAAAATGAGGAATTTAACAACAATTTATCCAATCAGGAAATGAAGAATTTATGACAATTTCCTATTTCAAAAGCAGATGAGCTTAATGCAATAGTAAAAATAATTCGAAATAAATCTTTCAATGATAAATAAAAATGTTTTAAACAAACATTGAACAAATTTTCTTTCAAAGGAGGAACAAATATATAGATTCACTAGTCAATATGAGGTTCAAAATTTTCAAAACACAAGAGAAAAAAAACTGAATCAATTTGAAAAGACAAATTCAATGGAATTTGGATGGTTTCAGGAGGCAACAAAGTCTCTAAGGGGAGACATTTCTCTACAACGCAAGCCTGAAAGGGAGACAGTGCTCTCCAAAGCATGTGTCTTGTCCAAGAGTGCGTTGGGCGTAGTATATAAGGGAAAACAACACTGTTTAACACACTTCTTTTGCAAATTGATATTTAAAAAAGTTTGATCTTTGTGAATAACAACTATTGGGTAGATTAACAAACCAAATCAGAGGCTAAAACACCTAGAACTAAGAGAAATTCTCCCCAGTAGAGTCGCCAATTTGTTGGACAGAATTGTGAATTATGGATAAAACACGCTTACCTAGATAGGTGATAATCTAGAACAACAGATTAAAGACTATATGACTTCTTCTCCTAACTAAGAACAGACACATAGAATATATTATAAGCTTACTTGGAATCCAAGCACTTCCAAATGGTTCCTTCTGTCGCTTCTGTTGCAACTTCAAATTCTAGCGGTTTGTGTAAAATGCTTCCTACAAGAATGAACACTAAATAGCAGAAGATAGAAATAATATAGATGTCTATTCAAGTTAGTTTTCTAAATCAGTAAAGCATAAACCATATACATCAACTAAGATCTTACAATATGGAAAATCAAAGCCAATACAGGTGCATATAGGGAAAAGTAAGTTGTATTCTTTATTGATGATAGAAGGAGAGGTTACAACCTAGTGACTAATTTGAAGTGACCATTCCAGCAACATTCCTAGCCTCATCACAGTATAAATCTCTCCAGCAGCTATTACACAAATCTAACTCTCAATTGAAAATCCACCAGCATTTCTCTACTCAAATTCTTCCTTATCAAACACTAAGATCTGTGCTCAATTTATAGAGAGGCTGAGGTAGTTTTTCAATCAATGACTTTCCAATAATAGGAAAGACATGCTCCTAATCTTGTAGATGTCAAATGGACACTTGGATTCGAAGCTTGACACATGTGAACTCTTCTAGAAGGCACTCGCCAAGTGGATATTCCAAATCAATGAGAATTCCGCTCCCAATGTGACCAACGCACCTGTGAATGTCGGGAAGTGCTTTGCAGAGCATCCTTGCATGGGGCTACCTACATATGCAACACACTTAGTCCCTTTAGAGGCAGCGTTGATGATATCTCATATGTTATATAATAAACTTCAAACCTTGGAAACCTTTGCTTGATGAAAGTCATGCTTGATTTGTCTTGTTCTTGTCTTAGGGCATGTAGCAACTTGAAATGATAGGGGATGATAAACCCTTAGTCATTGGTCCTGGATATGATGCCCAGTTAACCAGGTAATTGGGAATGATGCCCAAATTGACCTATAACAACACAGCTTCAACACAACCCTTCATAAAGATCAAAAACAATAAAATTTACCCAATATATCAACCCCATCAATGAAATCACTCTAATTAGAACACTATAATAACTAGATATTAGAATCAATATGAAGAAACAAATTCAACCCTGAACATTCATTATCTCAAAAAGCATACACTACTTTGCTTCACTGAACCCGCGTGTATATCCACTTTCCTTAACACCAACCTACATATAGATCTGTGAATACTGTTTTATAAATATATACAGTCTCAGATCCAGATCTGAGGCCTTCAGTCAGATATATTTTAAGAATTGTGGAACCCTTAATCATTTGGTCATCATAACACATATTTTCTCACTCATTGATCAGATTTGTACATAATCAACTTAGCAGCATATACAACAATCAAGCAACCCAGATCTACATAAAGACTTCATTGACAAACAATAGAAAAATAACAGCAATAATAGAAAACCTATGCAATGATCTTTAGAAAACCATAACTTCCATATGCGCCTTTTCTACACACTTTTATTGAGACGAACTAGCGTATAGATCCGTAAATATTAATTCTGCAGAATTTTTTAGATCTATAGAACTTACCCAAATTTCTTCACTCCTCTTCAACAAACATGCGCCAGGTATCATATCTAATCATCTCTTTAATGGATCATGTAAGAACATAGTCATTTCAGGTCTAGAGATCCTGATCCGTCAATCTATCCAAGTGTGCATCATAAATTCAGATTTATCAATAAAACAGAGTTCATCCTATGCAGATATACTTCAGAGAGAAGTATTTAATTATAGCCCTTACACATGCACAAATTTTCACTATGACTTTCTTCTCCTTATATATATTTAGCCTTTACCAATACCATGAGTCAAAACCACACAGCTTCTGATGGTATTCTTGGACGAAATCAAATAGATGACATGGCACTCAATCCTATGGGCTAATACCATGGTAATGCCCCCTGGTATTATCTTTTTGGAGGGAAAAAGGCATATGTGACTTGGATCATTCTTATCCACGTGTATACATGACTTGGCCTGAGCAAACCCGCTTATAGAATATTTAATATGAATATTACCAAATCTTCTACTGGACATTACGCATTGCTTCTGATGGACTCCTGAGCTTCTATTGAAGACATATACTTCATCCTTTACCAGAGATTTTCCATCAAGTACAACATATTAAAACATAGGAATCATATTGCCAACACGGAGGATGTTGTACATTGGAGTTATATTTCCCCAGAGGGAAAACATCAGAGGCACTTAGGTAGATACATTCGAGAACATTGAGGAGTTATCGTTGGGGAAGTGGAGTCATGGATAGTGAAAAATGACCCCAAGAGGTATACCTCAAAGGAAACCAACAAAGTATGCCCGGGAGTTATAACCAGAGTATGGACATAAGTTATAGTTTGGTAATGCTCGAAGGTTGTGACTGGGGTAAGGATTCAAGAATCGATATGCAATGTATTGTAACCCTTGGAGACAATTCCCAGTTGCAAAAGAACTAGTGCCTAGGAAATATAAAATATTGGTAAAAATTTTAAAATATGTGGCCAAAGAGTGGTACCATGAGGGTTGTAATGAATGATCTAATTCTCAAACACATCTTTAAAACAAAATTGGACAAGATAAAGGAGGATTGCAAAGCTTTAATTAAAAATGTGGCTAGAAGAAGGATGAAGATGAAAAAAGATTAATAATTAAGGAAATTAACAATCTAAGTGTTAACCCTACAGAAAGAATGATTGAAAGGCCAAATATATGGAGGAATTTCCAGCATGGTGGAGTGCCTATTAAAACTATTTAAATATAAAATTTGAGTTCCATTAAAGATAAATTCACAATCATAGCTTAAGGATATATGTTGCTACATTACACTCATCCTAGTAGAGAAAACAAATTTGCACTTACCCCAAAATTGGAATCAAAACTGGTCATTTTTCTTCATCTTTAGATAGATGTCTTCGTTACATATCCTCATGAGATTTTGTTAGAAATAATTAGAGGGGGGGTGAATCAGTATTTCTTTTACAATTGTTCCTTTTTATGCCAGTTAAGATAACTTATAACTAAAACACAAAATGAACAACGATATAAATAATTTTATTAATCAATGATGAGGAATCAAATCCTATTTTTACAATAATTTGAGTACAACAATATTTTAGGGCTCCAACCCCAAATGAAGACTCCAATCTTCAATCAACCAGGTTTCGACCTGCACTGTGCCAAACTTAAAGTTCGACTTCAACGAGGCACCAACCTCCAAGGCTCCAACCCTATCCACTGGTCTAGGATCCAGCCTAGTATTTATGAGGATCCAACCTCTAGGGCTCCAAACCACTACATCAATTCTTCTATAATGAGTACAAGTAGCTCTTCAAGGCTTCTTAAAGACTTCTGTAACAATCCTTAACCGTTTATTCTCAAATGTTTCTTCAACAAGTCTTCAAAAATCTACAAGCTCATTAATGACAACTTTGATCTGAAAAGGTATATTCACAATTGTTCATGATACCCAAACACATTTCTTCAAGGTCACTCCATGAGGATTTCAATCATGCTCCAAATGTATCCCACAATCTTCAATACGCTGCTCCAAAAGGGTCCAATTAATGGGTTTGCACACCATCCTTACAAGGTCTTTCAAAAAACTACTTCAATAATTCATCAAGGGTTCTTCAACAATGTTGTTAGTCTAGAGGATTTCCTTCAATTGATATACACAAACTTCTTTTCATTAAAATTGTCTTCTCCAAATCAGGCACTCCAAAATTGTCTTCTCAAAAATTCTCTTCAAGTGTGCTCCAAAATAGTTATTCAACTCTATCTTCTAGATCTTTAAGCATGATTGTGCACACAATGACTGGTACTTTTCTTCTCTAGGGATGATTGTACTAGGGCTCAACAATATGCTTTCCAATAGTACTTCAGCTGATCCAAATGCTATTATTTTTATGGTCTACAAATATCCCCTTTTATCACTAATCTGTCAAACCCAAATCACTGAGATAGGGCACACTTATTTTTCCCAATATTTAGCCACTTGATTCTTCAATGTGACTGAACTTAGGAAACCAATAAACTTCCTTGTTGTAGCCCTTGGAAACTTCAACATAGCTTTAAAGGAATCACAGTTCAAGACAACTTCACTGAAGTTTCATCCTAGTTTACAGTCGGTTACCTCATTCAGATATCATACCTTTATATGTTTTTTTTCCTTACATTCTTGGAAAACTCATTTTTTATACCATAAGGTGACTCATCCTTCACTTTTCCACTTATTTCTCCTCAAGCAGTGTCTCGTTCGTTCTTTGAATCACACATCAGAGATACATATCAAACAAAACCATACACGGATGTCCCATGTCCAATCCTTGAACTCGTCCTATAATAGGTTGAATTTTAGTCAAATTACAGTGCTACAAAGGCTGCAATTTTAGGCCTAATATAGGCCTGATATTTTCTTTTATGAGAGTCCTAGAATTTTATAACAACCCTCAAGATTTTGGTATGGTTTTCTAGATTAGGGTTCCTTCACATGGCATGTTCTTAGGATATTAGGATTAGGAAAACATAGAAAAGTAGTTTAGGGATTTCTTCATTATTCATCATAATTTTGATAGAGCAAGGTTTTCATGGACATTATAGCAAGGCTAGGGCATAATATTAGACATGACATCATAGGGGTCATCATTCTTCTAGGGTTTTAGAAATGCATTTCGAATTAGGTTTTCATCATCATATAGGTGGGGTTTCTTGCAATCTAGGGCTTCAATAAGCATACATGCTTGTCATTCAAGCAATGCTAGGATTAGGGAATTGTGCACTTAGGGATAGGATTTTTCTTCTAGGGTTCGAACATAGGATATTATCTAGGGAAAGCTACCTAGGATGTCATCTTATTGACATCAATGATAACTTTATCCAACAATTTCCCCCTTTGTTATTGATGGAAATAGTCTCTCCATTTTATTATTATCTCCCCCTTTGACATCAATGGAAAATGGGGTGCTCTTTCTCACAATGTCTTTCCATGAATTACTCCTCCTATAATCATGCTTCTCCCCGTGTCATTATGCTGCATCATTTGACATATTTCCCACGTTTATTTATCAAACATAATTCTCCATGATAAGTATGTTTCTCCCCCTGCAATCACATTGTTCTTCATGTCATAGAGCTATTTTATCTATCATAGTGTTTAACATGTGCTACCCCTAACTACATGCATTATCTTTTTATGATGCCCTTAAATTGATCAACAACAAGCATTAATTCCTTGAACATATTCAACATGTTCTTATTCTGGTACAACTTGCTTCCTTTTCCAAACATTTTTTACTCTTTTCCCATGCTTGGTTGAAGATTCCTCAGATGGTCTAGGGATCCACATTAATTGGCAATCTCTAGTTAAATTTCCAGGATTATGGCATTTTAAGCATTCAATTTTGTACATATATGGTGGAGCATAATTTTTTTTGGTAAGCACACTGGAGTATCTCTTTGCACCCTTAATTTTGGGAAATTGATTGGAGTCCTCATAGATGTATTTTCTATATTCCCTACATTCCCTTTCCATATTCCCAAAATTTGTACAAGAATAAAAATAACCCAAGAACATAGTTTGATACCTCGAATATGAGGATTGTCTTGGTGCACTTTTGAATTTATTTTTCCTTGAGATTTCTTGATGATATTCATTGCTACTTGCAATATCAACATAAATTCTTGGAGCAAAGGTTCTTACAAAATTATTTTGACTCTTTTCCTTGCTCTTGCTAGAACTGGGAACATTAGCACAACTTTCAAGTTTCTCCACATTCTTGTCTTTTGATGCATTATGGTTTTCATCACTTTTTCTAGAAGGCACTCCTGCTAAAACAAGACTAGACTTGTCAAGAGAGGATCTTTTATGACTAAGGATGTCATCCAAGGCTTTAAAATGTTCAAGTTCTTGTTTAGTTCGTCTTATTTAGGAAAGAAATCTCTTATTTCATATTCTCACAATCTTCATTTTTTTTTCCAAATGATTCTCCATTCCTTCTTTCATCATTTTATTCTCATGTTTGTACTTCGAGAGAGATGACATTTGTTTTCATTTTGAATATTTATTCATCCCTTTCCTTTAACCTGCATGCCATGATTTTATTTTCCTTTTCTGCTTCATCAATTTGTCATTTTAGTAGGAAAAATTCTTTCTTTATCTTCTTATCTTCAATTCATTGAATTTATTCCCTTGTTTCTTCCAGCTAAGCTTTTATGGAAGTGACTTCCTTTTTATACTGGCCAATTTCTACTTCAACTTTCCTCAATTCTTTATGCCTTCGTTTAAGACAATTTGAAAATTTATCTTCCTTTCTTTTTTCTTTGTCTAATTTATTTTTCATGGATATGGATTCTTCATTATGTATCTTCTTGTTATGCCTCAATTCCTCCTTGAACTTGGTGAGCTTCTTATCTATTTCTTATACTTAAATCTTGAAGATTTCAGCTTCCTCTTATTTTCAAGGTAATGGTCACCATATTTTTCTTGCTTATTCAAATTTCAAATTTCTTATCACTTCTAGGGAAGCTACAAGTTTTTTCTTGAGATCTTATTTGATGTTTTATTTATCTTATATGTCTTCCTTACTCTTAGTGTCTTCAACTTTGTTTTCAAGCACCTTATCTAGTTCTAAATCATCCTTGTTCTATTGTCTTTCCTCATTTGATTTTATGAGAAAAATTCCTTTTGAATGAATATCTTGAAGATTCTCCCAAAGATCTGTTGTTGATGAATATTTCTTCATTTTCACTTTTATAGGATCTGGTAGGCCACTCAAGATATCCTTTATTGCTATTTTATTATGTTCCTCAAACTATGTTTCCATCATGTTTCTAGTAATCACTCATTCCCAAACTTCAAAAACTTGAGCCATCAAAAAGAATTTCATTCTACCCTTCCATACTTCAAAATTTGTTCCATTCAACATAGGGGATTTCTCAACACGATTTTCATTTGAATTCATGATTGAGAAAGAGACATCTTCAAACTATTTGGAGCCTTTCTTCTTTGATATTTCCATTTTTGTTCTAAGGATCTAACTTATATTTGTTAGGTTGTGAGTGAATATATTGGCTCTAATTCCAATTGTTGGAAATACTGAGAAGGGTGGTGAATCAGTATTTCTCTTGCAATTATTCTTTTTTATACCTAGTTAAGATCTCTTATAACTATAATACAAAATGAAAAATTATATAAATAATTTTATGAATCAATGATGAGCACTCCAATCTTATTTTTACAATAAATCAAGTACAACAATAGTGTATGGCTCCAACCCTAGATGAATACTCCAATCTTCAATCAACCAGGGTACAACCTCCACTATGCCAAGCTTCAAGTTGGACTTCAACGAGGCATCAACCTCTAGGGATCCAACCCTATCCACTAGTCCAGGATCCAACCTAGTATTTATGAGGCTCCAACCTCTAGGGTTCCAACCCACTACTTCAATTATTCAATAATGAGTACAAGAAATTATTCAAGGCTTCCCAAAGACTTCTGCAACAAGCCTTGATAGTTTGTTCTTCAATATATCTTCAATAAGTCTTCAAAAATCTACAATTTCATTAATGAAAAATTTGATCCACAAAAGGTATCTCCAAAACTCTTCATGATACCCAAACACCTTTCTTCATGATCACTCCATGAGGATTATCAATCATGCTCCAAAGGTCTCCAAGAATCTTCAATAAGCTTCTCCAAAAGGGTCCAATCAATGGTTCTACACACCATGCTTACAAGGTATTTCAACAAACTACTTCAATAATACATCAAGGAATATTCAACAATGTTGTTGGTCCATAGGATGTCCTTCAACTGATCTCCACAAACTTCTTTACTTCAAAATTGTCTTCTCCAGATCGGGCACTCCAAAATTGTCTTCTCAAAAACTCTCTTCAAGTTTGCTCCAAAATAGGTCTTCAACTCTGTCTTATAGATATTTAATCACGATTGTGCACAAAAGGGTTGCTACTTTACTTCTCCAGTGATGATTGTACTATGGCTCAACAATATGCTTTCCAACAGTACTTTAGTTGCTCCAAATTATATTGTTCTTAGGGTCTACAACTATCCCCTTTTATCACTAATCTGTCAAACCAAAATCACTAATATAGGGAACATAATTCTACCCACTATCTGACCACTTGCTTCTTCAATATTACTGAACTTAGGGAAACCAATAAACTACTGTGTTTTAGTCCTTGGAAACTTCAACATATATCTAAATGAATCACCGTTCTAGACACAAATTCACTTAAATTTCAACCTAGTTTATAGTCTTTTGCGACTAGGGTTACCTCATTCAGATATCCGACCTTTATATGATGTTTTGCCTTAAATTCCTGAAGCATTCTTGTGTTATACAATAAGGTGACTCGGCCTTCACTTGGCCACATATTTCTCCACAAACATTGTCTCATCCCTTCTTTCAAGAACACATCAGAGATACATATCAAACAAAACCATGCCCAGAATGTCCCATGTCCAATTCTTGAACTCATCCTGTAATAGGCTGAATTTTAGGTCGAATTATAGTGCTACAGAGGTAAAAAATTTAGGCCTAAAATAGGTCGAAATTACAGGCCAAAATCTGTGTTACAACAGGTCCAAATATATGTGTGTGTGTGTGTGTGTGTGTGTTGCAAACGTGTTGGAAACATGTAATGGGTATCACATAGGCCAAAAATTGCATCTAAAGTCTGCAAAACTAATAGGTCCAAGTCATAGATTCTCCAAAAATTCATTGTCCAAAATATTCCCAAATATGTCTTTGTCTTCCTTGCTTCTTTACTCTTCTTCTGCTTGTCTTCGCCAAATTTTCTGAACTGAAGAAAATGATTCCTAACCGAACTGCATAGGTTCGTATATATAGTGATTTGAGTATATTTTAAGGGACACAAATTATGAAGGGGTGTGTTGAGCCTATGCAAGTTAGCTAGAAATTTTTTAACATACTCAGATTTCAAAAATTAAAATCTCAACAATGTCAATGAATTAGAGGGAAATTAGTACATGTTGGAAAGGTCATGAAGCCCTAAACATGTTGATGAAAGAACCATTTCAATATGTTGTCTCAAATGTCAAAAATAAGAAAATTCTTTTATGACAGCCCTTAGGATTTTGGTATGGTTTTCTATATTAGGGTTCCTTCACATGGTATGTTCTTAGGATATTAGGATTTGGATATCTTTTAGGATTAGGGAAACATAGATAAGTATTTTAGGTATTTCTTCATTATTCATCATCACTTATATAGAGAAAATTTTTCATGGACATTCTAGCAACGCTAGGGCATAATTCTAGACATGACATCATTGGGCTTCATCAGTATTCTAGGGTTTTAGAAATGCATTTGTAATTTGTGTTCCATCATCGTATAGTTAGTATTTCTTGCAAGCTATGGCTTAAATAAGCATACATGCTTTCCATTCAATCAATACTAGCATTAGGGCATTTTTCACTTATGGATAGGATTGTTCTTCTAGGGTTCGGACATAGGATATTATCTAGGGAAAGCTACCTAGGACTCCATCTTATTGAAATTAATGATAAATTTATCCAACAATTTCAAAATCATAACCCCTGAACCTTCAAACCTCATGGACCTCTCCTAGATTCTTCTATCTCCTTTTAAAGAAAGGATTGCATTCAAGAATGGCTACCTATCACTATAAGACTCTCTTATTGTCTGAATATATCTTTCCTAGGTCAATATTTCTTCAATCACTTACAGAACTACTTCTTGAAATAGACATCAAATTGTTTTCATCTTTCTCATTTTTAAATTAAAATACATTTTTAAAATAGGCTCCCATAACTTAATCCTAAAATATCAAAATTTATAATAATTTACTCACCCATTTAGGGACTTTAAAATGTTGATTTAACTCATCAGACTTGTAAATGGATTTGTACAACATTAATAAAAATTGAATGCAAAGGATGGATGTGGACCCTTGGAAATTTGATCATTCGTGGGCCCAAGATATCATCATGGACATGTCAGGAAACTAGAGTGGTTTTGGAAAGCCAAAGCCCATATTGTGCTATGCTTTCAGAGTGGTATTTTGAAATGTGGGGAGGGGTTGGTGCAATAAATCTACACCATAGATCCAATGATGGGTGGTTTAATGAAACCATTTTATGCCTACCCTATTACCATTTAAAGTTTGAGCATGTGAGGTTTTCACAAATTCTTTGATCTCAGCAAAGAACATTTCCAGTTGTTGATTACTTTTGCACCTATAAGAAGTATAACCTTAGACCATATGAATTGTTTGGTAGAAACCAAAAACCAGTACACGGTTTCCCAATGAGAAGGGGGAAGGAAAATCTCCACCATAGATCTTTCGATGCATTGTTTCAAGAAACAGCCTCTTAGGGGCTCCCCTTAGCATAACCTCTATGTATTTTAAACTGTTGGGACTCTGTTGGATTTGGAAATCAAAACTATGGTCTTCGATGTGAAGATCAGTGGTTTCAAAATCTAACTTTCTGGGGCCTCCCTTAATTTTATTCCTCGTGCACCTTAACCTACAAACCCTTGGGGATTGGGATGAATGATTTGGGTCATCGGTTTGTTTGGGCACCTATGTTGGTATCTCGCCCTTTCTAACACCACGAAAACCATCAAAACAATGCCTCAATCCCAACTAGGATTCTTGCCAATGATTGAACATTGTGGAACTACAAATGGATTACTTTTTCATAATGTAACGGGCCACACGGAGACCCAAAAAATATGTTTTCAGAGATTGTTGCATTTAAGATCCATAAAACTTGTGAACCATAAGAAACACTTCCTAGTATCGACAATCTCTTTTGTGGAAAATTCCTCCTTTTTTCTTTTAAATATTAAATATCTCACATTTCTAAATAAATAAATATAGATATAAATATAAATACACCATTTTTTATGCCCTTTGTCGACGCATTCTGCACTAGCGTAGGCTCTTATCTTAGTAGAGTATGGTTTTTTATTAATGATCCAGACTTATGTAGGAATGCAATAAAATACAAAAATACACATAAACACAAATATGCAATAGAAAAATTATTTCATTTCATTAATATCACATTAATTAAACATGCTTACAGAGAGAATGGAAATAAACTAGATACGACGTTGGTAGCTTATCTCTGAGAAGATATGTGGCCGCTACATGCCTCTGAACTGTGTTACAATGAGGCTCGAAGGTATATTTATTATTGAGAAATAATGGAAAACCCTAAACATCCATAAAACTAACACTAGGAGATGAAATGCCAAACTATGGGCCCTGTTGGGGTAAATTGGTACATCATTTATCGGGGTCGTAACTTTGGCATATGATCTTAGTTTAATGCACATTATACCTAGTTAGAAATATCTATTCGAGGACTATAGCTGTTGACAAAAAATATCAAGTCAAAGATTCATATTTTCCTAAAGGTGGTTTTCCCAAAAAACGTCATTTAGGGCCTTGTTGAACCTCAAAACTGATCTTGTTTTTACACCCTTTTTCATCATTTCTTCCTCCCTTTTCATAAAATCATGACTCCAATCAATAATAATTGACATATTCCACATAAAATAAGTAATTTAAATGATCTCTACTTTATATTATGATGTTTCTTATTATTTAGATGAATTTATGTAAATATCTACAGAATGTGTACAATTCTGCAGCTAACCGTTGTTTCTGCATCCACTATTATGGTTTGACAGGCTTTGAGAAGAAAATAAGGAAGCAGGTCATATGGGTATCTATGGAATGATCCACACATGGATCGTATCCCATCCACCTATTTGAATTCAAAGAGAAATCGTGCCTACGCTCGCTGTCAAGATCAGTCAAAGAACGTGATCTGCGAACAAAATACTCTTGATTTTCTCTGACGTAGAAAATCGATAGATGTCCATTAAAGAATTTTGTTCTATCTATACTTATAATTTCAGTTCTATTTTTATCTATAAGTGGAAATACCTCAAATATTTTAATATGAAACTTGTATAAATACTGGTCTTTTTAAACCGGGAAACGGTCCTAATTTTTGTGATAATTCGGTGCATGTTTTTGAAACTCTGTTTTGATAATAAGAAGACCAATTCCAGCTAATTTTATGCACGCATATTCTATTATATTTTTGACTCATTATGTTGCAGAGGGCCCCTGCATGGAAAGGAGGTTTTTAATTGTTTTGTAGTTTGATTTCTGTCATTTAATTTCCTGTTGATTTGTTATTTTTTCTCATGTCAATTCTTAGTTAAATTTGTATTGCTTTCATAATTAGATTCCTATCAATTCATAGTTTAATATTCTTATTGTTTTATAGATTAGTTTCATGAATGCTTTCTTAAATTAGTTTCCAATTAGCTGTGTAATCCCATGCTCGCTAAGTCATCTCAAGAAAGTGGCTCTGTCATTTTCCAATTGGATCATATTTGGGTATTCGGTCATACAATAGTTGTAGTTTTCTTTAAACATGATTTATACTTGCTTTTGATTTCATTCATCACTGTCATTTAAATTCTTAGTAGCAGAATTGATGCTTTCAATCCATGGAACAAAATTAGATTAAGTTTATTTTTCAAACATTCTTAGATTTGAAATTAGGACAAAGTTAGACTAGAATTGTGTTTTTAAATTGAATAAATACTCTGTTTTTCATAGGACCAAAGCTTTCAATGGATAAGATAGGAAATGATTTCATCTTGTCATTTGAATGCAATCAGATTTAGAAAAGTTCTATGTTTTAAACTAGTTAGATATTTTTCATAGATGTTTTGTCGGCCTACTAACATCATCCAAATTTTCATTTATTTTTATACAATTTAGATTAATGAACCTTTCCTTTTCTTCCCTCTTTTAGATTTCATATTCCATTAAAAGTAGTTTGTAATTCAATTTCTTTTCTTAGAATAAAAACAACATTTCCTTTTCTTCCTTCTTTTAGAATTAGTTTTCATCATTAAAATTCATTTATATTGGGTTATTCAATAGCATTTATAGATTTCATAGATTTCATTTCTTATACCAATTTTAGACATAAAATACAAAACCCTCAAAAATAACATAAAATATACACAACGAAGTAAGAAAACAAGGTTACCTAAGCATATATAGTGCACCACACTTCATCAAATTACTAAGCTCGTTCAATAATTCATGATTGCAATTTGAGACATCAAATTGACTAAACATTTTGGTGCCATTGTCAGGGAAGTGTAATTAGGAATCCTTATTTCTTACACACAAAAAAAAAATACATGTGTAGAGAAAAAGATTCTAAGGGCAGATTCATAGCTAGAGGTAGAACTTTGATTCCAACAACACCACTCACCCCACCAAGACGATGTAGTGCCACACCACCATCTCAAACTCATATTCCATTTTTCACCTCAAGACATAGACTTCCTGAAGTCTTAAGATCAGAAATCCAACCAGGAGATTCTCCAACTTCATCTACTGAGGCAGTCTTAGAATAAGAAGATCCTAGATCTCCAACAGAAGGAGTAACCTTTTCACCTCTATAGGAGAACATATTCTAGTTCAAGACTTAGAAATCCCTGGTGAGGAAGAAGAAGAAGAAACTTTCTTCAATATCCCATTGATAGAAGAACTAGAGGAAGAACACATAACTCTACAGTTAGAACCTTACATTAGCTCTAAGGAATATACAATGGCAGAAGGAGAAGGAGAAGGAGAAATTATGAATGGAGATGCCTTAAGAGGAGGAGGAAGAGGTAGAGGATGAGGAGGAGGAAGAGATGGAGGAATAGGTATCAGTAGAGGAGATCCTAACTCTGTTGGATTTCCTATAGTTGATGAGGATACAAATTTTACAATGAAAAATATTTCACCTTCTGTCCTTCCCAATTTCCATGGATTAAGGACTTAGGATCCTGAAACATTTTTATTTGAATTTGAAGTCTTATGTAGATCTTATGACTACTTACAAGACTCTAAAAAATTGAAGCTATTCCCTGCAACACTCAAGGGTGCAGCTCTAAATTGGTTCATGGGTTTAACAACACAATCTGTGAGGACATGGGATGAGATGAAAAGTGATTTTTTTCAAAGATATTTGGATTATTACACACCTATTAATAGGAAGGATGAATTATTTAAAATGATGCAAAGAGAGGATGAAAACTTAGAATATTTAATTGAGAGATTCAATTATAATATCAAGAGAGATAAGTTGGAACATCTAGATCAAGATACTTTAAAATATCTCTTATTGAAAGCCATTAGAGATGAATGGATAGATATCCTTAACATGATGGGAAAAGGAGATATCTCCCAATTACCATTACCTAAAATTGATGAATTATGCATTCATCTCTCAAGAGGAAAATGAAAAAGTGGGAAAAATACAAGAGATCCTATTCTCTCTAGAGTAAATAAATCTACAACTAGAACAGTCAGTAGGGAAAAAATTGGAAAAATGCTTTACAAATTTAAGACAGATATCTTAGGGAGTCTCAGTGAACAGATAGACACCCTGAAATTACAAAACAAACAGAAAGATAAAACTGATGCCTTAACTATTTTTTGTCCTAAATGCAAAAAGAAACGTGCTTTAAGAGAATGTCCTCTTGAAGTAAATTCATAGAGACATGTGTTATTTTTGTAGAAAATCATGAAACGGAAAAATGTCCCTCTATACCAGGTCTTAAGGTTATCTTTCAAGAAGAAGTAACTTCATCCCCAGTAGATCATATTTGTTTTATCTCTAGAAGACCATGGCAAGGGCCACAAACTTAAGGTTTTAATAACCAAATGTATAATCAGCCCCCACCAAACAATTGGAATTCATCATGGCAACAACCTTGGGCCCAGCCTCAACCTTAGACATAAGGGATGAAAAATCCTTATGGAAGGTACTCTCAGTATCACAAGTATCCAAAATCATATCCAAACTATCCTCCCCAACATTTTCCACAAAAAAATCAACCACCCCAAATCCAAAATTAGAATTCACAATTGTCATTACCATTCCCACAAAGAACAAATCAACTACATGCCCAACCATTCCCAAACCCAAATAACAAAAATGCTCAAAATTATTATAACATAGAAGGAAAAAACTTTCCAGCTTACATGATTACTCCACTAGATCTTAACAATATCCAACTTAGATCTGGTAGAATATTAGAAACGGAAAATGATCAACTCTGGATCATGGACCTAATTGATAGCTCAAAATTCAAAGTGTTCAGAAGTGTGTTGAACCTAAGCGATTAGATAGATCTCGCCTTCCTAATTTCGGCACCGCAAATGGTTTGAAAAACCAACACCATATGAAGATGTTATCGTAGTTTGAAAAGTCCAGTAAACTGCAAAATTTGGACTTTGACCAAGATTGACTTGGATTTGGGAAAATCAAAAAGAGAATATTCTAGGGAATATTCCTCAAAATATTACTTAGAATATTCCATATGGACTAGTATGAGTTTGACAAGTGTCAACGTGTGATTTGGCAATTGGTTGACTTTTTGAAGTTTCAGAGAAATAAAAGGCTGCCACATGGTAGGCGTGGAGATCGCCATGTGGCCCAGAATTGTGGTGTAAAATTTTTGAGTCGGAATCCTCGGGAGTCGACCACCTGAACTCTCTGTGCACACACCCACATCGTGCCATTCGGGTTGCGTTAGTTCTTATTAACTATGGGAGAGCGGATTAATTTATTGTGTATGGGTTTTTCATATGGGGTTCGAAAGGGGGCTAGCCCCCCCATATGGCCTTGGCGCCAGGAACCACAGGCCAAAGAAATTAGCCCTAACCGCCAGCCAAATCTTCTGTTCACATGGAATGGTTTCCGCCAACTTCTCCACAGGGTCAGCCTAATCGTCTATTAAACTAGAGTTTGGAAACTAAATTACCCATGGTTTAATGCATGTTCCGCTCCAGTGTTAACGGTTAATGCAGAATGGGGTTTGGAATGTGGTCACCCCTAACTGCCCAAATTAATTATCGCGGTTAACATGGAATTTTAATTGGAGCGCTTACCATTTTTGGCAGAATTTTCCAACTTAACTGCAGTAAAGTTTAGTATCTCCACATTTGGTGGAGGATTTTTGGGTGTCACTGGACAAATCATGTTTTGGCTCTATCTTGAGCTAGATTCGACCAATTGTGGAGTGCCAATAGTCAATTTAGACTATCTAAAACATTCCAGACTCATTGGTTAGAGTCTTAGAGCCATCAAAGGACTTTTGAGTAGGTTTTTTCTTCAGAGAAGTTCTAAGGGCCACTATGGGCCAGTAGCAATTTGAGGCCTAGCCAGGGGAGCTAGAAGCCTTATTCAAGAATCCAATAGTCAATTTTGGATGTTTCATATGTTTTGGAACTAATGGTGTGGTTTTTAGAGTCTTTAGAGGATTTTTGAAGGCCGATATGCTTCAGTAAAGTTCCAGGGGCCACTAGTGCCATATTTTGCCAACAGTAGTTTGGGGCCTAGCCAGGGCATCTAGAGACCTTATGCAGCAAAACAATAGTCATTTATGACTGTTTTCATACTTCTAAATCCACTAGAGGAGTTTTAAGAAGCTTTTGAGGACTTATATAGGTCGATAACGCATCAGATAAGTTTTTAGTGACTCGAGTGCCAAGGGGTGCCGACAGGTGTTGGAGGCAAAACTGGAGTAGTTGGAGGCCAATTTCAATGAACCAATAGTCTATTTTGACTATATTTGACATTATTAATCCATTTAATGGATTTTTAAAGTCATTTGAAGACTTATATAGCTTGAGAAGCTACAGGGAATTTTTTGGTAGCCTAGGGCAAACCATGGAGGAAGGCCTAGTTTGGGGATGCAGTGCTTGTTTTGAGCAAATGATCAGCCTATATTTGGTGTCTGCTATGTGCTGGAGATAGTAGGTGAGGTATTAGGGATAGTAAACTAATTCTTAAGGAGTTAGTGCCATAGAGAAGCTCAGTGTATCTCAGTGCACCAAAAGAAGGAATCGATTCTAAGGGAGCCTAGATCTGTTTGCAGAGTGATGAAAACCATGAAAGAGATATAGATGGTCTTATAAGCCCATTTATTCAGTTCAGTAACCATTGGAGTGAAGTGTGGAACTTGTAAAATAAATTTTTCCATAATCCCAAAGAGCCAACTCAAGATCACAAGAGCTCAAGGAGACTAAGCCACGATATTTGGCCTAGATTAAATTTTTTGTTATGTGTTGATTTTTTATTGCTAAATTATATTTTTGTTACACATGTTTAATTTCAGCAAAAAAAAATGGACTTAAGACACTTAAACAGTTAAAAATAATACACATGTTTCAAGTAATAATTCAGCAAAAAGTCAAGTACAAGCTAAATCTTTTATTTTTTTAACTGAATGGGAGGTTCTTGAAAAGCATAACAAGTTATACAACCCATTTTCAGATCAAGTTGGTATCAAAGCACTTGGTTGCTTGATTGACAGAGCAATAGATTGCTTGTTTGACTTGAAAGGTGTTTAAACAGTGCAAAGGATTTGGCCGTTTGACTGTTTGCAAACTGACTGTTACTTGAGTTTTCTAGAGGTGAAGGGAAAGCTATTGTTAGCTAAGTTTAGGAGAGGAAAATAAGGGAGAAAGGGCTGAAGGCATCCTCCTTACCCAAAGGACCTCAAGGCAACCCTTGAATCACAAGAAGGTTTGTTGTTTGGCTGCTTCAATAAGAGCTTGCCTCTACAACTTTTTTGTTCAAAATATTTGTCATTGTTTTTGAAAGCTTTGTGAATTTTGTTGAATTTTATTTAGTTCATTTTCATAATGAAAACTTCTTCAAGCGAGGTTTCAAAATCCTCCTCCTTCACAAGATTCTTCGATGAAGACATGAAGTGAGACTTCTACATCTTAAGGACATGCTGCAGATTTTGTTTGAAGATAGAAGAGAAATCACTGGACTTCGTGAGAAATTGTTTACTATGAAGCAAGATAAAGAAGAAATTTTTCAAATAATGCATGTGATGGAGATGTAGCTCCATCAAGCCCAAAAAGCTTTTACCAAGAACTTGCGTGAAGTAGAGGTAATTCACTCAAATTTGTCTTCAGTTTCCTCCTTAGATAGATGTGTTGGTTCATTTGAAAAACACACTAGAGGTATAGGGTCTAAGTTAATGTTTAAAATGGGATATGAAGGCAAGGGTTTAGGCAAGCATGCACAAGACATAATTGATCCTATTTTTGTTTAGGAACAACCTAAGAAATTTGGTCTTGGTTATGTTCAATCTAATGGCGAAGACTCCAAAGCCATGAAGGCATGTGACGCAACTTCAAAGAGAACTTTTGTTCCAAGTTCTAAACCACAAACATGTCAAGTTTGTTTTCAAGTTGATTGCCATTGTTTGAAGCCTATGTTGCAGCAACAAGATTGTAGACATGCAGCTTATGGTGAGCATGCGAGTTTAGACAGTTTTCAATACATGAACATTGATGTTAGTTTGCAAAGGAAAGTTGGAACCTATACTAGTTCATCTCCTCAAGAAGGAAAAAAGGATGGACAAGCAAGGCAGCATTTGAGGTATAATTCTTCCCATAGTCAAGTTGATTATTTTTCTGCAAGCCATGAAAATTGTGTATGCATGAATGGAAGAAAGATTTTTTGTGCATATTGTGGTATGATTAACCATGATGATGGAAGAGGATGAAGGCATACAGGAAGAAGATAAGGCAAAGGAAACTTGCAAAGAAGGTGAAAAAGACTTGCACACATTTCCAGAAGAGGGGACATGTTGTTTCCCAATGTTGGACATCGCATCCAACTAATCGTCCCAAGCACATGAGGTAATAGGAATAAAAGACTGGTGAAAGTGGAACCAAAGATTCCATCATTGATGTGAGAGTGAATGTTTCACATAAAGAAGATTTGCAGTAGCAAAAGTCACCATGGAAGTGGCTTGGTAAGAAGTGGTTTGACTTCTTGACACAGTTAGACATACAATCATTTGTACATATGCAAATTTTAGTTATGTATGGATGCTTTATGTTGTAATCTCACGTTTGTTTGAGACACCTTGGATTGATGATCAACAAAGCGATGTTCAACTACCTTATATAAATTTCTCGGTAGAAATTTCTAAGTGAGTGCAAGGAAGACAGTTTTTGACAGGAGGACAAGTGCATCCTAGAAGGAAAGTGTCGACTACCTTCGAGTTGGGGTTCAAAGGCACTAGCCATGCAAGGAAAGTTTATGGAGGCTGAAAAGAAGAGGGTGTTGTACTCTCATCTACTGTACAGATCAGTATATCAGTATTTTGGGGTCCAAAATATTCCTAATGGCGAGGTGTGATCAGAACTAGATCACGGACCTAAGAAATTTTTTTGAGTGAGTGCAAGGAAGGCAGTTTTTGACAGGAGGACAAGTGCATCCAAGAAGGAAAGTGTCGACTACCTTCGAGTTGTGGTTCAAAGGCACTAGCCATGCAAGGCAAGTGTATGGAGGTTGAAAAGAAGAGGGTGTTGTACTCTCATCTGCCGTACAGATCATTATATCAGTCTTTTGGGGTCCAAAATATTCCTAATGGGGAGGTGTGATCAGAACTAGATCATTGACCTAAGTGATAGCTCAAAATTCAAAGTGTCTGGAAGCATGTCAAATGTGAGTGATTGGATAGATCTCGTCTTCCTGATTCCAGTGCCATTAACAATTCGAAAAATCAACACCGTATGAAGAAGTTATCGCAGTTTGAAAAGTCTAGTAAACTGCAAAATTTGGACTTTGACCAAGTTTGACTTGGATTTGGGAAAATCATAAAAAGAATATTCTAGGGAATATTCCCTGGAATATTCCCCAAAATATTTTGTGTGGACCGATCAGATTTTGAAAAGTATCAACTTGTGATTTGGCAATTGGTTGACTTTTTGAAGTTTCAAGAGACCGCCATGTGGCCCAGATTTGTGGTGTAAAATTTTTGGTCGGACTCCTCGGGAGTCAACCACCTGACCTCTCTGTGCACACACTCACATCATGCCAATTGGGTTGCATTAGTTCTTATTAACTATGGGAGAGTGGATTAATTTATTGTGTATGGGTTTTGCATATGGGGTTCGGAAGGGTGCCAGCCAACCCATATGGCCTTCGCGCTAGGAACCACAAGCCAAAAAAATTAGCCCTAACCACCAACTAGAGTTCTTGTTCACATGGAATAGTTTCTGCCAAAATATCCGTGCGGTTAGCCTAACCATTTGTTAAACTAGAGTTTAGAAACTAAATTAACTATAGTTTAATGCAGGTTCCACTTCAATGTTAGCGGTTAATGTGGAACAGGGTTTGCCATGTGGCCACCCTTAACCACCCACATTAATTATCGTGGCTAAATTAATGGTTTAATTGGAGCGCTCACCATTTTTGGGGGAATTTTCCAACTTATCTACATTTAAGTTCAGTCTCTCCACATTTGGTGGAGGATTTTTTGGGTGTCACTGGAAAAATCTTGTTTTGGCTCTATCTTGAGCTAGATTCGACATATTTTGGAGTGCCAATAGTCAATTTCGACTATCTCCAACATTCCAGACTTATTGGTGAGGGTTTTAGAGCCATCAGAGGACTTTGAGTAGGTTTTTTCTTCAGAGAAGTTCTAGAGGCCACCATGGGCTAACAACAGTTTGAGTTCTAGCCAACGGAGCTAGAGGCCTTATTCAGGAATCCAATAGTCAATTTTGGATGTTTCAGATGTTATGGAACTAATGGTGTGATTTTCAGAGTCTGTAGAGGAATTTTTAAGGCCAATATTATTTATTAAATTTCCAAGGGCCACTAATGCCAACTTTTTCCAGCAGCAGTTTGGGGCCTAGCCAGGGCAGCTAGAGACCTTATGCAGTAAACCAATAGTCATTTATAACTTTTTTCATACTTATTAATCCATTGGAGGAGTTTTTAGAATATTTTTAGGACTTCTAGAGGTAGAGAACCCATCAGATAAGTTTTCAGTGACCCTAGTGGTAGGGGGTGCCGACAGGTGTTGGAGGCGAAACCGGAGCAGTCGGAGGAACATTTCAGTGAACCAATAGTAAAATTTGAATATATTTGACATTATGAATCCATTTAATGGATTTTTAGAGTCATTTTAATACTTCTAGAGCTCTAGAAGCTGCATGGAAGTCTTGGGCAACCTAGGGAAAACCGTGGAGGAAGGCCTAGTTTGGGGATGTAGTGCTTGTTTTGAGAAAATGATCAACCTATATTTGGTGTCTGATGTGTTCTGGAGACATTAGGTGAGGTTTCAAGGATAGTAAAATAATTCTGAAGGAGTTAGTGCCATAGAGAAGCTTAGTGTAGCTCAGTGTGCCGATAGAAGGAATCGAGTCTAAGGGAGCCTAGATCTGTTTGCCGAGTGATGATATCCATGAAAGGGATATATTTGGTATTTTAAGCCCATTGGTTTAGTTCATAAACGATTGGAGTTAAGTGTGGAACTTGTAAACTAATTTTTTCCATCATCCCAAAGAGCTAAGTCAATATGACAAGAGCTCAAGGAGACATAGACCACAATATTCAGGTGAACTCATAGATTAAATTTGATGTTATATGTTGATGTTTTATTGCTGCATTATATTTATGTTACACATGTTTAATTTTAGAAAAAACAAATGGACTTAAGACACTTAAAAATTTAAAAATAATACACCTGTTTCAAGTAATAATTCCGCAAAAAGTCATGTACAAGCTAGATTTTTTTTGTTTAACTGAGTCGGAGGTCCTTCAAAAGCATAACAAGTTATCCAACCCATTTTTAGATCAGAAAATCCTTCTGTTGTTTTACAAGAAAAAGAAAGTTTTTATGAAGAAATTTCTCTACAGCAAAGTAAAATTTCTAAAGAAGGGACATCTCTTCAGCAAAACCAAAATTTTGAAAATGAAAAACAAAAAGATCCAATAAAATCAACCCCTATAATAGAGAAACCTTCAGCATTTGTTTCTAAACCTCCTTTTCCTGAAATATTACAAATTGATAGAGGGATAGAAAAACAAATTATGTTGCCTAATTATGATTTTCTAGATGAATTGAAGAATGCTTGTACCAAAATTACTTTGTTACAGGCCGTTAAAGAGATTCCTATTCTAACCAAAACAATAAGAGAGTTGAACATGAAAAAATCAGGAAGAAAAACAAAAGAAATAAAAAGGATTCAGTTAGTAGGAAAAATTGTTGACATTTTGATGGGAAAAATTGCCATACAAAAATATTTAGACCTAGGAGGTCTAGTTGTAAAAACACATATCCATGGCATTGAGATTCAAAATACATTAACTGACTTAGGAGCAGCCATCAACATCATGAGAAAACAAACTATGGAACAATTTAGGCTTCCAAACCTTCAGTATATGCCAACATTATTGCAATTAGCAGACAGATCAGTAATCAATCCAGATGATGTATTAGAAGACATATATGTGTCCTTATACTCTTGGTAATATCCAGTTAACTTTATGATCCTAACTCCCAAGAACAACATAGGGGGACATACATTAATTTTAGGAAGACCTTGGTTAGCTACAGTTGATGCTTTCATTAGTTATAGATCCGGTGATATGTTTATTTCTAATGGCAACTCAACAAAGAAATTCACTCTATATCCTCCAACAACAAAAAATCACAAAAACAAGAGATGAAGAATGGATGGATGATGACCATGAGATACAACCTCTATTTACTATTTCTTATATTAGTGAATAAAGTCAAATCTTAAATTCAATAGAAAACTTTGAAACATCCTCACAATGTGAAGATGATTATAGTTTTCAAGAACAATGCAATATTGAATACTTATCATATATACAAATGTCTTTATATTATATGGAGGAATTTGGTAACTCTACAGTAGAAATATTTCCAGGGAAATCTTTAACAAAAACAAAAACTTGGAGAAATTCCAACAAGGAGACTTAATCAAAACATTACAAAAAAATTCTTCTGCATATACATGGGAGTACACTAACATGAAAGGAATTAGTCCTGAGACTTTTATACATAATATCTACATTGAGGAAAACTCTAGACCTATAAGACAACCTCAAAGAAGGATGAATCCAAATCTTAGGGAAATTGTGAAAAAAGAATTGCAAAAATTTCTAAATTTAAACTGCATCTATCCAATTTCAGACAGTCAGTGGGTTTCTCCCTTGGTGATTGTACCTAAAAAGAATGGTAAATGGAGGGTATTCATTGATTACCGAGAGTTGAATAAATATACTCTAAAAGATCATTTCCCATTTCCTTTCATAGATAAAGTATTGGATACATTAGCAGGAAAGAAGTATTTCTCATTTTTGGATGGTTTTAGTGGTTACAATCAAATTCAAGTAGCACCTATCTTAAGAGGTCCAAATTGGAAAATACCTTTTCACATTTCAACAGATGCTTCAGATACATCTATGGGAGATGTAGTAGGAAAACAATATTTCATCCCCTATGCCATATATCACGCAAGTAGAAATTTGACTCCTGCTACTCCATATCGTCCATATCTAAAAAAAAAAGGAGAGAGAAAAAAAAAATTGTATAAGTATGAAAACCAATCAATGATTGGCATCCTTATACAGAAAATACAAGATGAAAATTAGAGTTTTGACATCTTATATTTTCTCCCATTCAAAAAAAAAAAAAATTCCAAATTCTTTGTTCCCTTTCTTTCTTTGAATCAATAAAAGAAGTAGCTACAAAATTGCTACAATTATGGAGCTCTCAAGAGATTCTACAGCTGTAATCACATTTTGCAGCTCTATTACATTTTTACAACCTACTGAAGAAAAATAACTAAACAAAATCAATTGATGACTCCATTGAAGATCATGTTGAAAGGATACCTGAAGAATCAACACAAAGAAAAGAGCAACAAAGGTTAGTCCCAAGGTATGTTACAAAAATTTGTTTAAATAATAAGACCAAAAACATTAGTATGTATTATTTAGATGACCATATGTGGCCACCTCAATATGTCATCATTAGAATTTATTGTATTCGGATTCACATCACAACTTCATAATCTGACCACAACATCCATATCATATCTCATAATAATCAAGTTCGATTTTCTAATTAATGATTAACGGTCATATCTTACTTCCGTAAACCACTCATCAACATTATTAAACCGTCACCGAATATATATTTCACTTGTAATTCTCTAAAAACCCTCGACATCCTTAACTCAAAGCCAAAACCTCAATTCACTCGATCAAGAAGAATAATTCTGAAGTTGAAACTCCTCGCGACAGATACATGGGTTTAATAGTGAAAATTGAACCCGTGGGAACGAAATTCATGGAGGGTTATTCTCAGGTAAAGGAAATGCTGCAGAAGGTGCAATGGATCCATTTTATAGAGAATTTTGATGGGTTTCATAAGGAGGTCACCAAGTCCTTTCTTTCGACGAGACAGAGGTCGAAAGTGGAGATATAAAATTCTCAGTGACAGAAGCCTTTGTGGCTGGAGCTACAGAGCTCCTAAAAACTGACAAGAGATGGTTCAATAACAAGGAAATTCACAGTGAATAATGGAAATTTTTTCTAAAGAATCCTAGTATGGACACTACTATTTACAATAAATGACTTCCCATTTCAACATTAAAAAAAAATGGAGAAATATGCTTGTAATTCTACAAAATTTTGTTACTTGCGAGGGTAGATTTGGCTACATGTTTGCTTATCATGCCCGATTGTTATTGAAATTTTTGGAGGATGGAGAAATAAACCTCCCATACTTCCTGTTGAATAGTCTAAATAAAATGTCAGCAAACATGCATAAAAGAGTCCAATTCATAGACAATACCATGCACCATCATGGAATGATAAAGATACTTATGTAATTCCATCATAAATCAATTTCAAGATGAAGCACCAGAACAGCCTAAGGATGAAAAATCCAGAAAAATTAGAAGGAGAAAGGTTGATACATGCATCGAAAATAAATCCTCAACTCAACCACAGAAGAAGAAGAATAACTCACCATTGCAGCGTTAATGAAAAATAAGAAACTGAGTGGAGTCAAAAAGAGAGGAAATGTAGAGAAAAAGGGTAAATTTACAAGTTTAGAATACTTAAACCCTCCACAGCCAAGGAGAAGCTCTAGACTTCATAAACTCTTGAAGAAGACACCATCACAGGAGGCATAATTTGTTAATTTTTATGAAGAACCCCAAGTGCCATCACCCATTATTGTCTCTCCTAAACACCGTCCTATACACTCTCTTATACATAGTCTTGTACACAGTCCAGGCAGGAAATCCCCAGAAATTGACCCAGCACAACACGAGATATATGAATATATTGAGTCATTGCAGAAAATACATGCAGAAGCAAATCCAAGTGTGGAAGAGTAGCCTATTAGTCTGTTAGGTCCCTGTAATTTAGTAGATTGGCAAGACTAAATGTTGCAGAGACTACATCAAAGACCATTATGGGATTCTAGGATCTAGCCCTCCTGAATCCAAAGGGGGATCTCTCTTTGAGTGCAAAGATTGATTTATCTTTAAGGCTTTTATTATGATATTAGGCTAGTTATTAAGAACAAGGGTTTTTTGTTTGTTTGGATGGTTGGGCATGATTTTTGATTGAGTGGAAAGTCCTAAAAATGAAAGATTTTTAAAGGGGTGAAGGTGTGAATAATCAGAACAAGGTTTAACTGATAGGATAGATAGAAACAACACTTAATCCATTGGTCTATGGAGTCACAAAAAAGTTTAATTGTGAAACAATTTCAAGAGTGGTCCAAGGGGCAAGTCATCTATATCAAAAGATCTTTTTAGATTAAATGATGGAATGGAACATTAAAAGTGTTGATAAAGTGGAAAAATCCAATAATTTCAACAAGGATTTATCAACTTTCCATACAAGAAAAGCATTTTTAAGCAACTGTTTGAAACCAACCAAAGACAGGGCTAACCTTAAACTTCTTTGGACAAGCTTGTATTAAAGCTAACTTATTGGACAAACAATCCAGTAATCCACATGACTACCTTCAGAAGGGATGAAAACAGATAAGAAAACAAAGTGCAGCTTAAGATCAAGAAAGATACATTAAAATCAAAGCCTTCTTTTAGCATACTCTTAGGGAAACCTTGTAAACAACCTTTGGAGAAAGAACTAGAAGACAGGGGGGCAAACCATAAACTTTTCTAGTTTAACTCTACTTAGTATGTAATGAAAATATCATTCAAGAACTTCCTTTCAAGTTTTACACATCAAGACATGGACAAACCAACATTCCTTGATAATGTTTACACTTAACTTAAGTCATTCTTAAATACACAATTGGAGGAAAACATAAATATAAAGCTTATCAGTGATAGTAGGGTATTTTTAATAGTAAATCCTAGCTCTATATTTGTTGTTCTTTATCAGAGAAAAGTGAACAAAATGGCATACATGAAAGGAAAACAAGTTACAATAAAAGGTACTTCACCAATGATATAGACCAGGATCCCATGAATCAGCTTGTATATTGATGTCAATCCAGTTATGAACTACAAGTCCAATGTTTCAGTACAACAACATCTTCTCTTCTCAGCCTAACTTCTTTGATCACAAACAGAGCTTCAAAAGCCTCTGAAAACTATTTACATGTAGAAAGTTTCGAGCAACAAGTAATACATCAAAGTCCAGCAACCAACCAACTCTCATCTTCTTCAGAAGTGTTTATAGAAGAAATGAGGAGGTGGGATAAAATAAAGATCTCTAGTTCAATTAATACAAGTTTTAATGCTTCTCTTCCTTTGAGAGGCTCAATAGAGAAAATCTCTGATCTTTTCCCTATGTTAATTGGTTTGCATTAAGTATTAAGCTTCTTGGCAGTTTGTGTTGACTTTAAAGCTCTTTAGGCAGGCTGGCAATAACTCTGGCTAAAATATCACTGACTTGGCAATAACTATGCCTTATTTTGATTTTTGATAACTACATGTGGCATTCTGGTAGCTGAAGAGGATTCAGTTAGCTTATGATGTGGCAGTGGACGCCTCCTTTGCTGATATTTTCCTCTATTTCACCTTAAAACACCTTAATATGTCTTTACTCTGTGTTTTAGGCCTAATTAGGCCTTGATCTTCATCTTCAGGTTTTTTATTCCTTGCTGACTATCTTTACCTTTGTGGATTAGGCTTTTGATTCGTAAATCCCTTTAAACTTTGGTTTAAAATCATTAATTCTTCACTTCAGCTCTGATTTCATCCTTTGACACTGATATTCTTCATTTAATTGATGTTTACTACGTTTTGTTGTTTTTTAGGCATGCAGAAGGGTTACACAGGTGGAGGTTTTATGTTAATGGATGACCCCTTGGGTCCCTTCATGCACTGAAGGTTAGGAATTTTCATTCCCGGCCTTCAGGCTATCTTTAAAATTCTACAAAAAAAACCCATAAAACCTGCATAAAACAAAGAAAAATTAAGTAAATCCTGCGAAATATGGGTTTAGCACTGCTTTGAAGGTTTGGACGCGAGATTAAATCGTGGCCCTTGGATCAGAACAACCAACAGTCGAGATTAATCAGTGGGTTCAATTGGGAAGAGGTTGGGTGAACAGGAAATGGTGGAGAAATTAAGTAAGGGTCGTTCGATCTTTGGAGATCAACGGCGGAGAGCTCATAATGGAGTGCTTGTGAAAAAGAGATAGAGGGGAAACGAATGGAGGTGAAATATAATAAGAGTCATTCGATTAGGACAATGAATGGCAGAGATTAATTAGTGAAATGTTTTGGGAGAGTAGAAGGATGGCAGATGAAAAGGGGGTGAGATTAAATCGGGACCGTCTGATCTAAAATATCGACGGCCAAGATCTAAAGATGAAAAGCAATGTGGCGGGGCAGTGGTAAGGCGGAAAACGAGAATGGTTTTCGCGCAGCATTGGGGTGGTTTTAGAATTTTTCAAAAAAAATAGGATATGGTATGCTTGCTGACACGTGGATTCAGAAAATCACCCTTTTCACATTTTTTTTCGGGATTAAATCACGGCTGCAAAAAAAATGCGAAACACGATATCAGCCGTCGGATTAGGGGCTTTAGATCCGACGGTGCGGATCACGCGTGATGAGGTAAGCTGCAAGTTAAAAAGGTAAGTGGGGCACACTATTATGTCAGGTTATTTCATCGTGTAGTGGGTTGGTTCATCGTGGTTTTTGAATGGTCAGGATAGATCCTGGCCGTTCAATCTTTCTAATGAATAGCTAAGATCTAATACCGAGGCGGAGTTTTGAAAAGAGTAAAGGGAGGGTCGGTGAACAGGTAGAGGTAAGAAGATCTGAGTGTCATTGATTGGTTTAGATCAACGGTCGATATTTGTTGAAAATTTGAACTATCGGGTTTTATTAAAATACAAAGGAAAGTCGGGTTTTATGAAAATGCAAAGGAAAATCGGGTTTGGGAAATGGTTTTAAGCCCTTTAGCGCCCGGTTGCGGGGCTTAAGGTCTTATGAGGTGGAGGGTTACAGGAGTTAAGCCCTTGGGGGCTTAGGAAACCTTTATATGTAGAAAGGGTGTTTTTAGGCCTAAAACCGGGGTTTTTGAGGCAAATTGAGGGTTTCGGTAGAGGAAACAAGGGGATTTAAAACCAAATAAGGGAGAGTAAAAGGTTTTAAAGGTTTGGGTGGTTATAGAGGTTAGATGAAGGTTTATGGAGGGTTTTATGGAGGAAACAAGGATAAAAATGGAATTGTTCTATGAGTGAAAGGAGGGGTGAAAATGATGGAAAATGAGCTTTTAAGCAATCCTTTTGTTGGTGAACCGCAGGTTCTTCAAGATAAAGAGGGAAACAACAGTGAAGATTAATTCAAAGGAAAAAGATCTTCATAATACTTTAAGAACTAACAATTTGATCATGAAATTGTTTCTTAAAGGCTAAAAAGAGATTTAGCCACCATTTGATATGGCAAATTTTATAGGTGGCTAACAGTGGCTCCACATGGGGATGGCATCTTCTTGAAGATGTCAAGAATCTTCAGCTATTGATCTCTAGCTTTTCAGTAAACTAGTGCCTCATCCATTGGGTTGCAACTTTCTTTTCTTTTGTTGATGTTTCTTTGATTTGATGATTTATTTGCAGCAATTTGAAACAATGGAATTCTATCAAAACAACATCTCTACCTACCCAATCCTAATGATGCTAACATTTTTTCTTCTTTCAGAGTGAATTTGGATTGGCACACTCTTTTCATAAACATTTTATTCTTTTTAAAAAACATAAAACTAATCTATTTCTACTCTTATTTCTCCATGAACTCAGATTAAACAGTTGGGTTCATAACTTTCTCTACTTAACTACTATCTGTCAGGATTAGACTATCTGACAAATTTTATTCTGTAAATTCTAAGACAAGAAATTTAAAAGCAGACAAGCCAAGATTGAACAGTCTAACTTGTTGCTGATCTATGGCATAAAAATAAGCTGCACATAGACTAAATTTTGCAGAAAATTAAAACAAAATTATGAAGGCTTAAGATCTGAAAATTTAAAAACATCCTTCATGTTTCTTCAGCTCTGGTTTTGAATTTGTTTGAGCTATTTTTCTTTTTTTTTTCTGGTTCAAGTTTTGATCTTTTTAGAACCAGTTCTTCTATCTTTGGCTCAAAATTTAAACAAATCAGAGCCATTCTTCTTTTTCAAACTCATAGGTTCAGATTTTGAACTTGTTTGAACCTTCTTTCTTCTATCCTAATCTACCTTACTGATAAGCCAATATTAAGTTGTTTGGAAAATCTGATTCACTAACCTATCAGTAGTAAATTGAAAAAATAATTAGTCATGATTAGGCTGTATGACTAACTAGAAGTGTGTTTTTTTTTAGGAGTGGAATTTGAGCTTGCACACTTTCAGAATTTGTTTCTCTTTTTGGTATGGGGCTATTCCTTTCTTATTTTTACAATCTGCCCTCTTTTCTTTTCTATTGTTTTCGTATCTTTTCATATTCTAACTTTGAAAGCAATGATGGATATGATATTTACAATGAGGAAAAAATAAGAAAGCTCCAAACTGATATGGTTAAGAAAAATAATGTTTGAGCATCCTGCCATTGACAGGACCTCCATAGAGTTCAGTTCCATTCTGTTAGCCACCTATAAAATTTGCCATATCAAATGGTGCCTAAATCTCTTTTTAGCCTTTAAGAAACAATTTCATGACCAAATTGTTAGTTCTTAAAGTCTTATGAAGATCTTCTTCTTTTGAATTAATCTTCACTACTGTTTCCCTCTTCATCCTAAAGAACCTGCTATTCACCAACAAAAAGACTACTTAAAAGCTCATTTTCCATCATTTTCACCCCTCCTTTCACTCATAGAACAATTCCATTTTTATCCTTGTTTCCTCCATAAAACCCTCCATAAACCTTCATCTAACCTCTATAAATACCCCAAAATCCCTTTAAAACCTTTTACTCTCCCTTATTTGGTTTTAAATCCCCTTGTTTCCCCTACCGAAACCCTCAATTTACCTCAAAAACCCTGTTTTTAGGCCTAAAAACACCCTTTCTGCATATAAAGGCATTGGCGAAGAATCAGGTCTCACAGGCAAGACCCAGGTTTAGGGGTTGTGGCCAACAAGGGAATCCGATGTAGTCTAGAACCATGCCGGCATTATCACCCTACTCCGGAGAGCAGAGAGTCTCACCCGAGGCATGCCGCAACCACATGCAGAAGGGGAATAGATCGATAACAGGGAAAGAATCCGCAACTCATGATTAACATAGGATGGATTGCATTAACATCATATATATGCAAGAACATTCAGAGAGTATACATGTATTAAGAAAATAAAATTTTAATCATCACAACCATCATGCATGCATGTGAATCACATAATAAGACAACAATCTGCAATTGTATTGATATCTTCTACCAAACCCATAGTTACATAGCTTTCACAAGGAGAGCTTACAAGTCTGATATAGATGCCTTATAGAACAGAAAGGTAGATAAGAGAAACCTAGGAACTATAGAGATATCATCCTTGGTCTGTGTTCCTACTGCAGCGTCCGTTCTTCCTCCTTCAGTTGCTCTGCCTTCTCTTCTTCGCCCGGGTGACGACTATTTATTCACCCGCTATCGCAACTGTTAGTTCTTCTTGCGTTCTTCTTCAGCTGCTTCCAGCTTCTCTCTTATTGTCTGTGTGTTCTGCTCACTGTCTTCTGTTGTATATATTCTTCGTCTATGCTCATGCATCTTCTTTCTTCAACTATGTGCTTGTTACATCGCAACTTTGGTAGCTCCGCTTCTTTCTGTAGTTGTGACTTGGTTGCGACTGCCATGTGTCTTCATCCCGCAACCTAAAATATATCCTTTATTCAAAATATTCAAAAGATTTAAAACAAGTTTTCAAAACAAGGGCCCCAACAGGCCCCAACCATAGTTTCTTGACTCGTCCCTGAGTCAATCGCAGATCACAGTCTCTATCTCCATTGCCCCGCTGGCTCCCGTGGCCTGTTCTCGCTGTGCGCCTTCAGCCTGTGGTTCAAACAAGGGCCCCAACTCCGGGACTCTGCGTAATGCTGTGGATTTAAGCTCAACGAAGTCTGACATAGCTTGCTGCCACCCTTGTAGTAGGGAATCTGTTTCTTCGGCAATCTTGGTGACAACGGCCTCCTCTATGTGCACCGGTACAGCCCCGAACACCGAGCTAATTTGGGTTTCGGCCTTAGCGGCCAGCTGTTGCAACACCCTAGCGCTATGTTGGAGGGGCAAGAGGAACTCACGAATTACCCATTTGGTCATGGCTAAATTTGCCTCTGTTTATTGGATATGTACTTCGAGATCATCTGCCTGGGCATACAACTGGTCCAACCTCGCGGGGTCTGTGGCTTCTTGAATTTCCCGCGAAACCTGTTGTAGCTATGCTGAAATTGGCTGCGCTTTGACTGTAAGGGCCAGTGAGCATTCCTGAAGACCTTTCAGGAGTTCGTGAGCCTCGCATGCCGCAAAGTGGAGGGTTTCTTGCATTTGAGTGGCCTGGCCCTGCTTGGCTGCAACCTATGCTGAATAGACAACCACTGGATCGGGCAGCTCTGGCCGTGCGGCTAATGCTGCTTGAAGCTCCTGGTTTTCCCTGTGGAGACCAGCGAAGGAAATCCGGAGGTGGAAAGCCTGTGCTACGATGCTCGTCTCATAGATGTCGGCAGGCAGCTGTGTATAATGGGCCCCGACAGTTGGCCAGAACTCTGAAAACACCCGGGAGACATTGTTGATCTGATCTTTCAGCTATTCCTGTGCGGTTAGGAGTTGGTAACATTGTTTAGTAAGCACTGTAATCTGTTTCTGCTGCTCATCACACCGCTGCTGTAGCTCAGAATGCAAACTTTCAGCTTGCTGGGCCGCCGTTTGGATAAATAAGTACAGGTGAGTTGTACCCCATGTTTCTAAGTTGGCACTCCCCGAAGTGCCCTGATCCGGCCTCCTCTCTTGCAAAGGTTTCCCACTAGAAACTGATTGATTCGAATGCTCTGGAGGGGATGGCGGCGAGCTCTATTGGTGCACTGAGTCGGCCATATTCAAATCCGGTCGTTGCTGCTGATCGGTATGGTCAATTTGTGGAGGGACAGTAGGCTCAGGCTGAGCCTCAGCTGAGTCGGCATTAATGTGTGCCATCTGGGTAAATATAGCAGATAGAGAGACTTGGGGTTCTCCCACAGGGTCGATTGGTGGTACTACGGCTGCAGTACTAGAGTCGACTTCGGCCCCGTGGTCCCCACCCAAAATTTCCCGGATGATCAGATCGGACATAGTGGCAGATGAATTGGATGGAGTGGATGAAGTGATAGGTAGAGGTGGAACTGTGGATGGAGGTGGAACTGTGGATGGAGGTCAAATGTTAATGAACTCTGAAGGGTCAACAAGGGGTTCTTCTTGTATTAGCGCCCCTGTATTTGGTGGCAATGGTGGATCATCATCAGTGAGGTCCACCACCGGATTTGCTCCATTGGTGCGAGCCTGCTTGGCCGGAGGAGTTTCTAATTGCTTGGGGGTCGGGCCCTTCTCTCCCATCGGGGTGATGATTGGGATAACAGAGGTAAATAGAATAGTAGGGATGGGGGAGGTGATAGGAGTTGTACGGGGTTGCGAGGTAGAATGGGTGAGCTGAAACTCAGAAAATAAAGGGAACGAAGCAGCACCGCTTGAAATAACCTGGGCTGCCACATTGAAATTGCGTACCTGAGTGTTGAAGTGGCGAACGACAGGGATGAGCAGCTCTAGGAGTTCCTGTGGTGGCACTGCCACATCCGTCTCGGCAGGCTGTTGCAGTGGCAACATCCGCTCAAATTTGTACCTGGGGATCCTGTCGCGGGTTTCCATCGTGACCCCCGGCCACGAACAGACTTCGCGGTGGAAGGCGGCATCTTCTAGCTGGAATTTTAGCAGCGTCATGCGGAAGGTGTCCTCCAGCACGCAAGTGGGTCGGAGGTAATTATGCCTATGACTTACCCCGAACCACACTTGCTCGTTGTATTCATCTAACAGGTTTTTGGGCACCCGTTACTGGCTGGTTATGACGTCCGTCATTCACCCATACCAGCTCCGAAATGCTTCGGCATTCACCTATTTGGTGCTCGGATCAGCTGACACCTTCCATGGAACAAAATTCATCGTGAGAGGCTGGCCCTCTGGAATTTCCACTGGTACCCAGACAAGAGGAGTGTGCCATTTCCACATGGCAAAAGCAACGATCAAGTATCCATAAATGAAGCTGGTAGCGTGCTTATAATTTTCCTCACACGCATCAAGTAGCTCTTTCAACAAGAATGAGCACCAGTTCAGCTTGGTGCCCTAAACACAATGCTCTTCAATAGAGATAGTGTCCAGGGTGCATTCGCCCTTTGTATAGTGCCTCATTGTCTTGCTGGCAATGAGGTAGCGGGCAAATTTAATCTCGGGCTTATTGATGAGCTCTATCTTGGCTCCCTTCCCTCCCCACCGGGTGCCATATTTTCTATACACGTCTGCATCACCGGACTTCCACGCTCGCTTGGCGGTGGTCTGACATGCAGTCGAGACATCTGCACCATTCTGTGAAAGCCTGGTCACGTGATGGATGTCTTCAGCATGAATGGGAATTTCCTTGTTCAGCCACAAGGACCCATTCTGAATGCGGCTGAGTAAGAAGGGAGTGCACTGCAAAACTGGTCCTGTGGTCCTGAAGACCGGAAGATTTCATAAATTCATGAGAGAATATTGCTGAAGACCCCGGAACGCTGGTAAAATTTTGTTGGCTGAGTGCCCGGCTATGCTGTAGTAGTGCTCCATATACACCTACCATTTGAGTGCCCGGAATTTGGAAGAGTCTGAAAGGTTGGCGTCTATCAAAGTTTCACTATCGTATTTCCCAACCAAGGACTCTGTCTTGTGGATCCTGTTGTCAAGATCTGGTTCGAGGACGGATGGGAGGGCCTTCGACATTTTTTCTCGGCGCTGATAGACGTATATAATTTGTCTCGGTGTCCTCTCTTGGTGTTGTGCATCGGGATCGTTCTGCTACTCTGGTTCTACTGCAATTTCTAATTCTAACTGCTCCGGAATTCTCGTGCTTTTTCCCATGCAAGTTATGTAATTACCTGGCACGAGTGAAGATGATGAGACCCCATAATGAGTTAAGTTCAGCTGGCATTCTTCTATGCGATAATCATGCGATCAATCGCGTGCCAATGTGTATTCTGACAGTTGCTAACGGTGGCATGGGGAAATGGGCGGACGCGACGGCTGAGGTTACTGCAGATGATGGCAAAATGATTATGGCGAGGTTACTTCCAATTATGGTAATTTATGATTCAAATCTAGACGATCCTACGGACTGACACAAGTATTGACTGAAATGACCTGGACTGACACTGACACGTTTATGAATCCTACAGGGATGACATGCTGGACACACCCCTCCCCAACCACAGTCGGTTGCGGTGTGGTCCCCGCAACAGAGTGGTTATTGACAAGATATGTAGGAAAGGAAAACACTACCTATGCTCATCCCGGTTGCGGGAGAGTTATTCAGATACGCTACTCTACAGGTGCTCTCGGGTGCGAGACTTATTGATGAAAAATGAGAGGTACTTACTCCTGGTAGGGTTTCAGGCATGCACCATTCACCCACCCAAATAAAACAGTACCGTCCAGCTGAGCCAACCGAATGGCTCCGGAATCTCTAATCTCAATGACGAAGTAAGGTCCCAGCTAGTTCATCTACAGCTTGCCTGGGAACTTTTGAAACCTGCTGTCATATAAGAGGACCTTACCACCAACCTGGAATGTTTTGTTCTTGATGTGGTGGTCATGCCACGCTTTCTACCTGTCCTTCTGAACCTTCTGGTGAAATTCGGCCAGAAATCGGGCCTCGTCCAGTTCTTGTAGTTCGTGGAGGCATTCCTGAAGCGACTCCTCTTCCGAGAACTGGAGAGACGTGGCAATTAAAAGACTTGGTATAGTGAACTCAGCGGGAATCACAGCTTCCCAGCCATACACCAGTTGGAACGGTGTCTTATTGGTCAAGTGCTTCACTGTAGTCTGGTAGGCCCATAATGCAGCTGGCAGGCGCTCATCCCAATCGTCGTGCTGGGCATTGCAGATCTTAGTTAAGCCCTTTTCCAGAATTTTATTAAATTCTTCGACAGTACCATTGGCCTGCGGGTGGTATGGGCTGCTTTTGTGATGTTGGATCATGAATGTGTCTAGCAGCGACTTGATCGTATCATTAATGAAGTGCATACCCTGATTGCTGGTTAAACTGCGTGGGCATCCAAACCTGCTGATGATATGTTCAAAGATGAACCATGCTACTGTATCCGCCATGCAGTCACGTACTGCCACTACCTTAACCCACCTGGTGAGGTAGTCGGTCGTGGTAATGATGTAACGGGCCTTGGAGTGCTGGGCGACTGGGGCTATGGGGCCTACGAAGTCAATAGCCCACTTCTCGAATGGCCGCAACACATGTACTGGGTGTAGCGGGAGCTCATCCCTGTGAGAGGGCCTCCCCGTCCACTGAAAAATGTCGCATCTTTGAACAAAAGTCTTACAGTCGGCATGGACCGTCAGCCACCACAGTCCAGCTTGGAGCACCTTCCTCGTGGTCGGTTTCGCTCCCACATGCCCCCCCGCAACACCGTTGTGGCATTCCCAAATCACAGCTTCGCGTTCGTGGTCAAGTATGCATCTGCGTAGAAACTCATCAAGGCCAAGTTTGTATAGCTGCCCTACAATTATTTGGTATTCAGCAGCGCGGACGACCAAGTGCCACTTCTGGAGCGGGGTGTAATCCTGAGGGCATTGCCCCGTGGTTAGATAGGCGACAATGTCGGCCAAATAATCTAGTACATCTTCAACTTGGAAGAGGTCAGCATTTGGCAGCTAATCATCGAGAGAGCCATCGTTCTCCCCCATCTCAAACCTGGATAAATGATCAGGCCCAACGTTCAACCTCCCGGGCTTGACAATCACCTCAAACGTGATTTTTTGGAAGAGTAGAAGCCAGCAACAGATCCGGCCTTCTAAGATAGGTTTATTGACCAGGTACTTCAAGGCAGAGTGATCCGTAAAGAACTTAAATTTTCCGCCCAAAAGGTAGTGGCGGAACTTCTGGAGCGAGTACACCATTGCCAGGGCCTCCCTCTCGGTAGTGGTGTAATTATTCTATGCATTAGACAACTTGCGGCTAGCGAAGTAGACTGGGTGGTCAACTGTCATTTCACCAGGTTTCGCCAAGACAGCCCCAAGTGCAATACTAGAAGCATCAATGTGCACATGGAACTACTTATCCCAGTCTGGGTGAACAAGAATAGGCATCATCGCCAGATTTTCCTTCAAAGTGTTGAGGGCCAGCCAACACTCCTCCGTCCACTGGAATACTTCGGACTTCCGCAGTATCTTTTCTAAAGGAGCAGTGATCTTCGCATAATTTCGGATGAACCGCCTGTAATATCCTGTGTGCCCCAGCAGTGCCTGCAACTGCTTCACCGTTTCGGGGGCTTCCATTTGGATGATCACTGTGACCTTGGTGGGGTCGACGCAAACTCCTTACTTGCACACCACGTGTCCTAACAGTGTGCCAAAAGGGACTGCAAAAATACATTTCTTCAAGTTCAAGGAAATCTGCAACTGGAGACACCGATCGAACATGATGCGCAGTAGGGTGGCATGCTTCTTCAGCAGACTGTAGATGGTCCAATCATCCATGTAGACTTCTAGGAACTTGTGGATATACTCTCAGAAAGCAGCAATGACGATCTGGGAAAACACGGCCGAGGAATTCTTCAAGCCAAACGGCATCATGTGGTATGCGAACGATCCCCACTCAGTGGTGAACGTCATCTTCATCTTGTCTTCTTCCACAATGCGCACCTGATGATAACCTGAAAACCCATCAGTGGAGTAAGCTTCATTTCCCGCAACATGATCCAATAATTCATCACTAAAAGGAGTGGGAAACAAATCATGGATGCAAGCGTTGTTCAGACTTCTGTAGTCGACGCAGACTCTGATTTCTGCCTTGTCCTTCTTATTCTGAATGACAATAGGACTCACCCACTCCACTTTTTCCACCGAAAAGATAAGACCTATGGCCAACATCTTGTCAATCTCCATCTTGACCTTTTCTTTAATCTGCGGGTTCAACCGATAAGGTCAGTGCTTCACAGGCCTGGCGTCCAGTTTCAGTACAATGTGCATTTCCCCAAGGTCACCCTTGATGCCCTTCAAATCTGCAACTGATGAAGGAAATAGGTCTTCATATTCCTGGAGGAGGTTGAAATTTTCCTTTGTCATCTCCTCGTCCCAGTAATCTCCAACCGTAGCCAGTTTGGATTTCGCATCCATATCGATGTTCAACTTCTTGGTCTTTAGTGGTAGCAAATGGACGCCCTTAGTGGTTGGCTCATCTTTTATGCTACGCTCGCCTTCCTTCTCTTCGAAGAATAGGTGTCGTAGGTCCTCCAGATCGTCATCGTCTGGATCACCATCAATCTGCTGGTAAGCCAACTCACGCCTGCCCGCAGGATGTAATGGTAAGGGGCTCCCGTCCATTCCTGGGTCACTGAGAAATAGGACCCCCTTGATTTCTTGTAACGCTCGAGACACCAGCTCGGTTTCTCCCTCGAAGGAAAAACACCGCACAAATTTGCTCGTGACTTCCGGCCAGAAGCTGGTCCCTCGTTTCTGTTCTTCTTCTAAATACCATGCGTGGGGAATGGTATCTAAATAATGGACGAACCGATGAACCCACAGCTCTTCTGGGTACCCTACACTTCGCCACTTCTCCTCATAGGTTTTCAGGTGGTCCCTTGGATCAGAAGTCCCGTGGTACCTATGCATGCTGCGAGGTCCTTCATCTTCCTTAAACCGTGCCCTCAAGGCCTCTGCCACACAACTCCACCGCGTCAGAGTGTTGCGGTGATTCTTCCACCAGCGTGCTGATGTGGATTGCAATGCTACGTCCAAAAGTGGTATCCGCCTTCCTTCTAGTACCATGTCTTCTACTTTGGCAATAAAGGTGTTGACGGCTTGCATGTTCGACAAGGTAGGATACCCTCGGATCTCTACACCAATCCAACAAACCTGAGCAATATGAGCGCACCTCCGCGTGCTAGTTTCATACCCACCTTGCTGCCAGTCCTCCCATGTGAGTTCCAAACCCAGCTCCGAGCTCTGGACACTGTGCCAACTAACAGAGCCGATCGTGGTCGGGTTAATACAATCTTCCTGCTTTCCGGCAGTGCACCTTCCAAGGTACGCTTTAGCTGCTGCCTCATCGCTGCATTGTCAACAATCTTGAGGAATAACTAGAGCCATTCCACAATCAAGGTTCCTGTGGCGCTCTGCTCACCGGGGTCTATCGGCAGGGGCACATCCAAGCCCTCAGCTGCTCTCAGCTGAGCAAATGCCTCGACCGCCTCCTGGAAAAACTTCTTCTGTGCTGCTGGCCTAGTTACCTAGTTTGAGGAGGCTGGCTAGACCACTGGTTCCGGCTCCATTCCGTGAGCATCCACCCCCATCTTCTTACCCCCGCGCATCACAATAGCTACGTTCTGCATGGCCTGAGTTGCCGTCTCCCATGGCTCAGAGTTGACCAAATTCGTGGCCCTCTGCCATGCCCGTTCCTCCCACTTCTTGATAACCTCGGGGCATTCCTCTGTTGCATGGGAATTTACACAACACTGGGAACACCATGGGCATCGGGGAAGGGGACATTCCCGAGCCACATAACCCTCTTGGTCACAGTTGTAGCATTTCACCGGACCTTGCCCCCCTGTATGGCCTCTGCGCATACTGCCTCCTCTTCCCCTCGAAGCCTCATTCACCCTATAGGAGGGTCGGTCCAACCGGTCTGCGAGTGTGTCGAGAGCCCTGCACTGCTCAGTGTTGTGAGTCGTGGAATCACAAAAATCACAGTATGCATTGTTTGGGACGCTGAAGTATTTCTACAGAATTGGGCACATCCGAGGTTGATGGCCCATCGTCCGACAAATTTCGTAATATTCAGTCATGGCGGGATTTGATTGAGGTGGGAACCCCGCGTACGGCTGTTGCGGCTGGTACACCCCCTACGGGTTCATTGCCACACCACCCCCCATAGGTGGACCCCCCTGGATTTCCACGACAGAAGGTCCCACACCTGTGCCACACAACCGAGGACACTCGGTTGCGACGTGGCCCTCGACCAGTCAATGAGTGCACCAAACGTTCAGCCTGGCTGGTCTCATCGGCTGCAGCTCCTTGATATTTTCAATAAAACTGGCGATCTGATGTTGCAATCCTACCAAAGAAGGATCCTGTGGGGCCAGCCCTCCCCGATATTCCTGAGGGTAGCCCGCCATGGCCTCTATCTTCATGGCCTGCTCTAAAGCGTCCTGCAGGTTATCAATATTCTGCTGGGTGAGGGGGGTTCACGTCAAGGGAAGCAGAGCCTTGATGAACCAGTCCCTCTGATGGTTTGAATTGATTGGGTAGCTGAGTTTCCTGATCGCGTCCTTGAATCTCCGCATCAACTCCCATGGAGTCTCTCCTTCTTTATGCTTAATCTCCCAGAGCTCGGACAGACCCTGCTGGTCCATCTGGGGAAGCTTGAAATCACGGATAAAGTCTCGCTTAACGTCAGCTATTACCGAATTTGGATGAGCCTCAAACCATTTGATGAACCATCACAGAGTGCTCTCTCTGAGCGTGATTTGGAACTTTATGAGCTTCCCAACGTTTGGCATCTACCGGGCCCTCCATATGGCTTCGCAGAGATACCAGTGTTTCTCTACATCGTCATTGCCTCGGCCAGAGAATTTTGGATACTGGGTGAATGACCCAGCCATATATACTTGCGGAGGGTTGACCAGGATAAATCCTCCGGGTCCTGGTTGTGTGATTGTTCCACTGGGGAATGCAATGTTACTAGTGACGCCACTAGTAACGTGTGTCACTGTCGACAATGAACTGCTGTGAAATTGACTTAATGCTTGTAACTTAAGGAAAATATTACTCAAAGGATGATAGAGTACCAGGGGAAGGCAGGGATCCATGCCGTGCGCATTTTTGGAAGTAGGGCTACCTGGAGAGATGAATGATGTCCGCTCATGAAACAACTGTTGCATCACGATGTACCATTCACCATCGGAAATTTCTTCGGGCTGCACACCTGCATCGTCTTCATCAATCATCATCTCCCTTTCTCTCTTCACTGGGCTCCCTTGCACCCGCCGTACTCCCAGAGTGGTCCCTTCCCTTTCCCAGGTATCCGTCGGAGTTTCCATAATCCCTATCCTCTGAGGCGCCTCCTTCTGATTCCTCCTATCGGTTTCCTGTCGTTTTAGATCCCATGTCACCCTTTTTCGCCACTTGTCGGCAATCTGCGCTCGCCGTAATGCATGTTGCTCCCTCAACTTCCTTGTGGCCTCAGCATCCATTCCCCACTCCCCGTTTCACACTTTATGTGGCATCTGTCCATTCAGTCCTTCCCCCAGCACCGAGGGTTTACGCTTCCATCCTCGCCTTTTTAAATTCCATCAGCCCTTCATCCACCATCAGAGCCTTAATCGACAGCGGAATCTCCTTGAGCAGCTTCCCTCTTAGCTCGAAACGGAAGATAGCCTCAGCCTTTGAGAAGGATTGGTAGCACTCTGTAGCAAACTCTACAATATATCCGTCCAAGGTGGTCTCCACCCAAAAATCCACCGCGCGGGTCAACTCAGTGTTCAACCGATGCAGGGCCTCCAGATCCCCATGCACCCACTTGCAGTTTATCTTCCGCGAGCTATCCCTAGGCACCCTCATCTGTAACCTCCGCAACCAGTTATAGAGGTCACTAGGGAATTTTCCCCAGAGGATCTCGTAGGTATCACTGGCAGAATCTAAGAAGAGAATGAGATCCTTGAGCACCCCCTCCTTTTGCTTTTTCAACTCTGCTTATTGAGCAAAAAATTGGTCTAGATGGTTATCCCACCATCTCCATATTTCTCCTTCAAAGATCCTTGATACCATGATCTAGTTCCCCTCATAAAATGCAGGTCCTGGCAACGGAACCATTTGTTGGCGAAGAATTAGGTCTCACAGGCAAGACCCAGGTTCAGGGGTTGTGGCCAAAAAGGGAATCTGCTGTAGTCTAGAACCACATCGGCATTATCACCCTACTCCAGAGAGCAGAGAGTCTCACCCGAGCCGTGCCGCAACCACATGCAGAAGGGGAATAGATCAATAACAAGGAAAGAATCCGCAACTCATAATTAACATAGGATGGATTGCATTAACATCATATATAAGAAAGAAAATTCAGAGAGTATACATGTATTAAGCAAATAAAATTTTAAATCATCACAAACATCATGCGTGCATGTGAATCACATAATAAGATAGCAATATGCAATTGTATTGATATGTTCTGCCAAACCCATAGTTACATAGCTTTCGCAAGGAGAGATTACAAGTCTGATACAGATGCCTTATAGAACAGAAAGGTAGATAAGAGAAACCTAGGAACTACAGAGATATCATCCTCGGTCTGTGTTCCTGCTGTAGCATCTGTTCTTCCTCCTTGAGTCACTCTACCTTCTCTTCTTCGCCCAGGTGACGACTATTTATTCACATGCTATCGCAACTATTATTTATTCTTGCATTCTTCTTCAGCTGCTTCCGGCTTCTCTCTTGTTGTCTTTGTGTTCTGCTTGTTGTCTTCTGCTATGTGCCTGTTCCATCACAACTTCGGTAGCTTTGCTTCTTTCTGTAGTTGCGACTGCCATGTGTCTTCATCCCGCAACCCAAAATCTGTCCTTTATTCAAAATATTCAAAACATTTAAAACAAGTTTTCAAAACAAGGGCCCCAACAGAAGGTTTCCTAAGCCCCCGAGGGCTTAACTCATGTAACCCTCCACCTCATAAGACCTTAACCCCTGAACCGAGCGCTAAAGGGCTTAAAACCCTTTCCCAAACCCAACTTTCCTTTGTATTTTCATAAAACCCGACTTTCCTTTGTATTTTAATAAAACCCGACAGTTCAAATTTTCAACGAATATCGACCGTTGATCTAAACCAATCAATGCCCCTCATATCTGCTTACCTCTGCTTGTTCACTGACCCTCCCTTTGCTCCTTTCAAAACTCCGCCCCGAGATTAGATCTTAGCCGTTCATTAGAAAGATCCAACGGCCAGGATCTATCCCGACCATTCAAAAACCCTGATGAACCAACCCACTACACGACGAAATAACCTGACACCATAGTGGGCCCTGCTTACCTCTTTAACCCACAGCTTACCCCATCTTGCGCGATCTGCACCATCAGATATAAATCCCCTAATACGATGGCTAATATCATGTTTCGCATTTTTTTTGCACTTGTGATTTAATCCTGAAAAAAACGCGAAAAGGGTGGTTTTCTAAATCCACATGTCAGCAAGCGTACCGTATCACGTTTTTTTTGAAAATTTCTAAAACCAACCCAACGCTGTGCGAAAACCATTCCAGTTTTCCGCCTTACCACTGCCCTACCACATTGCTTTTTCATTTTTAGATCTTGGCCGTCAATCTTTTATATCAGACGGTCCTGATTTAATCTCACCCCCTTTTCATCCACCATCCTTCTACTCTCCCCAAACATTTCACTGATTAATCTCCACCTTTCATTTTCCTAATCGAATGGATCTTATTATGTTTCACCTCCATTCGCTTCCCCTCTATCTATTTTTCACAAGCGCTCCATTATGAGTTCTCTGCCATCGATCTCTAAAGATCGAATGGCCCTTACTTAATTTCGCCACCATTTCCTATTCACCCAACCTCCTCCCAATTGAACCCACCGATTAATCTCGAACGTTGGTTGTTCTGATCCAACGGCCATAATTTAATCTCACATCCAAACCTTCAAAGTAGTGCTCAACCCATCTTTCACAGGATTTACTTAATTTTTCTTTGTTTTATGCAAGTTTTATGGGTTTTTTTCGCATAATTTTAAAGATAGATTGAAGGCCGAGAATGACAATTCCTAACCTTCAGTGCATGAAGGGATCCAAGGGGTCATCCATTAACACAAACCCTCCACCTGTGTAAACCTTCTGTGCACCTGCAAAACAACAAAACAAAGTAAACATCAATTAAATGAAGAGTATCAGTGTCAAAGGATGAAATCAGAGCTGAAGTGAAGAATTAATGATTTTAAACCAAATTTTAAAGGGATTGGGGCATAATTTCAGGAATCAAAAGCCTAATCCACAAAGGTAAAGATAGTCATCAAGGAATAAAAACCCGAAGATGAAGATCAAGGCCTAATTAGGCCTAAAACATGGAGTAAAGACATATTAAGGTGTTTTAAGGTGAAACAGAGGAAAATATCAGCAAATGAGGCCTCCACTGCCACATCAGAGGCTAATTGAATCCTCTTCAGCTACCAGAATGCCACCTGCAGTTATCACAAATCAAAAGAAGGCATAGTTATTTCCAAGTCAGTGATATTTTAGCCAGAGTTATTGCCAGCCTGCCTAAAGAGCTTTAAAGTCAACAAAAACTGTCAAGAAGCTTAATACTTAATGCAAACCAATTAATATAGGGAAAAGATCAGAGATCTTCTCTATTGAGCCTCTCAAAGGCAGAGAAGCATTAAAACTTGTATTAATTGAACTAGAGATCTTTATTTTATCCCACCTCCTCATTTCTTCTATAAATACTTCTGAAGAAGATGAGAGTTTTTTGGTTGCTAGACTTTGATGTATTACTTGTTGCTTGAAACTTTCTACATGTAAATAGTTTTCAAAGGCTTTTGAAGCTCTGTTTGTGATCAAAGAAGTTAGGCTGAGAAGAGAAGATGTTGCTGTACTGAAACATTGGACTTGTAGTTTGTAACTGGATTGACTTCAATATACAAGTTGATTCATGGGATCCTGGTCTATATCATTGGTGAAGTACCTTTTATTGTAACTTTTTTGCCTTTCATGTATGCCATTTTGTTCACTTTTCTCTGATAAAGAACAACAAATATAGAGCTAGTATTTACTGTTAAAAGTACCCTACTCTCATTGATAAGCTTTATCTTTATGTTTTCCTCCAATTGTGTATTTAAGAATGACTTAAGTTAAGTGTAAACATTATCAAGGAATGTTGGTTTTTCCATGTCTTGATGTGCAAAACTTGAAAGGAAGTTCTTGAATGATATTTTCATTACATACTAAGTAGAGTTAAACTAGAAAAGTTTATGGTTTTCCTTGTCTTCTATCCTTTCTCCAAAGGTTGTTTAGAAGGTTTCCCTAAGAGTATGCTAAAAGCAGGCTTTGATTTTAATGTATCTTACTTGATCTTAAGCTGCATTTTGTTTTCTTATCTATTTTCATCCCTTCTGAAAGTAGTCATGTGGATTACTGGATTGTTTGTCTGATAAGTTAGCTTTAATACAAGCTTGTCCAAAGAAGTTTAAGGTTAGCCCTGTCTTTGGTTGGTTTCAAACAGTTGCTTAAAGAGGATTTTCTTGTATGGAAAGTTGATAAATCCTTGTTGAAATTATTGTCTTTTTCCACTTTCTCAACACTTTTAATGTTCCATTCCATCATTTAATCTAAAAATATCTTTTGATATAGATGACTTTCCCCTTGGACCACTCTTGAAATTGTTGCACAATTAAACCCTTTTGTGACTCCATAGCCCAATGGATTAAGTGTTGTTTCATATCTATCCTATCAGTTAAACCTTGTTCTGATTATTCACACCTTCACCCCTTTGAAACTCTTTCATTTTTAGGACTTTCCACTCAATCAAAAATCATGCCCAACCATCCAAACAAACAAAAAACCCTTGTTCTTAATAACTAGCCTAATATCATACTAAAATCCTTAAAGATAAATCAATCTTTGCACTCATAGAGAGATCCCTCTCTGGATTTAGGAGGGCTAGATCCTAGAATCCCAAAGTGGTTTTTGATGTAGTCTCTGCAACATTTATTCTTGCCAATCTACTAAATTACAGGGACCTAACACATTCAATTCCTGAAATAAATAAGCATTGTTACCAGCAGTAGAATGAATGAGATAAGGGCCTAGCCATAAGTTATCAAATTTTCCATGTTTTCCCTTATCTTCTCTCCTAGAATCCCACTTCAAAACTTTGTCACCAATGCTGAAATCACTGGCCTTTGTCCTTTTATCAAACAACTTCTTGATGTTTTCTTGATTCTGTAGTGCTCTGTTGTAGACTTCCTCTCTGGTTGTTGTAGATGTATTGTCTGATTTATTCTTCTTGTCATATCATTTTCTTCAGACTGTACTTCTTGGATCAGCTTCATCACTGGCACTCCTATATTGGTTGGAAAAATTGCTTCCGCTCCATAAACTAGCTGGTAGGGTGACATTCCAATTGATTTCTTAAGTGTTAATCTGTCAGCCCATAGTGCATGTACTAGCTTTGTGTGCCATGATTTCTTATTGTCTTCCAGTAACTTCTTGATTATGTTCACCAAACTCTTGTTTGAGGATTCTGCCAACCCATTACCTTGAAGGTAATAAGCATTAGAATGGCCCAATGTAATCTTATATTTGTGACAGAATTCAACCATATTTTTTGATCCAAATGTAGCAGCATTGTTAGTGATAATCTTCCTAGGACAGCCAAATCTAGATAAGATATGATTTTTAAGGAATTTAACAATAATAGAGTCATTGGCTTGCCTAGAATGGATGGCTTCTATCCATTTGGGAAAATAGTCTATTGCAGTGAGGATCCATCTATGTTGGGAAAATGAGGCTAGATGGATTTCCCCAATGAAGTCTAGACCCCACTGCTGAAAAGGAGCTTCAACAGTGATTGGATCCAAGGGTAAGGGAAGCAATTTTCTTTTTCCTTCAAAAAGATGGCATTTGTGACAGGCAATAATCATTTTGTGAACATCTTGAAAGAGTATGGGCCAATAGTAACTAGCTCTAAGGATTTTATTGGCAGTTGTCTTCCAATAGAGGTGGCCTCCACATTCTCCTTCATGGAACTCATGCTTGATCTTATCTGCATCATTCTCAGGAAAAAATTTAAGCAATAATCCACTAGCATTTTTCCAATATAGACATCTATCCAAAATGAAGTAATTAATATCTTTCAACTTTAAAAATCTTGCCTTTGTTTTAGACAAACCAGGAGGTGTATTCAAATTGAGAAAAACATATAAAATATCAACATACCAAGATGAAAACAGAAAATGATCTTCAATAATGGGAGTTGGAAACTCCTCCTGTTCATCTAATGCATCTATCATGTTTATATCAAGAGCTTCAAAATTAGACTCAGCCATTAATCTTGCTAGTCCTTGGCCTTTTATGAGCTTAGTGGGCTTGATTTCCAAATCATATTCAATTATCATAGCTATCCACTTTCCTCTTTTTCCATCTAGATCTTGTGTTAGAATATCTTTTACAACTGAATTTGGCACAAATGAAATTATGTGGGAATGTAAAATGTAAACTCTAAAGTATTTTAAGGCTTTGACCAAGGCAAAGGCTTATTTTTCCATGATAGTGTACTTCAGAGGTGCATCTCTCAATGCCTTACTAAAGAATGCAATAGACTGCTCTTGTCCCTTTGAGTTTTTCTGTAATAGGACATCAACAACTATGTGTTATGATGCAAATGAAAAAATGAAGAAATCCTTTGTAAAATCAGGACTAATGAGAACTGGTGTTTTGGTTAATGCTCGTTTTACCAGTTCAAATGATTTCTTTGCTTCTAAGGTCCATTTAAATCCTTCTTCCTTCTTCAGCATGTTTGTTATGTTTCTAAGGAGTTCAGCCAAGTTGGGTATGAATATTCTCAAGAAATTTATCTTCCCAATGAAAGATTAAAGTTCCTTGATGTTTCTAGGATGGTTGATTTGCAATTTACCATCAATCCTCTTTGGGTCTATCTTTATTCCTTCTTCTAATATGATGTGTCCAAGTATTTTACCTTCTTGGAGACCAAACATTGTTTTCTTTGGATTTAAAGATAAACCATATTTTTTGCATTTCTCAAAGACTTTTCTTAAGTATTCTAGGTGTTATTCATATGGTTTGGAAAAAACAGTGATATCATCAAGGTAAATAATGATGAAGTAGCCTAATTCTTCTGAGAATGAAATATCCATGGCTCTCTGAAAAGTAGCACTAGCATTCATTAAACCAAAGGGAATTTTCACATACATAAAAGTACCCCAAGGTGTAGTAAAGGCTATTTTGAGTTGGTCATCAGGATGTACCAAAATTTGATTGTAACCTGAGAAGCCATCTAGCAAAGAAATTCTCTTAGAACCAACTACTCTTTGTAAAATATGATCCATCTTGGGTAAAGGGTAGTTGTCCTTTAATGAGGCTTTGTTTAAGTTCCTAAAATCAATACAAAGCCTTATTTCTCATGTTTTATTCCTAACTGACACAAGATTAGACACCCATTCTGAGTATCTAATAGGGATAATAATTCCAGATTCATACATTTTCTTGATTTCTTTCTCAACCAAAGGTAATTGAACAAGGTTTATTCTGCGCAATTTTTGTTTAAAAGGTTTTTGGTTTTCTTTGAGGGGTATCTTATGCTGAATTATCTCTGTGTCATATGATTTAAAATCCTCATATCTCCATGCAAACACATCAGAAAATTCTCTAAACAACTCAATGTATTTCAGTTTGATGTGAGTTGGCAAGGTTTTAGACAGTTTAATCATTTTTGGTTTTTGTTCACTACCTATGTTACACTCTTCTACTTCAGTTTCAATGGGTTCCAATTTTGTTTTTTTGGCAACATCATTGAAATCAAACAACTCTTCTAATGGGACCAGACCTTTTGGAAAAATTTGAGTGTTAGATTGCAACATTTCTAAGTCTTCTTTTCCTAAATCTGCACTAATTTCTGTGGTATGTACAAGTTTATTAGCTAACAGATTTATATCAGAAATCTCTGGAGAGTTTACTTCTTCATCAAGTAGGTTTTCTTCAGTAGGACAGTCATTTTCATAATTTGAATCTGAACTTGGTAGTTCAAATTCATTTCTGGAATGTAGGAAGTCTTCTATTTGTTTGTCTCCCTCAAATACTTGCCAGTATTTCTCATTGTCTGGGACAGCTGGTCTGAATTTAACTTGGGTTGTGCATTGTTTGGTTTCATAAGGTGTTAAACATGTTCTAGCAGCAAAAGCTAAACCATTAGCAAGGATATTTTGGTTTCTTGGGACAAAAATAAGTTGGGATTCATCAAATGTTTTTAATAAGTCCATGACATCATTTCTATAGGCTCTAAATCTGGGATGTTTGGCACTATATTCTCCATTCACTTTCTTGATAATCAGCTCTGAATCCCCTTGAACTTTTATCCTTTGGGCCCCTAATTTCTTCAATAAGTGTAGGCCTAAAAGGAGGGCTTCGTACTCAGCTATGTAATTTGAACATTGAAAATTTAATTTGTAGGAATCCTCTTCAACATGATTGTTCATTGTGTTGTGAAGCCACACTCCTGCACCTACATTGTTCTTAGTGCAAGACCCATCAAAATTCATACTCCAAAGAGGACTAGCCTCAGATTTACTAGTTTGGCTACTATCCTCTTTATCTTGTGTGCTTTTGGATTGTTCATGACAGTCAGTGTTGTGTTGAGTTTGTTTTAGTTCCTCATGTTCTTTATTATGTTGAGGACTCTTCTCTTGACTCTCAAATTTTACAACCAATGGATGACTGTTTTTTAGTTCTAGACCTGTGATTTGTGTGTTGTGATTTTATGATTTGAAAAACTGTTTTGATGCTTATGTCTTGTCTTCCTCCTTTTCTGTGTCTGCCACTATGTTATAGTGAGGGGTGGCCACTAAGTCAGTTAAGGTTTCTTTCCCATTGAATGTTTCATGATTGAAAAGAATAAATGATTCAAGGTATGTATGCACAGAATAAAGAGGAGAGTTGTTAGGTCTCTCTTGGCTACTAACCATGTATTGCATGTGAGATTCCCTATAAAGTCTTCTAGTTTGATTGAAATCAGGGATAGTAGCATATGTAATATCTATTTGCATTGTTCCTTGTAACTTAGCTCCCCATTATCTTGATAACAGCATACCATACTTGGGGGGTACATCAGCCACCACAATATCCATCACTAAACACTTGGCTGGAATTTGAGCTAAGTTTACACAAAGGTCTTTGATCAAACCTAAACATTTCACTCTACTGGAGTCAAAGGAGTATAGATCTTTGTATGGTCTGGTGATTTTAAGGCCTAGACTCTCCATTACTGCTTTTGGAATTAATTTATGAGAGGCCCCTGAGTCATGCATAGCATTGTGTAAAATTTTGTCATGAATTTTCAAACTAGCATAAAATGGAGGAACTGGCCCTTCTTGGTATCTTCCGTCAATCTTAGGACCAAATAATAGTTCTAATTGGTCATCATTGAGGTTAGCAGTGTCATTATTTTCTTCTATGTTGAAAGCTTTCAAAATTTGTGATCTATATACATCTTGGGTGACTAATTCAGTGAGGGGAAAAGATATTTTAATCTTGGTAATTTCCTGTTTCAAACTAAAAGGCAGATGACTTTTTACAACGTTTGTTTCAGCCTTATTAATCACCACTCTATCAGCAAAATCAGTTTGTTGATTTCCTCTATTTACATTGGTCAAAATGATTTTAATAGGAGCACTAGCTGAAGTACTAACGTTGCTAATATCTGCACTCTGTTTTTCATTAATTTGAGTGCCTTTCTCTTTGTTTTGATCAGAATTAACAACCACTGTTTTGTCTTTTTGTTTTGTAATTTTGGTTTTGTTCACAGGGCTGTTTTTTGCAAAATTTTCAGAGGTCTTAGTTTTGGGAGTTTCCTGATTCTTTTTACTCCTAAGGTCATATTATTTTGGAGTCTCTATGATGACATTTTCCAACGCTTGATAATAATGTTCATCATCCATTCTTCTATCATCATAGGGTGTATATAGACCTTGTTTCCTATTGTAATGAACATCAAAATTATCATTGTCCACTCCCAACATGTTTATGTCATCTTCCTCTATTTGCTCAATTGTTTCTTCAACCTCACTTACATAGTTTTCTTGAAAAGGAGGTTTGATCTATTGATCATCCTCTCTCTGTCTATTTTGAGGTTGATTTCTCCTAAAATTCTGATTTTGATTTTGATATTGATTTCTGTTTTGGGGAGCTGATTGGTTTTCTCTAGCTTGTGCTCTCTCAAGTATGCTCATCTTTTTCATCATTTCTTCCATCATTCTCTCCATTTTTGAACTAGATGTGGAAGGTGCAGACTCTTCCCTAAATGATACTTTCTTCTCATTCCTCATTCTAGCTCTTTTCTCCATCAGATTTACTTCCACAGCTAAGGCTCCTTTCTGCATATCTTCCAAAGTCAGAGGGTCTCTTTCTCTGAGCTGATAGGCCATTTTAGGATCAAATCCTTTGGGAAACTTGTTCAAGGCTGAGCCTTTTGGAGTTTTCAAGTCTGGGGGAAGGGCATTATAAACACTATTGAACCTAGTACAATAAGCTTGAACACTTTCCCCAGTGTTTCTTTTGAGATTGTTGTAGTCTGAAAGTATTTGGAGAGGGTTTTTTCTTAACTTCCCACTTGTTTAGGAACAACTGATGGAGGGCTTGGAGATCATTAATGCTGTTATGGGTTAAGCTTTTGAACCATTTTCTTGCTTCTCCCCCTAGACTTTGAGCAAACAACCTAAGTTTAACAGTTTCATCATGAATCTCATTTCTATCAAAGTAGTCATTCATCTTGTGCACATGTTGTGAAGCAGCAGTAGCACCACTGGCATCAAATAATGGTATCTTGGACTGATATTCCTGTGGCAGATTGAATAGAGGTAAAGGTAGGACTAGAGGGGCATACCATGTTGCCATGATAGGAGGTTGTGGAAAAAATGGGGGGTTTATAGGTGGAGGATGTAAGATGGGAGGAGGTTGATGAAATGGTGTGGTTTGAACAGTGGGTGTGTGGAGAACAGATGTGGGTGGACCAGCAAGAGCTTGTTGAGCAGATCTAGGATGAGAGAAACCAAAATTATGGATGAAATGTAAATCAGGTGGATTAGTTTCTCTGCTACTAGGATGTTCACCTTATCTTGGGATGAAGGTGGAGACTCAAAATCTATCTAGTATATATCATCAAGTGACCTAGTTCTGAATGGGTTTCTTAAGTCAACTTGTGAATCTTGTAGAGCTACAAGGTTTTCAGGAACAGAACTAGCTCTATGGAATGGTCTATCAATAGTTGAAGCTTTAAAATTAGGAGACTTCCTAAGTATGCTTTCAGGATTATCAACTATCTCAGGAGGGTTTGGGTCAGGATAGGCTCTAGTATGAATTCTTCTAGAAGCCACTATATTGTTTTTTCAGACCCAACAACAAGAAAATTTTAATCAAATATGATAATCTTTAGTAGGCTCACTGATCTTTTAAAAGGAAAACTTTAATCCTCAAAGTCTTCTTAACTGAGTTTATATGATGTTATGGTAATAATGGGTTTCCCAGTGGAGTCTTTAGGTCTGTTTAGGATTGTGGAGTCACCAGGTGGAAATTTTTAGCTTTAGAAGGTAAAAATTTTTATGGTCCACCACCATTAAAAGGTTTGAATACCAATCTGAAATATTTTTGGGTTTTCTAAGTTTCTAGTCCTATGGGTTATGAGAGTGTCCTAAATATGTTTCAACACTTAGCTATGGTGATTAGACAAACAGAGTTTACTCTTATGGCTTAGCTAGCTGATTCCTTCAAGGTTTGATAAGGCTCTATGAGAATCCTAAGGGTTACTTAGTTTTTCACTGATTCAAATAAGTCCTATTATGATCACCATTTTCTTTGGTTGTGCTTGAAGAGAGCTACTTATACTGCACTGAACACTGAGTGTTTTGTTTTAAGGATTTTACTCAGAACTCCCTAGTATGGTCACCAGAAATGTTAGGTCCCTGCATTTTAGTAGATTGGCAAGAATAAATGCTACAGAGACTACATCAAAAACCACTTTGGGATTCTAGGATCTAGCCCTCCTGAATCCAGAGAGGGATCTCTCTATGAGTGCAAATATTGATTTATCTTTAAGGATTTTAGTATGATATTAGGCTAGTTATTAAGAACAAGGTTTTTTTGTTTGCTTGGATGGTTGGGCATGATTTTTTATTGAGTGGAAAGTCCTAAAAATGAAATATTTTCAAAGGGGTGAAGGTGTGAATAATCAGAACAAGGTTTAACTGATATGATAGATATGAAACAACACTTAATCCATTGGGCTATGGAGTCACAAAAGGGTTTAATTGTGCAACAATTTCAAGAGTGGTCCAAGGGGAAAATCATCTATATCAAAAGATCATTTTAGATTAAATGATGGAATGGAACATTAAAAGTGTTGAGAAAGTGGAAAAAGCCAATAATTTCAACAAGGATTTATCAACTTTCCATACAAGAAAAGCCTTTTTAAGCAAATGTTTGAAACCAACTAAAGATAGGGCTAACCTTAAACTTCTTTGGACAAGATTGTATTAAAGCTAACTTATTAGACAAACAATCCAGTAATCCACATGACTACTTTTAGAAGGGATGAAAACAAATAAGAAAACAAAGTGCAGCTTAAGATCAAGCAAGATACATTAAAATCAAAGCCTACTTTTAGCATACTCTTAGGGAAACCTTCTAAACAACCTTTGGAGAAAGAACTAGAAGACAGGACAAACCATAAACTTTTCTAGTTTAACTCTACTTAGTATGTAATGAAAATATCATTCAAGAACTTCCTTTCAAGTTTTTCACATCAAGACATGGACAAACCAACATTCCTTGATAATGTTTACTCTTAACTTAAGTCATTCTTAAATACACAATTGGAGGAACACATAAAGATAAAGCTTATCAGTGAGAGTAGGGTACTTTTAACAGTAAATCCTAGCTCTATATTTGTTGTTCTTTATCAAAGAAAAGTGAACAAAATGGCATACATGAAAGGAAAACAAGTTACAATGAAAGGTACTTCACCAATGATATAGACCAGGATCCCATGAATCAACTTGTATATTGATGTCAATCCAGTTACAAACTAAAATTCCAATGTTTCAGTACAACAACATCTTCTCTTCTCAACCTAACTTCTTTGATCACAAACATAGCTTCAAAAGCCTCTAAAAACTATTTACACGTAGCAAGTTTCGAGCAACAAGTAATACATCAAAGTCCAGTAACCAACCAACTCTCATCTTCTTCAGAAGTATTTATAGAAGAAATGAGGAGGTGGGATAAAATAAAGATCTCTAGCTCAATTAATACAAGTTTTAATGCTTCTCTACCTTTGAGAGGCTCAATAGAGAATATCTCTAATCTTTTCCCTATATTAATTGGTTTTCATTAAGTATTAAGCTTCTTGGCAGTTTTTGTTGACTTTAAAGCTCTTTAGGCAGGCTGGCAGTAACTCTAGCTAAAATATCACTGACTTGGCAATAACTATGCCTTCTTTTGATTTGTGATAACTACAAGTGGCATTCCGGTAGCTGAAGAGGATTCAATTAGCCTCTGATGTGGCAGTGGAGGCCTCCTTTGTTGATAGTTTCCTCTGTTTCACCTTAAAACACCTTAATTTGTCTTTACTCTGTGTTTTAGGCCTAATTAGGCCTTGATCTTCATCCTCGGGTTTTTTATTCCTTGCTGACTATCTTTACCTTTGTGGATTAGGCTTTTGATTCTTGAAATTATGCCCCAATCCCTTTAAAATTTGGTTTAAAATCATTAATTCTTCACTTCGACTCTGATTTCATCCTTTGACACTGATACTCTTCATTTAATTGATATTTACTGTGTTTTGTTGTTTTGTAAGTGCGCAGAAGGTTTACACAGGTGGAGGGTTTGTGTTAATGGATGACCCCTTGGGTCCCTTCATGCACTGAAGGTCAGAAATCATCATTCCTGGCCTTTAGGCTATCGTTAAAATTCTGTGAAAAAAACCCATAAAACCTGCATAAAACAAAGAAAAATTAAGTAAATCCTGCAAAATATGGGTTTAGCACTGCTTTGAAGGTTTGGACGCGAGATTAAATCATGGTCGTTGGATCAGAACAACCAACGATTGAGATTAATAGGTGGGTTCAATTGGGAGGAGGTTGTGTTAGCCACCTATAATATTTTGTTATACCAAAAGGTGGCTAAAACTTTTTAGAGCCTCCAAGGAACAAATTTTATCACTAAAAGTTGTTGGCTCTTGAAGTCTCTTTAAGGCCTCCTGCCTTTTTCCCTCTGTCCAAAACCACACTGCTGTTCCCATTTCACACTTAGAAATCCTGCTGATTTCCAAGCTAGATCACTGCTGCAAAGGCCATTTCTCCCTCCCCCCACTTCAGAACTAACCTTCATTTGTTTCCCCTTTTTCTCCATAAATTCCTTTATTTTTCATGAGTTCCCTTCTTCCATTCATGAAAATCCACTTTATTAAAGTTAAAGACTCATTCTTTAGCTTTTTCCCCTTTTTTCTATAACCCGCCATATATTATAAATATAAATTTATTATAAAGTTCATATCATATGAATTATGTCCCACTGCTTATCACAAATCGCATTATCGCATTATCGCATTTTCTATGGTGTGTTTCATTGAATCATCGCAAAAACTTGCGATGCGATCGTTTCGTCGATCGCATATCAAAAATCGCATGTTTTTTTGTTTACATCCGTTGAAACATTGAAAATATTTGCGATGCGATCAACCCATCGATCCATCGCGAATATTTGCGATGCGATCAACCCATCGCTCCATCGCATATTCTCCCGTCGCATAATCCGCCCATCGCGCTTTCCCCAATTGCGATCAATCCCGCCGGGCCCACCGTACGGTACTCCCACCGTTCATATAAAAAATGCCTTTTCCCTTTGTAAAGTCAAAAATGACACATTTTGTTATTTATAAAGGTTTTTCCCTTTTCCTCCCGCTGCTCCATTTTCGTCGTTGATCTACGCTCCCGCTCCAAGATCCAACGGTCCTCTGCGCATCTCCCACCTAACCCCTTTTATACGTCATTACATTGCCTTTTCCGTTGTTTTCACATAACCACCCCGGTTTATTCCACACCACCCTTCGATGGAGGGCGGTTTTTCCCCGTTGCCCAGTGAATCCATACGACTGCCGCCGCGTGTCCTCTGTACCTTGTTCAAAACCATTGTCCCCGCACATTAAAGTTATCCCCCGCGCATTAACGTTCGGACCAGGGCATGCAGTGAAATTTACTACAGTCATCCGATCTGCAGACCCCATTCCAACGGTGATCACTCGCCTAACATGCCCGATCTTTAGCCAAAGTGCCCGTGCGATAGCCAGGCCATTGTACAGCGGTACACCCATTTTCACCGTCGATCTCGCATGATCGACGGCTCAGATTTAATCATCCTGCCACCATGTCTTTCGACCATTCTAAAATTAAATCCCGACCGTTGGATGATGCCATCCAACGGCCTTGCTTCCTCCGCACACCCTCCGATGCAGATTGACCTATAAATGCAGGATTTCGTAACATTTATTTGTTTTTTGCAAAGTTTAATGGTTTTCCCCTTAAATGAAGAAATTTCATAAGTTGAGGATGACGATCCTCCGGCCCTCGAATGCACCAGGGAAATCATTCACAAGGTATAAAGCCAGGTTTTTCACCAAGTTTCATGAGCCTTCAATGCTGTACGCCCCTACGCAACCTAAAAACATCAAATAAAGCACAGAGAAAGAGTATTAGTTGCAGAAGACCAAGAAAGAGCTCTTGACGGGACTTACATTCAAGAGCAGGGTTGGGAGCACTGTAAAGCCTTCTCGAGCCCATTTAAGACGCAGTTTTCACGGACAGAGATATAAATGAAGCGGCTGAGAATTCAAGGCACAGAAACTAAGTCATCAGGACAGCTTCATTAGCATATTACTCTTCAGGACAAAGTGCCCATACTGTTTTTAATCTACGCCGTGTTCCAGAGAAGTTCTCCACCTTGACCACAGTTTGGAGTTACCAAAGCATTTGTTTTCACAGGCATGGTAGGCCGAGCATCATTATTTTTCCTTTGTGCAATTCTACAAGCCACTGTAGCAGGTACACCAAAGACATACCTAGAGTAAATGGAGGTCTGACAAAGACCACTCCATCAGCCAAAGAGTTACTTCTGCAAGGAATTCAATTCAAAACACGTCTGTGGAGTAACCCTCACATCACACAGAACCACAGAGGACAGCCAAGCTCCCACAGAGCTTGATCTTTAATGAAAATCATTTATTACAGAAGATGGGCACGTAATTTTCTTCGTTGGGCCTCTAAAAGACCCAGAAGCCATTAAGTCTATATTAATTGTAATTTTAGATCTTTTGACCTCCTCATCCTTCTATATATACTGTTGTAGAAGATGAGTGAGGGTTGGTTGCAGAAATTTGAAACACATCTGAGCTTGAGACTTCTATCTGTACATAGTGTTCACTCGCCCTTGGAGCTTTGCTTACACTAGATTTGTAAGGTTGGATAGTGTAGATAATTGCTGAACTATAGCATCGGACTTAAGTTGTAACTGGTTTGAAGCATCAATACAAGCTGATTTATGGGATCCTGGTCTATGTTGACGGTGATGTTATTCTCATTGTAACTTCTTATTTTGTTTCTGTTTTCATTGTGTTCCATATTCTGCTGTAAAGAACAGTTTAAACAGTGTTAGGACCTACTGTATATCAGTAACCTTCTCTGGCTGAGAAATCTTAATCTAAATGTTTTCTTTCAATCTATGTATTTGAGGACGATTTGATTCAGTTTAAGCATAGGAATGTTGGTGTTCCCTCATCTGATTGTTTAGCTGAATATCAGTCTTGATTGTTATGTTCAGTATTAGCCAAGTAGAGATGAACGCTGGAAGATATGGTGCACCCTGGTCCTAGTTTCATTCCCAAAGACTGTCTGAATGTTTCCCTTGGAATGTGTTAAAAGCTGGCTAGTTTAGAAGTACTTACCAGATCTTAGACCATTCTGTGTTATCTTTGTGTTTCCCCTATTTTGTATGTCTTCTATTGGAAGTGTGTCAAAGGCTGGCTAGTTTAAAAGTACTTACCAGATCCTATTCTTCTTCCATGTCCTTCTTAGGTGACTGTCAAAGGCTGGCTAGTTTAAAAGTACTTACCAGATCCTAGGCTGCCCTTCGTTCCGCATCTGTTTAACCTTCCTTCTGGTTGTACCATTTCATTCCATAAATCAATCTTCAAAAAGATCCTAGACATATATGACTTGCCCCATGGACCATTCTTAAACCTGTTGTTTCGATTAAACCCTATTATGACTCCATAGCCCAATGGACTAAAACTTGCAGTTACCTACCTTTCTAGCTGAAGCTTGTTCTCTTGCTTGCAACTTCTCACTTTTGAAACTCTTCGCATTCATAATTTTCCCCTCAATCTGTTTTCATGCTCAACCATCCAAAAAACAAACAAACCCTTGGTCTTCATAACTAGCCTAACATTATTACCCTAAACTTCAAAGACTAATCCATCTTTGCACCCATTGGAGAGATCCCTCTCTAGATTCAGGAGGGCTAGATCCTAGAATCCCAAAGTGGTTGAAGTGATGTTTTTTATGTAATTGGACTCTGCCAATCTTGCTAATAAATTACAGAATCCTAACATTTCTGGCGACTCCGCTGGGGAATCCGTTGAATTTTCATCTGGTTTCCTTTAAAAATTTCATAAAGCTTTGTGAGTAAAAGCAACCTTTTCAAGCACTACCAAGAAATGGTAATCATGATGAAACTTGTTTGAATCAGTGACAAACTAGGTAAACCCTGGGATTCTCATAAGGCTTTATCTAACCTTGAAAGATCAGCTAGCTTAGCCATAAGAGCAGACTGTCTTTGTCTCACAACCGTAGCTAAGTTTTGAAACAAATTTAGGACATTCTTAGAAACCAAACTACTAAAAAACAACTCAGGAAAACCTAAATTTTTTTCAGATTGGTATTAAATAAACATGATGGTGGACCATAAAACCTTTTACCTCTGAAAAGAGCTAAAAACTTCCACTTGGCGACTCCACAATCCTTAACAAACCTTAAGACTCCACTGGGAAGAACCTTTATCATTATAATATCAGTAAAACTCAGTTAGAGGACTGTAGGATTAAATTTATGTAAACAGATTAGTTAACCTCTTAAAGATTGTCATATATGGTTGAATTGTTCTTGTTTATTTGGGTCTAAAAACACAACATAGTGGCTTCCAGAAAGATTCACACTAGAGCCCATCCTGACCCTAATCCACCTGAGATAGTTGATGACCCAGAAAGCATCCTTTGGAAGTCTCCTAGGATTAAATTATCAACTGTTTTCAGATCATCCTTGAGAGCTAATTCAGTTCCTGAAAATCTTTCAGCTCTACAACAATCACAAGCTGACTTAGTAAACCCGTTTAGAACTAGGTCATTTGATGATATAACCCAGTTAGACTCTGAATCTTCGCTTTCATCCCCGGAGACAAGTAAACATCCTGGTAGTAGAGAAAAAACACCTCCTGATTTGCATTTCCTTCACAACTTAGGAGTCTCTCATCCGAGATCAGCTCAGCAATCTATTCTTGGTACATACACTTCTATTCACCCTACATCCACCGTCCAAACCACGCCACTTCAGCCCATTTTTCCTGTTGTAAATCCACCTCCACCCCCCACCATGGCTGCATGGTATGCTCCCCTAGTCCTTCTTGTACCACTAGTCAACCTTCCACAAGACTATCAGAACAAAATTCCGTTATATGATGCTGACAATGCTACGACCACATCACAACATGTGGATAAGATGAATGACTACTTTGACAGAAATGAAATTGATGATGATTCCGTCAAGATTATATTATTTGCTCAGAGCTTTGGAGGAGAAGTAAGAAAATGGTTTAAAGGTTTAGCTCCCCATAGTATAAATGATCTCCAAGCCTTCCATCAGACATTCTTAAACAAATGGGAAGTAAAGAAGAATCCTCTCCAAGTTCTTACTGACTATAACAATCTCCATAGGAACCCAGGGGAAAGTGTACAAGCTTATTGTACCAGATTTAACAGTATGTATAATGCACTTTCCCCAGAACTAAAACCTCCACAGGGCTCAGCCTTAAATAAGTTCCCTGAAGGATTTTACTCCGACATGACTTATTCACTGAGAGAAAGAGATTTTGCAACTCTTGAAGATATGCAAAGGGGTGCTCTTTTTGTGGAAGTAAATTTTATGGAGAAAAGAGCAAGAATGAGAAGCGAGAAAAAGGTATCTTTTAGAGAGGAATCCACACCTTCTACTTCCACCTCAAAAATAGAGAAAATGATGGAGGAGATGATGAAAGAAATGAGCATAATCAAGAGAGCACAAACAAATCAAAATCAGACTTCTCTTCAAAATAGAAACCATAACCAGACTTAGAATTTTAGAAGGAACCAACCTCCAAACAGATCTAGAGAAGAAGATCAACAGATCACTCCCCCCTTTCACCAAAACTATGTGAGTGAGGTTGAGGAGACAAATGAGATAATAGAGGAAGATGGTATCAATATGCTGGAGGTAGATAATGATGACTCTGAGTTTCATTATGATAGGAAACATGGTCTTTACACACCTTATGATGATAAAAGAGATGATGGAGAAAATTATTATCAGGACATGGAAAATGTCATCATAGAACCTCAAAGAGAATATGACCTTAGAAGCAAAACCAGTCAGCAACCTTCCAACACCAAAACCTCTATCAAATCCTCACAAAACAGCACTGCAACCAAGCCTAAAACTGTCAAACAGAAGGATAAAACAATGGCTGTAAATTCTGGTAGTGATAGAGAGAAAGGCACACAAAACAATGAAACACAAAGTGCAGATAGTAGTAGTACTAGCACTCCAGCTAGCGCTCCTGTTAAAACGGTTTTGTCAAATATAAATAAGACAAATTAGCAAGATGATTTTTCTGATAGAATGACAGCTAATAAGGCTGAAACCAGCACTTCAAAGAATCAAATTCCTTTCAGCCTGGAACAGGAAATTTCAAAAATCAAAATCTCTATTCCCTTAACCAAGTTAGCTGCCCATCGTGTATATATGACCCAAATTTTGAAGGCTTTAAATGTAGAAGACAGTGAAGACACGGTCAATCTTAGTGATGACCAACCAAAACTTATCTTTGGTCCAAAGATCGAAGGAAAATATCATGAGGGACCTGTTCCCCCCTTTTATGTGAGTTTAAATGTTCATGACAAAATTTTGCACAACGCTATGCATGATTCCGAGGCTTCCCATAATTTAATGCCAAAAGCTGTAATGGAAACCCTGGGTTTAGAAATCACCAGACCTTACAAATACCTTTACTCTTTTGACTCCAGCAGAGTAAAATGTTTAGGATTGATCAAAGACCTTTGTGTCAGCTTAGCCCAAATCCCAGCCAAATGCTTAGTCATGGACATTGTTGTGGCTGATGTGCCCCCAAAGTATGGAATGTTATTATCAATATCTTGGGGGGCTAAGTTGCAAGGGACTATGCAGATGGACATGACTTATGCGACTATCCCTGTTTTCAATCAGACTAGAAGACTTTACAGGGAAGCTCATATTCAATACACCGTTACAAGTCAAGACAGACCTCAAAACTCCCCTATATACTCTGTAAGAACAGACCTAGATTCATTTATCCTTTTAATGAAGAATCATTGGATGAACAAGTAACCTTAGTAGACTTTATGGTCGATAGGGAGGAAGAAAAACACAACAGAGAAGTGTCAAAACAATGTGCTACTTTGGACAACATTAGCAAAATAAGCGAAGGTCTTGAGCTACAAGTCATAAGTCCACTACTCCCAAACCTTGACACTCAAGGAATTTCTCCTCCCCTTGACGAAAAACCTGATAAGTCAGAACAAATCCAATTAAGTGCTGCTAATCATGAACAAATAGGAGGCACAGTAATTACAAAGGGCAGTAACCAAGATGAAACTAAAAATAGTCCTCTTTGGAGTATGTTTTTTTATGGGTCATGCACTAAGAGCAATGCTGGTGCAGGTGTCTAGATTATTAACACTGAAAAAAACCACACAGAATGCATCTCCTGCAAATTAAACTTTCAGTGTTCCAATAACATAGCAGAGTATGAGTCCCTTCTCTTAGGGTTACAACTATTGAAAAGGTTAGGAGCCACAAGAATCATTGTGCATGGGGATTCAGAGCTAGTCATTAGGTAGGTCAAATGGGAGTATAACGTAAATCATCCCAGATTTAGGGCCTACCGAAATGACGTCATGGACCTTTTAAACACTTTCAAAGAGTCCAAACTGATTTTTGTCCCAAGGAAGAAAAATAACGCAGCCCACAACTTAGCCTACGCAGCCAGAACATGCCTGACGCCATATAGTACCAAAGACTACACAAATCAGATAAAATTTAGACCAGTTGTGCCTGATAATGAGAAATATTGGCAAGTGTTTGACAATGACAAACAAATAGAAGACTTCATGCAATTCAGAAATGAATTCGAACTGCATAGTTCGAACTCAGATTATGAGACAGACTACAGCGAAGAAAACTTTCTTCGTGAAGAAGAATCGTCTCTTGAACCCATCAATATTAACCTATTGTCTAGCAGACTTAGAAACAAAACAGAATTGAGTGCAGAATCAGAAACAGAAGAATTGGAAACTCTGCACTCTGAAGACGAAAGTTTGCCTAGAGGTCTGACCCCTTTAGAAGAGTTGTTCGATTTTAACGATGTGGCGAATAAACCAAAACTGGAGCCTGTAGAGACTGAAGTGAAAGAGTGCAATATAGGCAATGAACTTAAACCGAATATGATCAAACTTTCCAAAACCTTGCCAGCTCACATTAAACTCAAATACATAGAGCTGTTCAAAGAATTTTCTGATGTTTTCGCATGGAGTTACGAAGATCTTAAATCCTATGACACTAAAATAATGCAGCACAAAATTCCCCTTAAAGAGAACCAAAAACCATTCAAACAGAAGCTGCGCTGAATAAACCCTATACAGTTGTCGTTGGTTAAGAAGGAAATCATGAAAATGTACGATGCTGGTATTATTGTCCCTATTAGATATTCTAAGTGGGTATCTAATCTGGTGTCTGTTATGAAGAAGACCAGAGAAATCGGGCTTTGTATAGACTTTAGATACTTGAACAAAGCTTCATTTAAGGACAACTACCCTTTGCCCAAGATGGATCATATTTTACAAAAGGTGGTAGGGTCTGGAAGAATTTCTTTGCTTGATGGCTATTCGGGGTAAAATTAGATCTTGGTTTACCCTACGGATCAATTAAAGACAACCTTTACTACACCATGGGGCACCTTCATGTATGTGAAAATGCCTTTTGGTCTGATGAATGCAGGAGCAACCTTTCAAAGAGCCATGGACATAGCTTTCTCGGAAGAACTAGGCTTCTTCATCATTATATACCTTGATGATGTTACTATGTTTTCAAAAATAGATGAAGAGCACTTAGAACATTTAAGAAGAGTTTTCGAGAAGTGCAAAAAGTTTGGGATGTCTTTAAACCCCAAGAAGACACTATTTGGTCTCCAAGAAGGTAAACTTCTTGGGCACATTATTTCAGAGGAGGGTATAAAAATAGATTCGAAGAGGATTGAGGCCATATTGCAAATCTCTCAGCCTCGAAACATCAAGGAGTTGCAATATTTCATTGGGAAGATTAAATTTTTGAGAAGGTTCATCCCTAACTTAGCTGAGCTCCTTAGGAATATCACAAACATGTTGAATAAGGAGCAAGGGGTAAAATGGACCGTGGAAGCAAAGACATCCTTTGAGCTGGTGAAACAAGCATTAACCAAAACACCGGTTCTAATAAGTCCTGATTTTTCAAAGGATTTTCATATTTTTTCATTTGCATCAGAACATACCATAGCCACCGTCCTTCTATAGAAAAATCCACAAGGACAAGAGCAGCCTATTGCATTCTTTAGCAAGGCATTGAGGGATGCCCCTTTGAGGTATAATATTATGGAAAAGCAAGCTTTTGCTTTGGTGAAAGCTTTAAAAGACTTCAGGGTATACATCCTTCACTCACACATCATTGCCTTTGTCCCAAATTCAGTGGTTAAAGACATTCTAACACAGGACCGAGATGGTAAGAGAGGTAAGTGGATTTCTGTTATTCTTGAATATGATTTAGAGATAAAACCCACTAAACTTATCAAAGGCCAAGGTCTAGCTAGATTAATGGCTGAATCCAATTTTGAAGTTCTTGATATTAATATGATCAATGCTTTGGATGACCAAGGAGAATTCTCAACTCCCATTATTGAAGATCATTTTATGAATTCTCCTTGGTATGCTGATATTATTTATGTTTTGCTTAATTTGAATACACCTCCTGGTTTGACAAAAACAAAGGCAAGGTTTCTCAAGTTAAAAGTTGTAAACTATTGCATTATAGATAAATGTCTTTATTGGAAAAATGCAGGTGGTCTATTGCTTAAATGTTTGCCTAAGTTTGATGCAGAGAAGTTTAAGCACGAGTTCCATGAAGGAGAGTGTGGGGGTCATTTATATTGGAAAACAACAGCCAACAAAATTTTGAGGGCTGGTTTCTATTGGCCTACTCTTTTTCCCGATATAGACAAGATGATCATTGCCTGTCATAAGTGCCAGTTATTTGAGGGAAAAAGAAAACTGCTACCCCTTCCTCTGCATCCAATCACTGTCGAAACTCCCTTTCAGCAATGGGGACTTGACTTCATAGGTGAAATACATCCACAATCTTCTGCGTAGCAAAGATGGATTCTCACTGCTACATACTATTTCACTAAGTGGATAGAAGCCATACCTTGTAGGCAAGCCAATGATTCTGTTATTATAAAATTCCTTGAGACTAACATCCTCTCCAGATTTGGTTGTCCTACCAAAATCATCATTGATAATGTAGCAGCATTCGGATCGAAGAAGATGGTTGAATTCTATCACAAGTATCAGATAACATTGGGGCATTCCACAGCCTATTACCCTCAGGGTAATGGACTTGTTGAATCCTCAAGTAAGAGCTTAGTGAATATGATCAAGAAACTATTGGAGGACAACAAGAAGTCTTGGCACACAAAGCTGGTCCATGCACTGTGGGCTGATAGATTGACTTTGAAGAAATCCATTAGCATGTCACCCTTTCAGATTGTGTATGGTACTGATGCAATTTTTCCAAACAGCCTTGGTGTACCAGTGATGAATTTCATGCAAGAGTTGCAAACTAAAGAAAATGACATGATCAGAAGAATAAATCAGACCATTCATCTTCAACAAACTAGAGAGGAGGTGTATAACAAAGCATTGCAGAAATAGGACAACATCAAAAATCTTTTTGACAGAAGGACAAAGGCCAACAATTTAAAAATCGGGGACAAGGTTTTAAAGTGGGACTCAAGGAGGGAAGAAAAGGGCAAGCATGGAAAATTTGACAACCTATGGCTTGGCCCTTACTCTATTCATTCAGTTGCTGGTAATAATGCATTTTTCTTACAGGAGATGGATGGAACAGAATTGTTTGGGGGTCCTGTCAATGGCAAGATGCTTAAGAATTACTTCTCTTGATCCATTTTATGTTTTGAAGCCTTTTTTATCTTTTTCCATTATGAATATTCCACCCACCATTGCATTTAAAGTTATGAAAAATAAAAAATACAAAAACAAAGAAAAGAAAGAAAAGAGGGCAGAAATGAAAACAAGAAAGGCAAAGCCCCATGCCAAAAAAGAGAAAAAAATCTTAAAGTGTGCAAGCTCAAATGCCACTCCTCAAAAATGCACTTCTAGTTAGTCAAACTGTTTAATCTTGACTAATTAGCTTTAAATTTTTCTGCTGATAGGATAGAGAATTCGATTGGCCAAACTGTTTAATCTTGGCTTATCAGTAGATAGATTAGGATATAAATGAAAGGTTCAAACAAGCTCAAAATCCGAACCTAAGTTTCCAAAGGAATGACTCAAATCTGTTTCAAATTCTGAGTCGGAAAAGATGAAAATCTAGTTCTAATTAGCTCAAAATCTGAACCAGAGGAAAAGAAAGACAGCTCAAAAAGAGGAAAAACAGAGCTGTAGGAATGTGAAGGAGCAGCTTTGAAATTTTAGATCTTAAGCCTTCCATTTTTGTTTCAAATTTTCTGTAAAATAAATATCTATGTGTAGCTTGTTTTCCCATGCCATAGATCACATCAAGTCAAATAGTTTAATCTTGACTTGACTATTTTTCAATTTTTGTTTAGAATTTAGAGAATGAAAATCTGTTGGACAGTTTAATCCCAACAGATAGTAGAATAGGTAGAGAAGCATCTGAGCTCAACTATTTAATCTGAGTTCAGGGAGAAATAAGGAGTAGAATTAGATTAGTTTTTATGCTTTCAAAAGAATAAATGTTGTGAAAAGCGTTTGCCAATCCAAGTGCACTCTCAGGAAGAGAAAATGTTAGATATGTAGGATTGGGTAGGTGGAAAGTTGTATTGATGAAAATCCATCATTTTCATGGTTGCTAATATGTTTTCAGAAGATCATCCCAGTAAAGGAAGAGCAGCCCAGATGGATCAGGCACAAGTCAACCTCCCAGAGAAATCAAGTCTGAATTCTTGATGTCTTCAAGAAGGCACCATCCCCAAGTGGAGCCACTGTTAGCCACCTATAATATTTTGTTATACCAAAAGGTGGCTAAAACTTTTTAGAGCCTCCAAGGAACAAATTTTATCACTAAAAGTTGTTGGCTCTTGAAGTCTCTTTAAGGCCTCCTGCCTTTTTCCCTCTGTCCAAAACCACACTGCTGTTCCCATTTCACACTTAGAAATCCTACTGATTTCCAAGCCAGATCACTGCTTCAAAGGCCATTTTTCCCTCCCCCCACTTCAGAACTAACCTTCATTTGTTTCCCCTTTTTCTCCATAAATTCCTCTATTTTTCATGAGTTCCCTTCTTCCATTCATGAAAATCCACTTTATTAAAGTTAAAGACTCATTCTTTAGCTTTTTCCCCTTTTTTCTATAACTCGCCATATATTATAAATATAAATTTATTATAAAGTTCATATCATATGAATTATGGCCCACTGCTTATCGCAAATCGCATTATTGCATTATCGCATTTTCTATGGTGTGTTTCATTGACTCATCGCAAAAACTTGCGATGCGATCGTTTCGTCGATCGCATATCAAAAATCGCATGTTTTGTTGTTTACATCCGTTGAAACATTGAAAATATTTGCGATGCGATCAACCCATCGATCCATCGCGAATATTTGCGATGCGATCAACCCATCGCTCCATCGCATATTCTCCCGTCGCATAATCCGCCCATCGCGCTTTCCCCAATTGCGATCAATCCCGCCGAGCCCACCGTACGGTACTCTCTCCGTTCATATAAAAATGCCTTTTCCCTTTGTAAAGTCGAAAATGACACATTTTGTTATTTATAAAGGTTTTTCCCTTTCCTCCCATCGCTGCATTTCCACCGTTGATCTGCGCTCCCGCTCCAAGATCCAACGGTCCTCCGCGCATCTCCCACCTAACCCCTTTTATACGTCATTACATTGCCTTTTCTTCTATTTTCACATAACCACCCCGGTTTATTCCGCACCACCCTTCAGCGGAGGGCGGTTTTTCCCCGTTGCCCAGCAAATCCATACGACTGCTGCCGCGTGTCCTCTGTACCTTGTTCATAACCGCTGTCCCCGCACATTAAAGTCATCCCCAACACATTAACGTTCGGACCAGGGCATGCAGCGAAATTTACTACAGTCATCCGATCTGCAAACCCCCTTCCAACGATGATCGCTCGCCTAACATGCCCGATCTTTAGCCAAAGTGCCCGTGCGATAGCCAGGCCATTGTACAGCGGTACACCCATTTTCACCATCGATCTCGCGCGATCGATAGCTCAGATTTAATCATCCTGCCACCATGTTTTTCAACCATTCTAAAATTAAATCCTGACCGTTGGATGATGCCATCCAACGACGCTGCTTCCTCCACACACCCTCTGATGCAGATTGACCTATAAACGCAAGATTTCGTAACATTTGTTTGTTTTTTGCAGAGTTTAATGTTTTTCCCCTTAAATGAAGAAATTTCGTAAGCCGAGGATGACGATCCTCCGGCCCTCGAATGCACTAGGGAAATCATTCATAGGGTATAAAGTCAGGTTTTCACCAAGGTTTCATGAGCCTTCGATGCTATACGCCCCTGTGCAACCTAAAAACATCAAATAAAGCACAAAGAAAGAGTATCAGTTGTAGAAGACCAAGAAAGAGCTCGTGACGGGACTTGCATTCAAGAGCAGGGTTGGGAGCACTGTAAAGCCTTCCCGAGGCCATTTAAGACGCAGTTTTCACGAACAGAGATATAAATGAAGCGGCTGGGAATTCAAGGCACAGAAACTAAGTCATGAGGACAGCTTCATCAGCAGATTACTCTTCAGGACAGAGTTCCCATACTGTTTTTAATCTACGCCGTGTTCCAGAGAAGTTCTCCACCTTGACCACAGTCCGGAGTTACCAAAGCATTTGTTTTCATAGGCATGGCATGACGAGCATCATTATTTTGCCTTTGTGCAATTCTACAAGCCACTGTAGCAGGTACACCAAAGACATACCTAGAGTAAATGGAGGTCTGACAAAGACCACTCCATCAGCCAAAGAGTTACTTCTGCAAGGAATTCAATTCAAAACATGTCTGCGGAGTAACCCTCACATCACACAGAAACACAGAGGACAGCCAAGCTCCCACAGAGCTTGATCTTTAATGAAAATCATTTATTACAGAAGATGGGCACGTAATTTTCTTCGTTGGGCCTCTCGAAGACCCAGAAGCCATTAAGTCTGTATTAATTGTAATTGTAGATCTTTTGACCTCCTCATCCTTCTATATATACTGCTGTAGAAGATGAGTGAGGGGTTGGTTGCAGAACTTTGAAACACATCTGAGCTTGAGACTTCTATCTGTACATAGTGTTCACTAGCCCTTGGAGCTCTGCTTGCACTACATTTGTAAGGTTGGATAGTGTAGATAATTGTTGAACTATAGCATCGGACTTAAGTTGTAACTGGTTTGAAGCATCAATACAAGCTGATTTATGGGATCCTGGTCTATGTTGACGGTGATGTTATTCTCATTGTAACTTCTTATTTTGTTTCTGTTTTCATTGTGTTCCATATTCTGCTGTAAAGAATATTTTAAACAATGTTAGGACCTACAGTATATCAGTAACCTTCTCTGGCTGAGAAATCTTTATCTAAATGTTTTCTTTCAATATGTGTATTTGAGGATGATTTGATTCAGTTTAAGCATAGGAATGATGGCGTTCCCTCATCTGATTGTTTAGCTGAATATCAGTCTTGAATGTTCTGTTCAGTATTAGCCAAGTAGAGATGAACGCTGGAAGATATGGTGCGCCCTGGTCCTAGTTTTATTCCTAAAGACTGTCTGAATGTTTCCCTTGGAATGTGTTAAAAGCTGGCTAGTTTAGAAGTACTTACCAGATCTTAGACCATTCTGTGTTATCTTTGTGTTTCCCCTATTTTGTATGTTTTCTATTGGAAGTGTGTCAAAGGTTGGCTAGTTTAAAAGTACTTACCAGATCCTAGTCTGCTTCCATGTTCTTCTTAGGTGATTGTCAAAGGCTGGCTAGTTTAAAAGTACTTACCAGATCCTAGGTTGCCCTTCGTTCCGCATATGTTTAACCTTCCTTCTGGTTGTACCATTTCAGTCCATAAATCAATCTTCAAAAATATCCTAGACATAGATGACTTGCCCCATGGACCATTCTTGAACCTGCTGTTTCGATTAAACCCTATTATGACTCCATAGCCCAATGGACTAAAACTTGCAGTTACCTACCTTTCTGGCTGAAGCTTGTTCTCTTGCTTGCAACTTCTCACTTTTGAAACTCTTCACATTCAAAATTTTCCCCTCAATCTATTTTCATGCTCAACCATCCAAAAAACAAACAAACCCTTGGTCATCATAACTAGCCTAACATTATTACCCTAAACTTCAAAAACTAATCCATCTTTGCACCCATTGGAGAGATCCCTCTCTGGATTTAGGAGGACTAGATCCTAGAATCCCAAAGTGGTTGAAACGATGTTTTTTCTATAATTGGACTCTGCCAATCTTGCTAATAAATTACAGAATCCTAACAGGTTGGGTGAACAGGAAACGGTGGCAAAATTAAGTAAGGGTCGTTCGATCTTCGGAGATCGACGGCGAAGAACTCATAATCGAGCGCTTGTGAAAAATAGATAGAGGGGAAGCGAATGGAGGTGAAACATAATAAAATTTGTTTGATCGGGACAATGAACGGCGGAGATTAATTAGTGAAACATTTGGGGAGAGTAGAAGGATGGTAGATGAAAAGGGGGTGAGATTAAATCAGGGTCGTCCGATCTAAAAGATTGACGGCCAAGATCTAAATATGAAAAATCAATGTGGTGGGGTAGTGGTAAGGTGGAAAATCAGAATGGTTTTCGCGCAGCATTGGGGTGGTTTTAGAATTTTGCAAAAAAAATGTGATATGATACGCTTGCTGACACATGGATTCAGAAAACCACCCTTTTTGCATTTTTTTTCGGGATTAAATCACGGGTGCAAAAAAATGTGAAACGCGATATCAGCCATCGGATCAAGGGCTTCAGATCCGATGGTACGGATCGCGCACGACAGGGTAAGCTGCGGGTTAAAGAGTTAATCGGGGCCCACTATTATGTTAGGTTATTTCGTCATGTAGCGGGTTGGTTCATCGGGGTTTTTCAATGGTCAGGATAGATCCTGGCCATTGGATCTTTCTGACGAACGGCTAAGATCTAATCTCGAGGCGAAGTTTTGAAAGGAGCAAAGGGAGGGTCAGTGAACAGGTGGAGATAAGAAGATCTTAGGGTTGTTGATCATTTTAGATCAACGGTCGATATTCATTGAAAATTTTAACTGTCGAGTTTTATTAAAATACAAAGGAAAGTCGGGTTTTATGAAAATACAAAGGAAATTCAGGTTTGGGAAAGGGTTTTAAGCCCTTTAGTTCCTATTTGTGTGGCTTAAGGTCTTATGAGGTGGAGGGTTACAGGAGTTAAGCCCTTGGGGGCTTAGGAAACCTTTATATGCAGAAAGGGTGTTTTTAGGCCTAAAAACAGGGTTTTTGAGGCAAATTGAGGGTTTCGGTAGGGGAAGCAAAGGGATTTAAAACCAAATAAGGGAGAGTAAAAGGTTTTAAAGGGATTTTGGGGTGGTTATATAGGTTAGATGAAGGTTTATGGAGGGTTTTATGGAGGAAACAAGGATAAAAATGGAATTGTTCTATGAGTGAAAGGAGGGGTGAAATTGATGGAAATGAGCTTTTAAGCATTCTTTTTGTTGATGAACAGTAGGTTCTTTAGGATGAAGAAGGAAACAACAGTGAAGATTAATTCAAAGGAAAAATATCTTCATAAGACTTTAAGAACTAACAATTTGGTCATTAAATTGTTTCTTAAAGGCTAAAAAAAGATTTAGCCACCATTTGATATGGAAAATTTTATAGGTGGCTAACACAGTCCACAAGAACCTCTCGTAAACACCCTCAAGCAAGAAATTTATGAGCTGGAGATATTGAACAGGCACATTAAACAAGAAAATGAAACCCTAAAAGAACAAAATCACTTGGAGAAGGTCATCAGTGATAACACTATCTTACATTTGGGGTCTTTGGTATAACAATAATAAGAAGCTAAAGAAAAATAACAAATCTTTGAATAGGAAAGTCATCAGCCTAAAGTACAAACTCCTTATGAGGAAACCTAAAATGGCAATCAATTCAAGGAAAGGAAAGAAGAGGAAGTTGGATGTATTAGCAGAGGTATCATAACAAATGTAATAGGAGTTGAAGGCTCACAATTTTGGGAATTGCATGAGGACATGCAATGGTCTCTTAGTGGAGATATGTTGAACCTCAAAATTGTTCTTGTTTTGACACCCTTTTTCATCATTTCTTCTTCCCTATTCATAAACTCATGACTCCAATCAATGATAATTGACATACTCCACATAAGAGAAGGCATTTAAATGATCTCTACTTTATTTTATGATGTTTCTTATTATTTAGATGAATTTTTGTAATTAGCTACAGAATGTGTGTAATTCTATAGCTAACCATTGTTTCTATAGCCACTATTATGGTTTGACAGGTTTTGAGAAGCAAATAAGGAAGCAGGTCATATGGGTATCTCTGAAATGATCCACACATGGATCATATCCCATCCATGCAATGTTCCCAAATTTTAGCCTTGAGCTAAAAGGAACATTATAGTTAGCATTAGATGAATAAAATGGGTAGGGAGGCCCATTAACCTCTTTAGGAGGAAAAATAACATTCCTCACGTGAAAAGGGGAAGAATAAGCAGCTGGATTGAGCACCTACAAGTGTGAATAGGATTAGATCATGTTGATTCAGTCTTATTTGACCAAGTCCACATGCACTGTCTAGATACATTGCATCTCCATGATGGACTGCGCAGTCTTAATGGAGGACAACTTACATGGGCTAGGTGGCGCATATGGATGGAACCCATGGTGGAGAGGACCACTTGCTATATATGGAGAGGAGGACAACCATTGTGTTCATGCTTGGATTATTATTTGCTTGGGTCTATTTAGACTTTGCTCCCTCTTGTTGTTTAGCAGGGTTGCAGTGTTGTTTAGCACAAGGGTGTTCCCGGTCGGGAATCCCTACCTCATCCTCATGGAAGGAGAGGTTCTTTGAGCTACATTTCCTCATACTGGAATTTTTTCCAAGCTACCTCCTTCAGCTATAGTGCAGTTTTTGTTTAGAGCCGGGTTGTGTTGCAGGGTGCGGTAAAGGAGGATCTCTTTGAGTCATTTCTAGGCTTGTTTTTCAGTGGAGAGCTTGTCTATCCATTGGAGGATTAGTAAGAAGGAATCCCAGGCATATTTTCACATCTTGGCACTGGGCCAAAGCATCTTGGCACTTCTACAATGCAGTCCCTTGCAGGAACTATGCCATTTTTCAGAGAGCATCTGCAGCAAAGTTTAATACCTTGATTTTGGGCTAGTTTCCTAGGGCAAGGGCCAACCCTTCCCTCGGAAAGCTAGAAAAAGGGATTCTTATCCCTATTGTATTTTAGTCAGATATGTTCATGTAATGTTGCAGGGGACTGTGTTATTTTGTAGCTGGATATTCAGATCTATTCCTTTTTTGTACTTGAGCTTCCAAGAAACCCGTGCCGGGTTATCTTTATATTGTATAAAAGAGGCTATATCTCTGTTTTTCTCTATGATTTGGCTAAATAAACTCCAGATCTATTGTCTACAACATATTTCTATAGAAACTCTCTTGTAATTACGTTTTTCTTGCTTCAGAGCTTTCTGTATGAGTTAAGTCATGGGTTTTTAGTGTTTTTGAGCCATATAATAACCGGGAGATCTATTTAACTTAGCTAGAATGATTTGTTTTAGCTCCCATTCTGTATGTGAGATGTATATTTCATAAAATAAGGGATCCAAGTCCCATTTCTTATAGTTACAGTGTTATTTTCTGGAAATAGCGTTTTCATGGTCCAGATCATTGTTTTACCCCACTTGGAGATAACATATGGAGACATAGTTTTGCTGATGTGCTCCTAATATGAAATAATAAGTAAATTGACACAACTTGCATTATTGTTTTCAAGTATTGCTGGATCTCCAACTTTAGAATATCTTAAGATATTCTCATTGTTGTAGACTTTCCCGATTTTGGGATATTACAGTGGTATCAGAGCATAATCTTGGCTCAGCCTGTGCATCTAAGACATTATGCCATGAGGAGGAGAAGTTTCTCATAGGAGAGAGAATTTGGAGGAATGAAGGAAGAGAGGGTCTCCCTACTTCTTTTCCAAGCTATGAAGAACATCAAGGAAGATCTCAAGGAGATGAAAGGGGAGGAGTGTAGAAGATTTCTGAGAGGGTTAGAAGCAAGCCCTATCTATTCTTATGATAGGTATGAGCATTCAGCCTCACATGCAGATCCACAGTGTAGTCTATTGCCCACATTTACTGCAAGAAGGATGGAGGAAGAAGATGCACCAAGGGAGGAGACCTTGAGTGAATATCTTCAGGAGTATGAATCTCAATCATGGAGATTAAAATATCACTTAGACTTCAAAGGGTTTTGCAAACTCAAGGAGCCAAGATACAGCAGCCACAAAAGAAGCAAGAGAGGTAGGATATTCCTATCTCACTTTGATGGATCAGCAGAGTGCACAGCAAAAGCTTGGGTAGAAGAGCTAGATTCCTATTTTCAGCTACACCAAGCTTTAGAGAAGGAGACCATCAGAGTAGTAGTGCTACACCTCAAAGGTATGGCCCATGATTGGTGGTTTAATTATTCTACTTCATTTTTTCATGAAAATGTAAAAACTTATGTTGGATTCACTCAGGATTTGGTGAAAAGATTTGATAAAAGACATTGTGAACCATAATTTGTTGAAAACAAAAACTTAAACACTTTGCATGAGTTGGAGAGACCTATTAAACCAAATCCACTCCATAATTTTAAAGGGGATGAGAACATGTATGATAGTTTTCCAAGGGAAAGATCCCCACTTCTTGAAGAGCCCTCTTCTATTTGTAGAGACATGGAGTCTTCTCCTTCAAGAGATGACCAAGATCAAGGGTCTCTCATTAGGAATGAGGCATTATCATATATGGAAGAAGAGGAGAAGGATCAAAATCAAGGGATGATGAGCATTCACCCTTATCTATTTCAGGAGGTTTCTGCACATAAGGAGAGGACAGCACTGCGTAGTGAAGAGAGGGACAACTCAGTCCACTCATATATACATTCCACTTTAGATTTTGATGTCTCACTACATGTAGGCATTCCACTTGGGAGGCCACCAGATCTAGAGTTGATGAGAGACATCTTGTCTTTTGGTTCACCATTCTTGTATTTTAAAGTGGTGAAGAGTTTGGAGGAAGACTGTGGCATGGGAGATTTCAAAGTAGCAGGCAGTAGCATGAGGAGAGTTTCACATGCCAGATCATCAGCGCTATGTCTTGGGAGGATTGATCCATATTGGAGGTCTCAACTCTTGGTAGAGTACTCCAAGGATCTTGGTGCTTGCATGATTCTTGATGAACTTTATGGAGATGATAGATATATGGTGGATGATATGGTCATCTATTCTTATGGAAGAGTCTTCTTGACTATACATTCTAAGCTCAAGGAGAAGCTGCTACATGCAGCACATGAGGACTTATTTTCCATGCATTTTGATGCATATCTATCCTTGGTAGAGGATTTCATTTGGAAGGGCATCCAGCATGACATATTACAGCATATGGAGAGATGCATAGCCCAGATGGTGATAGAGAGGAGGTCACAGCCACTTCCCTACTCATTAGAGGTGAGGGAAAGATTCCAGTTGAGCCATTTCAGCTCAAGATCTCAAGTACATGATGGAGGAGGTATAATTTCACATTTTGTATTGTACTTCTTTTCCTTGTTTGAGAAGCATGATGTATCAAGAATAATTATCCCTTCTTGCATATTGTATGAGGATGTACTTGTAGCTACTTGTAGCATTTATTTTGGCCACCTTATTGGTGGTTTGTGGGGGAAGCCACATGATTCTTGGTGTGCACCATTGACACCACATTGTATCTTCATGTTTCCATCTTATGAGATGACTGTGGTAGCAAACAAGTGGATGGTGAAGCACTTGTTTTTTTTTTTTGAGGCAGGCATGGAATGCACTGCGCTATTTCCTTGTGTGGAACTATGGTTCACTCTCCAGTTGTCATTTGGCAGCTTGTTTTCATAGTATTTTGCTTCCATATATTTCTAATATGCTTATAATCATGGGAAGCTTTGTTTGTAGAGTGGGATTTTAGATGGAGATTGATCCGGATTTATGCAGGAACACAACAGAATAAACATATAACCATAAATACAGAAATGCAGCGGAAATAACACTTCATTTCATTAATATCAAAGAACTGAAATTTGCTTACAGACAAAATGGAAATAAAACTAGCTAGGGCACTGGTAGCTATCTCTGAGAAGAGATGTGGTGGCTACAGGCCTCTGAACTGAGTTACAATGAGGCTCGAGGGCCTATTTATCATTTAGAAACAATGGGAAATCCTAAGCAGCCAAAACCCTAACCCTAGGAGATGAAGCGCCAAAACTATGGGCCCCGTTTGGGTAAATTGGTGTTTCAACTTCCCAGGGGCGTAACTTTGGCATACGATCTCCGTTTGACGTGTACCATACCTCGTTAGAAAGATCTATCTGAGGACTACAAATTTGGAATGAGCAACATGGGTCCATGGACCCATGTTGCTCTCCGTTTTCCCAAAAAACGTCGTTTAGGGCCTCAAAACGGCTCCGGAAGTTTAGGACCCGAAAAACTGCTAAAAATAGTAAACTGTGCCGAAACTGAAAAACTGAAATAGACAATGGTGAAGCCCCAAGTGGAATAGGTGGGTGACCACCAATATCCACCTGGATCATTCCTCCCCCCTTAGGAAGCAATGGTCCCCATTGCGTTAAGTTCCTCCATGAGATGAGGAAATTTCTGCTGAACTTGGTCCCTGGTGAACCACTTTCCTTGGTGCGGGAGTTGGCCAGCTTTGACAACCCGATATAGTTGGATCTTCTGCTGGCGAGTGTTCTTGATTTGCATGTCCATGATGCAATCTGTGGTGGCCTGTTCCATGCAGTCTGGATTTAACTCAGTTGGTGTGAGTTGTTCTGCAATGTCTGAGGTGTCCAGCAGAGGTGGGAAGTAAGGACGAAGGCGATCCACATTGAAGACTGGGTGCAGACCAAGGAATGGTGGAATACTGAGCTCGAATGCATTGTTCCCTACAGCCTTGGTGATGGTGTACGGCCCGTATCGGAGCGGGCGAAGCTTGCGGTGGGGTCTAGTGAGGCGCTCCTTCTGCAAATGTAGCCATACTTTGTCACCCACCTGGAAGTTGTGTGGCACTCGGTGTTGATCATGGCGTTGCTTGTACTTGGCATTGGCTTTGTCCAATATATCATGAACCTGTTGGCGGATGTGTTGAATGCGCTCGATGAAGCTACTGGCTTTGTCAACTTCAGACTGGACATGAGCTGAATTGGCCTGAGCAGCTGCAAATGGCATGGCTACGTCAATGGGACATAGTGGCTGGAATCCCAAGCCCACCTGAAAGGGGCTATGGCCGATTGAACTGTGGAGAGCCCGATTATAACTATGTTGTACATAAGGGAGGCTCTCGTCCCATGTGCGTAGATGCTTTGAATTGTACATGCGCAGAATGTGTACAATCATTCTGTTGACGACCTCTGTCTGGCCATCTGTTTGGGGATGGAAAGCTGTGGACTTGGTGAGCTTGGTATCCAACATCGACCAGAGCGCGGATAAAAATGTCTTCGAACACCACTATCCCGATGCGATATGATGGTAGCAGGATCCATTCAGGCCCCACACTCGTTCAAAGAAGAGTTTAGCAGTAGCTTCTGCTGTGATATTCTTCTTGCAGGCCGCCATAATGGCCATCTTCGAGAATCTGTCGACGACCATAAAAACACAGTCATTTCCCTGCTTAGTAGAAGGCAGGCCCGACATGTAATCCATGGAGATGGATTCCCAAGGTCGACTAGGGGTAGGTAAAGGAGTATATAGGCCTTGCTTCTTGATGGTCGGTTTGGCAATGGCACAAGCAGTGCAGGATTTGATGTGCTTCTCGACATCCTTTCGAAGGTTCGGCCAATAGAAATACTTCTGCAGGATTGCTATTTTTTTCTTGACCCCCAAATTCCCAACGACTTGACTTTAGTGTGCTTCCCATATCATCTTGGCACGCTCGCTTGAAGGAACACAAAGGTGTCCCATGTGACATAAAAGTGCATCTTGGAGGTGAAAAATTGGAACTTGCGTACCCCCCAAGAGTGCCTTGTAAGTTTGGCCGAATTCTGGGTCACTCTCATAGAGAAGCGGCCAATCAGAAGTCTCATGCCCACAAGCGTTGAGTACAGTGGTGAGCGCCACGATCGGTGGTCGGCTGAGGCAATCTGCAACATGATTGGTGCTACCCTTCTTATACTTGATGTTCAAATGAAACTGTTGCAGATATGTAGACCACTTTTGATGGCGATCATTCTGCAACTTCCCTTGTGTCTGTATGAACTGCAAGGGCCTGTGGTCTGTGTGGATGATTGTTTCCTTCCCCAAAATGTAATGCTTCCATTGTCGACAAGCTTGCACAATGGAGTACATTTCTTTGTCACATGTGGGGTACTTGCGAACTGTGTCAGACAATGTCTCACTGTGAAATGCCACTGGATGTCCCTGTTGAGTAAGAACTGCCCCAATAGCATAGTCAGAGGCATCTGTCTTGATCTCAAATGGTTATTGCAAGTCTGGTAAAGTGAGCACTGGGGCAGAACATAGGCGGTTTTTCAGTTCTGTGAATGCCTTCGGTTGAGGTTCCGACTAAAACATTTTTGCTCTCACTCCTCCCTTTGTGACTTGACTCAAGGGCCAAGTGATATGAGAGAATCCCAACACGAACCTCAGATAGAAATTAGCAAGACCCAGAAAGCTGCGAAGCTCTGTTATAGTGGTTGGGGCTGGCCAATCCCGAATGACTTGGATCTTGGCTGGATCCACATGCACCCCCTTTCATCAATAATGTATCCCAGATATTGAACCTGGGTCATGCCAAAAGTGCACTTCTCCAAATTGGCACACAACTTGTGTTGCCACAGTGTTTGGAGGACTTGTTGGATGTGGTGAAGGTTCTCTTCCCAAGTCTGGCTGAAGATCAGAATGTCATCCAAGTACACCACTACAAATGAGTTGGTGAATGGCCGCAAGATGTCGTCCATCATCCTCATGAAGGTTGCGGGAGCATTCGTCAACCCGAAAGGCATGACCAGCCATTCGAAAAGGCCTTCCTTGGCTTTGAAGGCAGTCTTCCACACATCGGAGGGTTCAATCGGTACCTGGTGATACCCAGACTTCAGGTCGATCTTGCTGAAATATTTTACACCTTTGAGTTGGTCCAGAAGGTCATCAATCCATGGGATTGGGTACCTATTCCAAACAGTGATCTTGTTCAGCGCCCGATAGTCAATACAGAGTCTCCATGTCCCATCCTTCTTCTGTACCAACACGATCGGGCTCCCACAGGGCGATGAACTTGGTCTGAAGTGACCTTTCTGCAACAGCTCTTGAATCTGTCTCTTGATTTCATCATTCTCCAAAACAGAGCACCGATAGATTGGTCCATTGGGTAGCGGTGCACCTGGGGTCAGATCAATCGGGTGCTTGACCTGACAGTGCAGAGGAACCCCTGTGGGTGAGGTGAATATGTCTCCGTACTCCTCCACAACCTTATCCATTTGTTGTTGTTGTGCAGAGGAGCCCTGTCTGGAGGATGTGGCCACAATATTCTTCTTGCCCTGGGGGCGGATCATCAGGAAAACGAATTTCCTGGTTTGGGAAATGAGCTTACTGCATTGTTTTGCAGTAACCAAAGAGATAGCAGCAGGAGGTGGTACCTCTGGTATCCTGTACAACTTATTTCCCAAAGTAACAATAACAGCACGAGGCCGAGACTCATACACAGCATGACGCTTCCACAAGTATGGTTTTCCTAATAATACATCAGAAACATCAATAGGAGCAACGTCACATAGTACCTCATCCGTGAAGGGCTTGATGCTATAGGGAAGGCGACACTGCCGGCTGACGCGGAGATCTCGTCCTTGGTGAAGCCACCTGATGGTGTATGGATGTGGGTGAGCTGTGGTCGGCAAGCCCAACCGCTTCACGGCGTCTGCTGAAATGAGGTTCTTTTGGCTCCCATTGTCGACAATGACCTGTACAGGGGAGCCCTTTACCCACATCTGGGAGTGGAAGAGACGTTCCTCCTCCTCTGGATCTTCCGGTTCCTCCTTCTGGACCTTTGTAGTGGCAGCAGTGGCGTTGGGCTCCGCATCAATAATCTGTTTCCCTTTTTCATTCCCCTTTTCAGGTTTTGATTCAGAGTCAGAGCATGCATCTGACTCAGAAGCCCTCATCTCGGCCACTAGCAACTGCTTGGCCCGACACTCACTTGTGTTGTGAGTGGAGCTCTTATGGAACTCACACCACTTTCCCGTGTCCTTCTTTGGCTTTGCGGTGCTGTTCTTTTCTTTTGGCTTCGATGAGTTGTCTTTAGCCACCATGCCTTGGCTTGGTCCTTTGTTCTACGGTTTGGAAGCACCTTTCCCTTGCTTTTGATTCGCAGATCCAAAGTCTCGCTTCTTCTGCTTGAATTTCTGCTCAATCTTGGCAGCGTACCAGTATGCCATACCAAGCGAGGAGATGTCAAGGAACTCCATTTCCTCCTGAATGTATTAGTGCAGACAGCTGCGATACTTTAGCACCAGATGTTTCTCTGAATATTTGATACCCAACTTTGTGCGCAGGGTATGGAACAGATTCGTCAGCTCATGCACATCTTGATCCCTTTGTTGTCGCAGCGTGGTCCATTGTATGTACTTGTCCTCATAGCTCCCCACAGGATAGTACTTTTCCTTGATGGCATCTTGGAAAGAATTCCAAGTTGGTACGGCCGAGAACAAAGAGGGTTATGTCTGGTCCTTGTTCTCACAGTAGGTTTCCCACCAGTCCTTAACATGGGGGGTAGCTTTGAGGAGTGCAAAAATAATCTTCTCCCGGTCTGAAAAGTCATGAACCGAGAAATATCCTTCTAACAGATTCAACCATTTATCTACGGCATCTGCGTCTATTTGACCCTCAAATATGGGAATGTCAAAATTTACTTGTACCTTAAAAGGAGTCGCGCCTCCAGAGTGGCTGCTGGATGTAGATGCGCCGCCGGTGGGTAGCCGTTGAAGGATCTGAGCAAAGTTATCCATCATCGCGTTCCTTTGTTTTTCGAGGGCCTCCTCGAGCAATATTTTGATAGGATCTCCTGCTCCCTCATCTTTCTTTTCGTCCCCATTGGGCGTCCGTCGAGGTTTGCGAGGCTGATCTTGCAAAGGTTCCACCAGATCGAGCCCTAGCTCCTTATACCCCGACCTCGTTGGGGACATGCAAAGAAGGATCGAGAAAAAACGGAACCGACGCTACGATGCCATGATGGGATTTGTACGGGGAACACACGCGAGAATAAACATATAACCATAAATAAATACGGCTGAAGCACGCTTCATTCATTCGTATCAAAAACCAAAGCAGCAGGACAAAATGGAAATAAAACTAGCTAGGGGGCGCGGTAGCTATCACGGGGAAAGATGTGGGCGTTTCTGGGGCCTCTAAGCGCATCGGTACAATAGGAAGCTCGAGGGCCTGTTTGTCATTTGGGGAAACAGTAGGAAATCCTAAACGACCGACCCTAACCCCCTGGGGATGAAGGCGCCAAGCTTCATGGGCCCGGTTTGGGCCGGTTGGTGTTCCAACTTCCCGGAAGCGTAACTTTGGCATACGATCTCGGATTGACCCCCGTGACGTAACATAACTGGTTTCAGAATCTAAAAATTTCTAGGTGGAATGAACAACATCGGTCCATGGACCCATGTTGCTCTCCGTTTTCCCAAAAAACGTCGTTTAGGGCCTCAAAACGGCTCCGGAAGTTTAGGACCCGAAAAACTGCTAAAAATAGTAAACTGTGCCGAAACTGAAAAACTGAAATAGACAATGGTGGAGCCCCAAGTGGAATAGGCGGGTGACCACCAATATCCACCTGGATCAGAGATGCCCATTGGGAGTATGATTCTCCCTATTCTACATGTTGTATGTTTCAGGAGAAATAATGGGCACACCATGATTGCCACAACACACCTCTTTCCTTGATGTAGGAGGAGCCATTAGGAGAACTTGCGTTCTTGGAGGAGGCACTTCATGGTTGACTTATCTTGTGAGGTATCTTGGGCCATTTTTGAAGGCCATGAAATTGCAACCCAATATCACCAACCCCCCATACTTACCATAAATGGATAGAGAAACTACTTGGATCAGAAAATATAAACTCTCCATTCAGCCCCAACACATTGCATAAAACCGGGGTTGCAGATATATTTGATGAGAGACCTAGAATGGCTTATTTAATTTGGATGATAGCATGGGTAAATGGGTCACTCATCGAGAATGATATTTCCCATGTGTATCATCACTCCTACCTTGAGGAGGCCATGAGACAGCAAGAAGGTTTCCACTTACACCTTCCACCTTTTCATGATGTGAGCCATTTGGTCATGCATCTTTGGGAGGAGATATTGGAGGGCAGATTTGTTGCAGATTATCTTGAGCAGTGGTGGGGAATATTGATGAGGAGGCCACAATAGGAGAAGGGAAGGAATTTTTCTCTCTCTATGCAGTTGCTTGAGGACAAGCAACATTTTTGAGGGGAGGACTGTAATGTTCCCAAATGTTAGCCTCAAGCTAAAAGGAACATTATAGTTAGCATTAGATGAATATAATGGGTAGCGAGACCCATTAACCTCTTTAGGAGGAAAAATAACATTCCTCATGTGAAAATCAAAAGAATAAGTAGCTAGATTGAGAACCTACAGGTGTGAACAAGATTGGATCATGTTGATTCAGTCATATTTGACCAAGTCCACATGCATTGTCTAGATACATTGCATCTCCATGATGGACTGTGAAGTCTTAATGAAGGACAACTTGCATGGGCTAGGTGGCACATATGGATGGCACCCATGGTGGAGAGGAGCACTTGCTATATATGGAGAGAAGGATAGCCATTGTATTCATGCTTGGATTATTATTTGCTTGGGTCTATTTAGACTTTGCTCCCTCTTGTTCTTTAGTAGGGTTGCAGTGCTGTTTAGCACAAGGGTGTTCCTGGTCGGGAATCCCAACCTCATCCTCAAGGAAGGAGAGTTTATTTGAGTTACATTTCCTCATTCAAGAATTTTGGCCAAGCTACCTCATTCATCTACAGCACAGTTTCTGTTTAGAGTTGGGTTGTGTTGCAAGGTGCAGCAAAGGAGGATCTCTTTGAGTCATTTCTGGGCTTGTTTTTCAGTGGAGAGCTTGTATATCCATTGGAGGATTAGTAAGAAGGAATCCCAGGCATATTTTCACATCTTAGCACTGGGCCAAATAATATCTACACTTCTATAGTGTATTCCCTTGCAGGAACTGTGTCATTTTTTAGAGAGCAGCCGCAACAAGGTTTAATACCTTGATTTTGGGCTAGTTTGCTAGGGCAAGGGCCAACCCTTCCCCCAGAAAGCTAGAAAAAGGGAATATTGTCCCTATTGTATTTTATTCAGATATGTTCATGTAATGTTGCAGGGGACTACGTTATTTTTCAGCTGGATATTCATATCTATTCCTTTTTTGTACTGGAGCTTCCAAGAAACCCTTGTCGGGTTATCTTTACATTGTATAAAAGAGGCTAGATCTCTGTTTTTCTTTGTGCTTTGGCTAAATAGACTCTAGATCTATTGTCTACAACATATTTCTATAGAAACCATCTTGTAATTACACTTTTCTTGCTTCAGATATTTCTGTATGAGTTAAGTCATGGGTTTTCAGTGTTTTTGAGCCATATAGAACCGGGAGATCTGTTTAACTTAGCTAGAATGATTTGTTTCAGATCCCATTTTGTATGTGAGATGTATATTGCATAAAATAAGGGATTAAAGTCCCATTTCTCATAGTTGCAACGTTATTTTATAGAAATAGCGTTTTCATGGTCCAGATCACTGTTTTACCCCACTTGGAGATAACATATGGAGACATAGTTTTGCTGATATGCTCCTAATATGAACTAATAAGTAAATTGACAGCTTGCATTATTGTGTTCAAGTATTGCTAGATCTCCAACTTTATAATATCTTAGGAAATTCTCATTGTTGTATAATTTCCCGATTTTGGATATTACAATCCACCTATTCAAATTCAAAGATAAATTGTGCCTATGCTCACGGTAAAGATCGGTCAAAGAACATGATCTGTGAATGAAATAATCTCGATTTTATCTGACGTAGAAAATCAAGAGATTGCCATTAAATAATTTTCTTCTATCCATACTTCTAATTTCAGTTATGTTTTTTATTTATAGGTAGAAATGCCTCAAACAGTTAAATCCAAAACTTGTATAAATACTGGTCTTTTGAAACCGGGAAACAATCCTAATTTTTGTGATAATTCAGTGTATTTTTTTGAAACTCTGTTTTGATAATAAGAAGACCAGTTCGAGATCCTTTGATGCACACATAGTCTATTAGATTTTTGACTCATTCTATTGCAGAGGGCCCCTGCACGGAAAGGAGGTTTTTAATTGTTTTGCAGTTTTATTTCTGTCATTTAATTTCCTATTGGTTCGTTATTTTTTGCTCTTGTCAATTCATAGTTAAATTCATATTGTTTTCATAGTTAAATTCCTGTCAATTCATAGTTTAATCTACTTAATGTTTTATAGATTATTTTCATGAATGCTTTCTTAAATTAGTTTCCAATTACTTGTGTAATCGTGTGCTCACTAAGTCATCTCAAGAAAGTGGCTTTGTCATTTTCCAATTGGAGAAAATTTTGGTATTCGTCCATACAACAATTGTAGTTTTATTTGAGCATGATTTATACTTTCTTATGATTTCATTCAGCACTGTCATTTAAATTCTTAGTAATAGAATTGATGTTTTCAATCCATGGAACATAATTAGATTAAGTTTATTTTTCAATCAATTTTAGATTTGAAATCAGGATAGAGTTAGACTAGAATTGTGTTTTTAAATGGAACAAATGCTCTATTTTTCATAGGACCAAAGCTTTCAGTGGATAAGATAGGAATTGATTTCATATTGTCATGTTGGGAAAAATACTGAGAGGGGGGGGGAAGAGAGAGAGAGGGGGGGTGAATGATGTTAGAGCATGCTCAAAATAATTACATTTTTCTTTCTCTGAAACCATACGCTGCTACTGAACCCATGTGCGTGTATGTGTGAGATAAACTTTATGAAACTCGCGTATACACAGAGATCTAATTATGTCATTAATTCTTCACTTATATCATTCCATCATTCATTCATCAGATGTTTAATAAACAGTAAACATGTGCAGTAAGAACAGAATAAACCATCACACAAAGCATCACACATGAACACCAGGATTTTTAGGTGGAAACCCAAGTGGGGAGAAAACCACCGCTGCAGTTGCTCAGCCTTCAATATTTTATTATAGAGAAAACATCTTACAAGCAATATCTTTATCACGGACCTCCTTTGTTGTCAGACACCCCGCGCAGAGGCTACAACCTTCTCTCGTTTACCAGCCTCTCCTGGAAGGGAGCTACAACCCCCTGCTCTCATTTACCAGCCTCTCCTGGAAGGGAGCTACTACCCCCTGCTCTCGTTTACCAGCTACCATTGGAAGGGAGCTACAACCCCCTCATTGAAGGATTCGACCCTCAGCACCACCATGGACCACGTTTCATCAATTTTCATACTGGATCCAATAGCTTTCACACAATACTTCTTGTAGGCCACTTTTCATAAGATTTTCAGACTGGACCCACTCCACACATTTAAGCTCATCATACATCAAACTGAAACGTATAACCCCATCAATTCATTCATTGATTCATCAACCACTCAACCAACAACTTGATCTTTAATCATCATAATCAGCAACATAATAAACATTCAAACAACCCAGGTATGTATGAATACATCATTAACAGATAGCAGTAAAATAGCAAAACAGATCAGACATTTTCATTCCACATACTTCAGCAAAACCCTAGATTTCATACGCTCTTTTACTTCACTGAACCTGCGTATATACGCGCTTTCATAGCGAAAAACCTGCATATACATCTGCACATATGTCAGAACTAACCTCACATTCCATACGCGCTTTTGATTAAGCCAACCCGCGTATATACGTGCTTTCTCTACCACGAACATGCGTATAGATCTTCAGACATTTTAGGGCAGTGCAGCTCTTCAAATCAGGTAAACAACTCATATTTCTTCCTTTACTTCAGCAAAGATTCGCTAGATCACAGATCTAAACATTCCATAATCAGATTTAGAAAATACATAGTCATTTCGGATCTAGAGATCCCTCTTCATTATTTTCTTCATAGGTGCATTATGAATTCAGATCTATCAGCAAACTGTTACCCATTCCATTCAGATATACTTCATAGTGAAGTATTCATTAAAACCCAGACTTATACACAACACTTTGCACAATGATCTTCTTCTCCTTATATACATTTAGCCTTTGTCAATACTATGAGCCAAAACCACACAACTTCCTATGGTATTCCTGGATGGGATCAAATAGATAATCCAGCGCTCAATAATTTGGGCCAATACCATGGTAATGTCCCCTGGTTTTATAAATTTAGAGCACAAATTGGCATGCGCTACTTGGCACGTACATTTCTGCGTACATACGCGACTTCTCCTTGACAAACCCGCGTATGCTTTGTTACATATCATATTTATCATTTCTCTGGCACTTACTGAAATTTCTTTCTCTGCTACTTCTGAGCTTCTTGTAGATACATCATATTTACATCATTAATAAACTCATCAAGTCAGTTTCCATCAAGGACAACTTCATCAAGTAGGTTGCCATCAAGGACAACATATTGCATCATATTGCGAACATGTCATTTGAATGCAATTAGATTTAGAATAGTGATTTGTTTTAAACTAGTTAGATATTTTTCATAGATGTTTTTCTGGCCTACTGACATCATCCAAAGTTTGATTTATTTTTATGCAATTTGGATTAATGAACATTTCCTTTTATTCCTTCTTTTAGATTTCATATTCCATTAAAATTAGTTTGTAATTCAATTTCTTTTCCTAGAATAAAAACAACATTTCCTTTTCTTCCTTCTTTAAGAATTAGTTTTCATCATTAAAATTCATCTATATTTGGTTATTCACTAGCATTTAAAGATTTCATAGATTTCATTTCTTAGACCAATTTTAGGCATAAAATACAAAACCCCCAAAAACAACATAAAACATACACAATAAAGTAAGAAAACAAGGTTACCAAAGCATACATAGTGCACCACACTTCATCAAATTACTAACCTTGGTTGATAATTCATGATAGAAATTTGAGACATCAAATTGACTAAACAGACCTCAAAACGGCTCCAGAAGTTCAGGACCCAAAAAACTACCAAAAATTGTAAATTGTGCTCCAATTAAGGAAACTAAAAAAATAAAAGAAACAATGGTGGGGGTCCAAGTGGAATAAGTGCGTGGCCACCAATATCCACATGGATCAATTGATGGACTCTAGTGCTTGGCTTGTGACTTAGAATAATTGACTCGAAGATTGGGCTTCTGAGCCCACTATTTTCAATAAAAGGTAACACAATATTTTAGATAAAATATTTTTTTGGCATAAAAGGCTAAGAGCGTAAAGTTTCTCATAAAAAACCAATCTTTGTGCCAAAATTATTTTTTTAACAAAAATTATAAAAATTGGAAAATGATATCATAAGCTTAAATAAACATGTTTTCCTCCTTTAAAAATAGTGAATAACTTAAAGAATCAACACCTTCCTTTTTTCCATTTCATGGATTTTGTTTGAGGAGCCTTTATCATTTTCACCTGGCATGATTTAGCTACAACATATTGGCTCAAACTAGGGACAACACTTTGTCTTCAAAATGCTAAAAACAGTAGACCAGTAGTTTTTTCGGGCATGGACTCTAATATCATGTCTAAAAACTCTTAACTCTGAAAAATAAAATATCCTTGAAACCTCTATTTACTGAACCTTTATTCCTCAATTGGAAAATATTGAACTAAAACTACTAAAAAATGAAGTTGAAATGCTCACTGTTGGGCCGTTAATATGCCATTATTATTATCACTTGTGAACGCTTATTCCACCCATTTCTACCATTCTTCATCATGTCATTTATTATAATTTATTATTTAAATCCATTTTATAATGATTTATGCTCTTATGAATGAATATTATTTATTCTCCTTTATTTCTAATAAATTGATGAATATGAATTATTTTATCAATGATGGTTTTAATAAGTTGTTTATAACATTATTCACCATTTTTAGCCTCCAAGATAATTTCCAGATTGAAGATTTGATCATTAAAAGTGCCAACTCAGAAATGCGCTGGAATAAGGAGTGACAGTTTTGCGGTTGAGATTCTGAGCAAATGAAGACGAATCTGGAAAATCCGAAACATGGGTTTTGTTCAGAACGGACCCAATTAACTTTATCAAAGAATGGTTTGCCCAAATTCGGCTTGTACTGAGAGAAACGCAGGGTTCTTTGAGCACGATTTTCTCAGATCTGTGGTTGCGGCCGTCCTCCAAATCTCAGCTACAAAGCCAAATTAGACTTGCTGTTGTTGAAAGAGGGATGTAAATCTATTTTATTGTTGATCAATTGGTTGGAAGAAATTCAATATTATTATTAGAGATCCTATTTGCTATTTAATTTCTCCACCTTCTGATTATAAAAGGAGAAGCATGTATTGTGTATGGGGGGAAGGAGAGACTTTTCTTATTGTAATTTGCAGAATTGTGCATCGGCTCTTGTTAAGAGAGTGTGAGTTGTTTGTAAACATTATTAATGCCTGATTAATAAAAGAGTTCACTGTTGTTCCATTTCTCAAGCGCTGGAGTAAAGCACAGCAACGCTTCACCGGTGGTTGAGGGCCCGGCCCTGGTGGAGCGATCTGCTGTTTGTATTTCTATTGGTTTATTTTTGTTGTGTGAAGTTCGTTTATTTATTGAGTTATTGCTAATTGGATCAAATACAGAGTCATTGTTATTCCATTCTTTACAAGAAGCATGATTCATGATTCAATTGTTATAAAATGTTGTTTTTTTGTATCTAATTCCAGTTGTTGTTCCTTTTGTTTATGAATTACGATAGTTGATTGTTGCGTGGCTATCGACAGGATTAAAGAGTAGAAATCTAGTTTGCTTGGTTATGAATTGAATTCACTGTTTATTTTACGCTGCTATTCAATTCCTGTTCATTGCTTTTAGATTGCTATTCCTTTCCAGTTTGCGTTTTAGATTTCATTTCCTTTGAGTTGTTTTCACTTTCTTTGAGATCTCTAAACCGTAGAGGGCAGAGCTAATCATTCCAGGTCCCCATATTTGGTCATCTCACATCGATTTCTAGGGGAAAGAGTTATTACTACTGCATCCCTAATCGATGTCTAGCAAGGTTGTTGTAGTGTAGTCTTTACATTTCTGTCATTTGTAATTAGATTTCTTTTCAAGCATTTATTATTTCTGCATTTGTATTTCTATACTACATCTTCACAAACATTACTCTTGAGTAAATAGCCGCCTCAGACTGAGTACACTCTTGAAACAAAAAGTCGTCCCCGGGTTGACAATTAATGTGAGGTAATTAGGAGTTACAAAGACACCTTTTTATCGCTCCACATTTTGGCGCCGTTGCCGGGGAGAGTGTAGCCATTTCTAAAGAGTAGTGTGAATCTGATGAGTGCCTGCTAGGGAAGAGTTGGATCTTAAAAACGGAAGGTAAGAACCTACGTGCGGAGCATGTAAAAGCCCTACTCCACTATCCGCTTTCCTAACAGATTTGTTGTTGCTTTGTTGGGTAGAAATAGATGTTTGAATTTTTGTGTGAATGACTAGGGAAAAAATAGAAATTTTTAAAAAAATGAATCACATGATTTCACTCAAGTGGTGATGTAAGCACCACCCATTTCACTAACTAATTGACAGGAACATTTGAAGAAGGAGCCTCGAAGAAACACATGAAAAACATCTTATATTATGGTAAGAAATGGCTCACGTTTCTACTTTTGAATTTCCTATCAAAGATCTAGGAGGAGTGGCACAAATGCACATAATTCCCCCATCTTTACCAAATTTTCATGGTTTAGCAAATGAAGATCCAGATACATTCTTATTTGAGTTCGAAATACTTTGTAGAGGATATGATTATTGTACTAATGATCAAAGATTGAAAGTGTTTCCTCTTACTCTAAAAGGAGCAGCTCACCGATGGTTCATGAGCCTAGGTGGGAATTGCATCCAATCATGGGAGGACATGAAGAACATATTCTTGAAGAAGTACCAAGACTATTGCAAATCCAATGAAGATATTTTCGGTATGATATAAGGGGAAGATGAAAGTTTGGAGGACTATGTAAATCGATTTCATTATAACCTTCAAAAATCAAAGCATAAGCATTTGGAAAAAGAGATCTTAAAAACACTCCTTCTTAAAGGAATCAAAGATGAATTTTTAGAACTCTTAAATCTGATAGGAAAAGGTGATGTTTTTCAGTTATCATATGATGATGTCTGTGAGTTGTGCATAAGGTATTCGAGAGGAATCTCCAAGGCTGGTAAGAATTCTAGAGATGTTTGTTCTTTCTTTTCCAAATCTGCTACAAGAATAGGAGACATAAGAGCTGAAATCAATGATTTATTTGAAAATTTTAAAGTTGATTTTATTAGCTCTCTAAGCTCAAAATTGGACGTTTTGCAGGTTCATAAAAATGAAGAATTTGATGAAGTGTTTTTCCCTCATGACCGGAAGGAGCAGCCCATAGATACTCACTCTTCCTTATCTAGGATGGAAGTAGCATATCAAAGAGATAAGGAAGCTACAACAAGGTCAACAGGTATGGTTCAAAACACTTCTTCTCCATTCTCTTACTTGCATAATCCATTGTGGAATACTCATGTTCTAGGGCAGCCATGTCAATTTCAATATAACCACCAATCTTATCTACAAGTTTGGCATGGTTCACCTTATTATTGCATGACTACTCTCCCTCATCTTGTAGCACAAGCACATTCTCCATATTCTCCACCAGCTCTTTCACAACATCCTGCTTGCATATCAAATTTATCCACTCAACCTAACCAAACACATCATCACAATGCTCCATTCCATACACAATTTCCTGCTCAACTAATTCCACACCCTCACCACAATAAACCAGTACAACATGCTTACAATGTTGAACTGCCAAATTTACCCACCCTTCCCACCCATTCTATCTCACATGCGCCATTAGAGAAAACTTACAATGAGATTCAAAATGTTTCAAATTCAAAAATTGTAGAAGCTATGGAAGCAAATGAAGTTTCTTCTAGGTTGCACCAACAAACCATTTTAAAAGCTCAAGAACTTCATGGTATGATGGGAAATCAAGAAAGTAACGGATATATTGAAGATTGGTTTCACTCCATCACGTGTTTGCATCATCACTCTATGCTTCAACAATTTTTGATACCATTTTTTCAAGGGAAGTTGGCTTCTCATACCCTAATTTTCATTAATATGCATTTTTCAAATTTGGGTATATGTATACATGAAGCCTTATTTCGAAAATGGCTCCACTGGAAGTACTCATATACGTAGTCATATTCATTTTTCAAATCAAAATAGGTTAGTATAAAACATAAAATAAATAAGGGAATAAATAAATGCATTTTGTTTTTATGTAAAACTAGTTGTTTTTTTGTTGCAACATGCTATGCAAATCAATATTGGTGATAATTTTTTAATTCATTTGTGTATGTAGATGAATTATAATGGAAATAATAGCTCTACAAACACTCATATTCATTTTTTATCACCAATTTGAAAAAATGCTTGAATATCATTTTTTTTGGCTTGCGGGCTTGATGAACTTTCTGGAAAAACAGTCGGGACAGTCAGTTTTTGGAGGCCTAAATGACCATATTTTTAAAACCTGTTTCTACCCTAGATAGCCCTTGATGTCTACTTTCTAACCCAATTTGAATCAGTCAATTTCGATTTGAAACGAAAAAGTTAGAACCAAAACATTGACCGGATGTCTAGCGGGCAGCTCAGGAACAGAGTTGGGACAGTCAGTTTTTGGAGGCCTAAATGACCATATTTTTAAAACCTGTTTCTATGGTAGATTCCCCTATGAATCTAGTTTCCAATTCAATTGGAATCACTCATTTTAGATATCGTATGGGGAAGTTATGATCAAAATACTGACTGTCTATTGTAAATCAGCACCCTTAAAACTCTGTTTTTCCGGATGTTCCTTACAGTATTTCACCTATCAATTCTTATTTTCTTCAAAACATGTTTCTATTGGAGATAAATAACTGAATCTACTTTCATTTCCAATTTGAATCATTCGAATCCGACATCAAACGAAGAATCTATGCTTAAAACATTCACTGTTGTTCTAAGTGGGGTAAGCGAAAATGACTCTGTTATGCAGGTTGTTCTAAGTAAAATTGACATATCATATCATTGAATTTTTAGAACCTATTTCTATTGGAGATTAACCTTTGAATTAGCTCTCATTTGGCTTTGGAATCACTCAATTTGGATGAAAAACAAAGAAGTTGTGACTAAAACACTGCAGGTTAGCATGATTGGCCACTGCTCTCCCGCAGGTAACAAATAAATTTTACTTTGTTATTTTCTCCGTGGATTTGTTCTACAGAATAACTACTTGTTAGTTTTTTGCATAATTCTTGGATTAGGGGAGCCCGCACACCTCTCTTTCTCCATGATTTAATGTTTTCTTGCAGGTAGACACTCGTTTTTTGCAGGTCTTGGGAAAATAAAGAAGGTCAATTTATGGACGAGTGATTTTTGAAAGAAATTTTATGAAACAAAGGAATTTCATCTAACTCATTACCCAACGTATTCGTAATAGAAGAAATGAAGAATTGATTTCCATTTGAAGATTCATGTCATGTCTTTGCTGCCAAAACATTTTTCGAATAAATCATTTTTTTGACATAACATCATAGCTGTTGTAACTTAATTTATTTATTTACATACTATTTTTGTTGTTTTTTTTTCTAATTTCTCTTATATTTTGTGTTTCAGGTATTGCTTCATTCAAAGTGTAACTCATCCTCAGCATCAATACCGTGAACAGCTAATTTGTTTTTTTGCATGTTTTGCATTGTATGACTGTCCATTTTGTTGTTCCTTTTCCAAAGGAACGGCACTTGCGTTTTTGCTGTTCCTTTTCTAAAGGAACGACACTTTTAGTTTTTGCTGTTCCTTTTTCCAAAGGAACGACATTTGCATTTTCACACTTTTTTTTGTGTGTATTTTTGCTTTTTTGTGTGCATTTCCTTTGTTGTTCCCTACAAGGAACAACACTTTTTTTGAGTGTTTTTGCTGTTCCTTCAAAGAAGCAACACTTTGGGAGCAACCCTTCCTTCCTCTTGTGGGATTATTCCTAGTTCATCTCAACCACATTTTACTGATTCCCTTTCATGGCATGAAGTATACTACTTATGAGGACAAGAATTATGGATTCTATTGAAGCAAGTTAATATCATTCATGTTATGATCTTTAACAGGACAGCTCCTTGATGATAGATTATTTTCAAAAAGGGACACAATTATTTATATACTACTTTACTGCATTGTTTTCTGTTGAACATGATATTGATTGATCATCTTAATACCATGCTGGTTCCACCCTTCCTGGTTATAATCTTCTCTGTCTGTAATAAATGAGATTATGGGTATATTTTTTTCTATTGACATGTTCCACTTCTTCCACCATCCCTGCTCTTAAGGAGTGCAGAGCCTCCCTCTTTTTATCATAAAAATGTATAATAATAACAAAATTTTGTTCGCAGATGGAGGATAGGGGGTCTCATTACGAGCCAGCCTACCATGTTCATAAGGCTGTAACAAAGTGACATTCCCATTATGGCCACCACACCAGGGTTATGATCCATTGGATAGCCCAATTATCCTTGGAACATGAGGTCTCATCACGAGTCGGCCTGATCACTTTTGCTACATCCCAGTGAATGGCAGTGTGGTTATCTGGTTACCACGCCAGCACATTGATCTCTTCTGTAGAACAACAATGTAACTCTCTAGTTATAAATTGAGGATTCTGGCTCATATGTGTTAAAAAGCAACCCTGCCGAGGCTATGGACGCCTGCTGGCAGCAGAGGCTCTGCTTATGGTATTGAAGTTATATCTTATCGTCAATTATTACTATAATACCCTTTTCTTATTCTTTCTTTTAATCAGAGAAGTTATTTCCTTAATTTTTTTTCCCTGTTTTGAACCGTTACGCATGAGAAATTGTTTTCAGATCAATCACATCATTTTTCAGTTAGAATACCGTCAGTAAAGCATCTTTTTGGCATATTGTCGTTCTTTTTCTTTTTCATAACTTATCATCAATCCAAAGAATCCTATCTCTTATTCATAACTATCTTTACACACTCTGCTCTCATTATAATCATAACTCTCGTTGTCCTATCATTGATATGTGTACTCTGCTTCATCCACTGCTATATTGTTCATTCCCTTGCCTTGCCATCAGCACAACACCTCTTATATGCTTTATGGTCATGGAATTCATTTTCCAATTGGAGGGGGGAATGTATGCATTATGGGATTGCATGCGATATGATTACTGCACTCTACCATCACTTGTTGATTTGCCAAAATATTAGTATTGCATGTATACATAAGTTTTTCTGATTGAAATTTTTGCATGCATCTTATATATTGCTTACACTATGGATTCAAGAACATTGTATGCCAAATAGTGCTTTGTTTGCAGGAAAACAACAAGTATGGGCAGAATTCTATTCACAGCATGACTACAGTATTGCAACTAACAGAAGAGGCTCGAGCAACTCGCGAACATGAACAATTCTTCAGACATGATGTGCTTACCTGGATTCCACCTTTTGCATCACTTTCAGCACCAACTCTGCCTACATCAGCTTCAACAACTGCCAGTCCATATATGTCATTCCACATTTTTTGAGGTAAAACTTGAGGTAAAATAACATAATTTTCTGATTTATTACGAATTTAGGAGAATTTCATGAAAATCCATTTTGAGCATTATTTATCATCCTTCATTCCACATCTTTACCACTTTCCCTTTTTCAGCAGCATATCATTTTCGAGTATGGGGGAGTGTTCATTTCATTCATTTCTTTCTTATGACCATGTTATTCATCTTCTTTATCATCCATTGCTATTCTTATTCACTCTCACCACCTCCCTTATTCCATGTTGTTTTACACCAAGCATAGAATTCAACAACTGGTAGCAACCTCCTCTATTTGTTTTCTAGCATCGCATGAGGACATGCTAATTCTTCAGAGAGGGGGAGGAATTGCTACGCATGATGGATGTTTTCAATTTTCTTTCTCATTTAAGGCATACAATTTCATTTTTACACAATGCATAAATTGATTTCCATAATATTTTTAAAAAAACCATGAACTCAATTCTTGTGATTTCTGGAAAACACAGACGTATCATTAATACAAACCCAGATAATTTCAAGATAAATTGGTTCATAAAATTTCGGAAATCATGCACTCTCACCTACAGCCATTTTGTTTATATCTCATGATCCGTGCATCAAAACGATCTGATTTTTGGATCATAAAGGTATTCATATATTATAAATTTACTTGCCAAATTTCAACAAAAGTTGGTTTGTAGTTTTTGAGAAAATGGTTAATGAAGTTTGCTGTTACTTATATCATATTTTGCTGCAACTTCATACATATAGTTGAATGTCAATATAAAAATTGTTATGCCTTCATCAAGATTACTAAAAGTGAATATTCATTAATTAAGGAATAATTCATTTGTTCTATCCATTTCATGAGCTGAGATGAACATATTTTTTTATTGCTTGGTTAACACATGGGTTTTTGTCTTTGGGTTGCATGAGGACATGCAAAATATTCAGTTTTCGTTGCATGAGGACATGCAACATATTGAGTGTGGGGGTATGTTGGGCCGTTAATATGCCATTATTATTATCACTTGTGAACGCTTATTCCACCCATTTCTACCATTCTTCATCATGTCATTTATTATAATTTATTATTTAAATCCATTTTATAAATGATTTATGCTCTTATGGATGAATATTATTTATCTTCCTTTATTTCTAATAAATTGATGATTATGAATTATTTTATCAATGATGGTTTTAATAAGTTGGTTATAATATTATTCACCATTTTTAGCCTCCAAGATAATTTCCAGATTGAAGATTTGATCATTAAAAGTGCCAACTCAGAAATGCGCTGGAATAAGGAGTGACAATTTTGCGGTTGAGATTCTGAGCAAATGAAGACGAATCTGGAAAATCCGGAACATGGGTTTTGTTCAGAACGGACCCAATTAACTTTATTAAAGAACGGTTTGCCCAAATTCGGCTTGTACTGAGAGAAACACAGGGTTCTTTGAGCACGATTTTCTCAGATCTGTGGTTGCGGCCGTCCTCCAAATCTCAGCTACAAAGCCAAATTCGACTTGCTGTTGTTGAAAGAGGGATGTAAATCTATTTCATTGTTGATCAATTGGTTGGAAGAAATTCAATATTATTATTAGAGATCCTATTTGCTATTTAATTTCTCCTCCTTCTGATTATAAAAGGAGAAGCATGTATTGTGTATGAGAGGATGGAGAGACTTTTCTTATTGTAATTTATAGAATTGTGCATCGGCTCTTGTTAAGAGAGTGTGAGCTGTTTGTAAACATTATTAATGCCTGATTAATAAAAGAGTTCACTGTTGTTCCATTTCTCAAGCGCTGGAGTAAAGCACAGCAACGCTTCACCGGTGGTTGAGGGCCCGGCCCTGGTGGAGCGATCTGTTGTTTGTATTTCTATTAGTTTATTTTTGTTGTGTGAAGTTCGTTTATTTATTGAGTTATTGCTAATTGGATCAAATACAGAGTCATTGTTATTTCATTCTTTACAAGAAGCATGATTCATGATTCAATTGTTATAAAATGTTGTTTTTTTGTATCTAATTCCAGTTGTTGTCCCTTTTGTTTATGAATTACGATAATTGATTGTTGCGTGGCTGTCGACAGGATTAAAGAGTAGAAATCTAGTTTGCTTGGTTATGAATTGAATTCACTGTTTATTTTACGCTGCTATTCAATTCCTGTTCATTGCTTTTAGATTGTTGTTCCTTTCCAGTTTGCGTTTTAGATTTCATTTTTTTTGAGTTGTTTTCACTTGCTTTGAGATCTCTAAACTGTAGAGGGCAGAGCTAATCATTCCAGGTCCCCAGATTTGGTCATCTCACATCGATTTCTAGGGGAAAGAGTTGTTACTACTGCATCCCTAATCGATGTCTAGCAAGGTTGCTGTAGTGTAGTCTTTACATTTCTGTCATTTGTAATTAGATTTCTTTTCAAGCAGATTTCTTTTCAAACATTTATTATTTCTGCATTTGTATTTCTATACTACATCTTCACAAACATTACTCTTGAGTAAATAGCCGCCTCAGACTGAGTACACTCTTGAAACAAAAAGTCGTCCCTGGGTTGACAATTAATGTGAGGTAATTAGGAGTTACAAAGACACCTTTTTATCGCTCCACACTCACTAGATGTGCTTATTTATGTGCACGCTTCTACCTATATACATGGTTTATATCAAACAAGTGAAATTAGTATTCCAGTGGTACTAGGCCAACATCTGAATGTGGGACCGTATTCCACTGTGCTCCTGAAATTTGAAAATAAAATCAGGTATGCACCACATAAATTCTTTAGATATAAAACTTAATGCATACCCTGATAGTGATATTTGTTGTTAAATAAAAAGGGTTGCCATGTATTCTGCTACTAGGTCATAAAATTTATGAAAGAAATAAGCATATTTATATTCTTGAACAATCCCCTGACATATATATTTTTGGATGGGGAATCCACCATCACTTCATGGCTCTTCAATGTTGGCTCTTCTTGAAAATATTGTTAGTTCTCATCTCCTTCCCACTTGCTTGTGAGTAGATTTGATTCAAAAACATAACCAAAATCCTCACCTAAACCGTATGAGTCATATATCAGAGTCTTTTTCTTATTTTTGTGTAGCTTTCCATGACTATGATTGTGTATTTTTTAAATTCCCAACTCTCCATCTAGTTCAAACAAATCATAAATAGGAGAACTACCGAATTCAACAAAATAAAGTCTTTGAGGATTTGTTTGTCGCTTAACAAAGTATTCCTCTTCATTTTCTTGATTGCTAGGGAGTGTTTCTTGATGTAGGTCTATATTTTATTGGAATTGGGCTACACAAATATCTTTAACAAAATCATTAGTCTTGAAAACATTTTCAACATTAAAATGTTCACAACAATATTCAAACAGACATTCCTATGAATATAAATTTATGTAAAAACAATTAAATGTTGCATGGAAGTTTAACAACCCCTGGTTGGTTTTATATATAAATAAAATAAGACCAAGGTCATGGGACACATATTCCAAGTTGAATTTTGCGTAAAACATAGTGATGAGAATCACTTGTAATTCATTAATGGTTATGGAAATTGGCAAGGGCATTGGAAAAGGCAAAGAGGAAATAGTTGGCATTTTATATATGAAAATAAAGGAAAATAGGAGAAAAGGAAATTGAAGAGACACATATTTGCATGGAAGAAAAAGTAGACAGGAGATGAAGGAAAATGAAGAAAATAGAGGCATCAATGATAAAAAGGCTTCAGAGGATCAGTTGCTATCCTTTTGTCAGTTCATCTTTTGCTCTCTCATTTTCACACTCTCATTCTCTCATAAACTTTCACACTTCGATAATTGTTGGAGCATGCTTGGAGCACTCTAGTATTCACTTGGATTTGGAGAAATTAAGCAAAGGAAAAAGGGAGTGCAAGGAAATAGTTGAATCAACAGCTACAACTAGATTTCTTTGCAGGTTATAGGTTGCATGTGTAATTTCCTTGCTGATTTCTAGATGCATGGTATATGCATGTGATTTTTTGGTTATGTGTTGTCATTGGCATGGAACTTTGTTTGGATTGATAACAGTTTTAGCCTTTCCTTGTTATTTCCTATATAGCCATGGTGTTGTGGCTCGTGGGCTTCCCACTTTTTGTTTTTCTAATTGGTGCACATGTTCCCTATGGATGTGGGTTGGAATTTATGCTTGATGAGTCTTGAAACCATTTGGGTTGAGTTATTATTTCCCAGAGATTTTTCTTGAGAAAAATGCTCTACAGCCCTTGGTGGGTTGGGTTACAAGTCCCTAGAGTCACTGTTGGAACAAACACTCTCAAGCCCTGTAAGGTTGTGGGTTGAGTTACTAGTTCCTAGAGCCTTAGAAAACTTGGGTAGAGACTGATCTGGTTGATGTTAGTGATTTTCGAACCATAGATGTGGAATCATTGTGGTTGAGGTTTGAGGTGGGTTTGCCTCTAGAATCCTGGTTTTGTTATTTTTTCGTTTATTCCATGAGATCCCACATTCATGCTTATAACATGGTGCATGAGTGATTGGTTGAAATATATATTTGGTTTAGCCTAATCTATGGTCAGTTGGTATGTTTAAATCCATGATTTGGTTGGTGTTCTCATATATTAATAAGAGTTATTTTTCCTACTAAAATTTATGAATACTTGTTGTGATTATGTTGGCGACATTATGGTTGATTTTCCATGGTTTCTATGTTGGTTATTTTTAGGTTATATGTTTGTTATATGATGTAATATATATATGGATCTTGACAAGTTTTGATAAATTATTGAATGGTTGATGACTGCATGGAATAAAAAGTGATATTACTGCTAGCTAGAGAGGAATTAGATCCTTCTTGGTGATTCTCAAATGAAGGCAATTATTTTATGATATATATGCATTCATGACTTGTAAACTACATGTTTTCCATATTTTTGAAGAAATGTATATCATGGATTAGGTAGTCTAGGTCATGTTCTTGCTTCAAGTCTAAAAGTTTGGTATTGTCAGCATGTAAATTATGATTCTGGAAAGTTACAGGAAATTATGGGTAGTGGTCTCGAGGATGGCCTAAAAAGGTGGCATAGATACCAGAACCACATGCTCAGAACTCAAGGATTTATGCCATAACCACATCGAAGAAAGCATATGTGTTCGGTTGGAGGATTGTAGCTGTACTCTTCCCTTGTTGCACATGTATTTGGGGTGTTAGGTTAGATAAAAAGGGTTCCATCTCAAGGATTGATCACCCAGGGTGGTTGTTAAACTCTTGAGTGATCTGTATTCCCTATGGGATTTTGGTTACAAGGTGTTGGTTTGTCAACCCCACTTCCATAACTAGAACTTGGAGGTTAGGTCATGTCATAATGACACTTGTCTCATGTTTAACCTAGTGTGCTTGTGAAATTGCGTAAATGTGGGGGGGGGGGGGGTTACATATTGGTATCATAGCTTTCAGGTTCAAACACTTGGACTTGATGGAATAGATGTGATTGTTATGAATTCATGTTAGTTTTTGATATGTTTCCTATGCATGCATGGTGATGGTCATTTTTGCAGTGTTGTATCATCATGTTGATGTTGAGATGATTGATATGTTAATCTCATTATATATACATATATTGTGCTAATCTGGACTGATGCTTGAAAATTAGATAGCCTTCCCTAAACTTCGCTAAGGTATGATTTGTATTATGTTTATATTTGATTTATCTAACTTGGCATGTTTATAGGAAGTAGAAGATCAGAGATGATGAGAAAAATTGTGGATTAAAATTCACGCAACTATCTTTACATATCAGTTGAGTAACAAGGAGATAAGTACTCTCCTGATTTAGTAGATACACTGATAAGTTTGAAGGTAGGTATTAGAAGTTGCAAAGAGGATAATGATAGGATAATTCACCCATGGGAAATACTTACCAAAGCTCGGGAAATGCAAATAGAGGTCAATGCAATAATCCTTCAGTTTTTATGATATTTGCAGAGACAGGTGTTAGTGTTAGTTTTTGCATCCTGACACCAGTGATAAAAAAAAATATCTTTTCATATCATATTAGGGTCTCATTCTGAAATTTTTTTCATTCCATTAGGTCATCATGCAAAAATTTGGTCATTGGGTGTATATCTAGGTCAAACCTCCCTCTTTTCAAAATTTCATTACTTGCTAGCTCATTTCACCACTTTACTAAGTGTACATTAGTCATGTGTTTTCATCATCATTTTAGTAATTTCATCATGAAGCTCATTCATTCATGGTTTCCACTAGGTCTTAGGTTTTTCAATGTTCATCAAAACACCATCTACATGCATAAAAGATTAGCAAGTAAGAGATTGATAATTAACACATTTTCATGTAAAGCTTAAATTTGTAAATTCTAATTTCAATTTCAATATGTAATTTTATGTTTTTCAATATGTAATAAGTTCTCAAAGTTCCAAGTAGCTACACTTAAAAGGTTCCTAAGCTACGTGGTTTCAAAAGCAAAAGTGAAAAGACATGTGGGCCATGCCACTAAATTGAAGGAAAATGACTCAAACGAGGTATATAAGACCAATTCATTTCATTTAATCATACATCCTATTAGTGTCCCATGATTTGGTAGATCGGTAGACCAAATGTATAGGGTAACATCAGACCAGTCTTTGGATTCCTAGGACCTAGCCTTCCTGGGCTCAGAGAGGGCTCTCTCTAATTTGTGCAAAGGATGTGAACTTGTTAGCTTTAGATGGTTGATTTTAGGCTAGTTGTTAAGTGTAGGGTTTTTTGATTGTTTTGGTTGGGTAAGATGATCAAGTAGAATAGGTGGAGTAAGAGGTCTTCAAATAATTGGGCTATGGAGTCTATGAAAGTCATGGATATCTCAACAATGAAACAGGATGCATAATAGGGAAAATCTAGCATGGTAAAATGGATCTTTAAGGCATGTGTGAAGTGAAATGAACATAAAGTATGTGAGCATAGTAGGTGTGTAAGAGCATTGAAGAATCCTTAAACAAGTACTTTTTAAACAAGAGGGTCTTGAATACTGATCAAAATAAGGACATAATCATAAGACAGGGCAAAACAATAGCTTTTTTATTATACTTAAGCAAACAAGTAGTCAATATGAACAATTTAGTGAATCATAGAAAGAAAGAAACTTATCTAACTTCTAGTGATTTCACCTTCAAGGTTATAAAAAATACAAGATAACATATAACTTTAATCAAATAATAGGGAACTCCTAAGCATCTATGATAAAGCTACAAAGAAATTTAAGGCAACTTCTCAAGCATGGACAAAGGGCATGATCAGAGCATGGCCTCTTTGGCTAAAACATAACAAGTTGTACTTCAAAGAGAGATTCCAAAATAGTGTTTAAATAACATCAAATAAGCAGGGCTAACCATAAAACATATTTGAAAATACTATATTGAACCATTCATATAATAAACAAGCATAGGTAGGTCTAAGAAGCAACTAAGAATTCCTTAAACTAACCCAGCAGAGGAAAACATAAAGACAATAGAAAACAGGAAGGACTAAGGTGCCTCAAACAACATTTCTTAGCCTATAATTTTATGTTCTACTGCAACATAGAAGCATGTAGCAAAATGATACATAAGGGAACAAGAAGTGAACAGGGACACATCACCATTATTCATGCTCAAAGATCCTGCAAGCTATCCTCCTTCATCATCAATCAAAGCAGACCATTCACAAACTCCACAACACCAATTTCTTCTTCAAACTCAAGAAAATCATGTATTGCTCTCAAAACTCATTAAATTCCAACCATTTACAATGAAAAACTCATGCTCTATTTATTCAGCAAAGGAGGGAAAAAACCCTAACTAGGGTTTGAAAATGTCAAAACAAGTCATAAATGTCATTTATGCCTATGAGACCATGTAAGGTCCAAGGCACAAAATATCCCATGAAATAAATGCCAAAATAACTTCTTGCACCTAATGTTAGAGTAATTTGCCTCAAAAAACATTAAAATATCATTTTTCATTAAATGAGTGTTTTTTGTTGACTTTTTCCCAAAACACACACAGTGATTTGTATAAGCGCAGCACCATCCTAAGAAGAAAATAGGTCATGTTGCAACCAAGTTTTTGGGACCTTCCCGATGTTGGATTTTTCTCCGTAATGGCCTGTTGGAAAGCCTATTAAATATTATTTTTAGATCTACCTTTGGTTTTCTGATTGAGCACATAAAACCTATTCAAAAAGTCAAATTTACAAAACTGCTCTGAGCGCAGCGCCAAGCTTGAAAATGAGGCAGAAAGGTGAAAAATGAGGTGTTGTGTGACATTTTAAGGGGTCAAAAATGCTCCAAATGCTATGAAATTTGGTGAGAATAGTCTAATAGGCATGAGAAATCCAAAAATGTAAATTTCTCCCTCTAAGGATGCCTGAGGGAAAAGTGTAATGCTAGTGGCGCTACGCTTATAGGCCTCCAAATTCTCAAAAAACCAAAATTTGTCAAAATTCCTTCAAAATTGGTGGTTGTCTCCATCATGGGGTTTGGGAGACCTGTAGAGAAGCTTGAGCCAAGACTCCAAGGTTTTCTTGTTCTTTTCCTCCTTTTAGTGCTTGAATTTCAATGATGGCCTTTTTGAGTTTTTCCCTTACAACTTGATTCCTCCGAGCATAATGTTTGGTCATCTTTATTTGTAGATCAAAGTCCTTATTTTCCCTTTCCAACTTGGCCTCCAAGTGTATGTTGGATATTTACAACCAAGGCTCCTAATCATGTGCTATCTCCATGGCCAAAATCTCATATAGAGGTAGTTGTTCTGCTAGGGCTGATTCTTGTTCCCTTTGTTTGGCCAATGCCTTCTTCAACCCTTAGGTCTCCTTCTTGATTGTCCTTCTTCATCTTCACTCTCCTCTTAGGTGCCCATGAACTCATCAACCTTTACCTGTGCTTTTTGAGCTTATTTCCAGGCTTTGATAGTTGTAGCCTCATAAATGGCCTGTTGTGAACTCATTTTTTTGTTCTCCATCTTATAAAAATGAACAATTTTCTTAGCTCTAGCCAACTGGGCTTCCAAATCCTTGATTTGGGAATTTTTGTCTTGGAGGAGCAAGTTTGAGATCCTTGCTTCATTTTATTCATCACTGTCTACTTGAATAATTTCAAACTCCCTTTCAACCTCATTATATTCTTCTTCTTCTTTTACCTGTTATTTACCCTTGTCATGTGGTTGAGCTGAGGTTGATGGCATAGTCCCTTGCCTTTTGGAGGCAGAAAACACAAGCCTTGACCCTCTATTGTATGTGAGTGAAAGAGGTGTGATTGTGATCTTTTTGGTGTCTTTATCATGGCTATGATCCTTGCTACTGTCATCAACTTATTCATCTTCATTACTAGTATCATCAGTCATCATATTTTCTGCCTCATCATTATCTTCTACATCATCACCACTCTCATCCTCCTCACTGATTTCTGCATTATCACTTTTTTCTTCATTTGAGCTACTTTCCTCTTTACTGTTGTGATATTCAATTTGATTATCATCCCCTTCATCTCCTTCATTATTTTCATGACTGTCTTCATGACTGTCATGACTGCTGTCATGACTGTCGTGAATGTTTTCCTCTATGTTGTCTTGTCCATCACTGAGGATTGCTTCTTGGGTGTCACTGCTACCCTTAGCCTCTGCATTTTCCTCGTTGTTTTTATCTTTATCCTCACTTCCCTCTTCATCACTACTGAATTAATTTTCACTGTCATCTCTTTAATTTTCTTCAATGTGATCCTCTTTCTCTGTTTCCATGTCCTTTGCTTCTTGCTGGCTCAAATCACCATCACTGCTCAAACTATCTCCTCTATCCTCTTGTTGACTTAACTCATCATCACCGTCTATCTCCATGTTTTCTGCTTCTATTGGGCTTAAATCATCATTTCCCTCACCCTCATTTTGAGTTGACTCATCTTCACTCTCACCCTCTTCATTTTGTTCATCATTATTGTTACACCATTTTTTGGTCATCTAACCTTTCATCATTAGATGGACCCAAGTACACCATGTAAGACCAGTTTTACCCCAAGTAAAACTGCTTTCACTATGTTAATTAGGAAACCCCAAAAGGACATATTAAACAAACCTATATTTGTTTGATTTTCCTCAAGGAATAATTAATTAAACCATAATTTAATCATTATTCCCAATCATGTTTAACCCAAACACAAAGAAATTAATGAGATAAACCCATAGTTATCTTATTATTTTCTAGGAATAATTATTTAAATCTTATTTAGATAATATTCCTTGTTAAATATGACCAAATCAACCACCATTAATCAAATAAATCATTATTTATTTGATTATATCCCAACCACTTCCTTAAAAGATAAATAAATCATTTATTTATTTATTCTTCACTAATCAAGGGATTTGACCCAAGTCAAACACCCTTTCCCTCCAACAAATAATAATAAAATATTCCGTAGAGGTGGATCTAGATTTGATTAACATTATTTTAATCATGCACCAAGATCTAGAATGACCCAATATTTTGTTATAAATAGGAGGTTTTTCCCCATCATTCTTCACCTTTTGTTGCCTATTAGATCACTCTAGATCTATACACTTGGTCTCATTTCTACCATTTTGCTCCCATTGAGCTCTACTTTCTGCATTGGGTTTTCTACATCTACAAGAGAGAGAAATCTTAGATCTGAAGTGCTGAGGACTACAAAGAACCCATCCCATTGAGGAGATCTGGATACACCTTCTTGTTTCCTCCCAGGTGCCCTGTAATATAAAAATTCATTCAAAAATCGTGTTCTTGTCTGGTCTGTTGGATGCATGGAGCAAACTCTTTACTTTACTGCTTAATGTCTTTCCATTTATAGATCTGTTTGTTGCAGCACTTTAACTACTAATTGCAGATCTGAAGATGTTTTGCAGCCATTATTGTTGTTAGGGCTATTAGTTATGCGTAGCTAAAGTGGTTCTTTTCGTACACTTCGACGAAGAATTCATACTAACAAATGGCGACTCCACACGGGTTTTAAATTACGACCGCTGTCGTTTTTCATATTCCTGCATATCCAGCTACTTCAGGCCCTAGGGCTTCTTTTTTAGCTGCTTAGTTTTTCTCTTTTCATGTCATTTTTCTCACATAAAACCCTAAAACCTAAAATTTCTAACTTCCGTGTGTTTCTGGCCCTATTGCGTTGTAGCGATTAATCTGTACTCCGCAACCGAGATCAACTTTTCTCAAAATCACGCCGAGACAACCAGAACAGTGGGGTCGCACTTTTTGGCTCCTAAACCTGCAACCCGGACCTCCAGGTCGCACTTTCTTGTACCCCATTTTCTCATGAATTCCGAACTCGTATCAGGTCGAAATCGCGACCGCTCTTTTTTCCAAGATTTTTTCTCATAATTTTCTCAAGTCTCCAATGCCTTCTGCAGTGGCTTCTTCCTGGGCCTCCTCACTTCACTCACTACCAAGATCCTGACCCTGCTTTACTCATCTATGGCCTAGCAGCCTAGGGCTTTAGTACCCTCCACTTTTTGTGGAAGAGTTTTAGCTGTTTCAGCCGTCGGTTTCAGAGCTTCAGCCCCCTTTTTTCCAGATCTGTTACCTCCCTTTCAGATCCATTGAAATCAGCCCTTTTCCTTTCAAATCACCTCTTGTCGTTTTGTTTGGACCTCCTTTGAAGGCCTCCGCCTCCCCCCCCCGGTTATTTGCTGATTTCCCTCCTTTTTCCAGCCACCTTGCCTCTGTCTCTTGGCTGTGATCTGCACCTCTTGCCTGCAGCTTTATCCTCCAGATCTCTGTCCCTTTTGACCCTAGATCTGTTGAGCTCCCTTTATGTGTGTTTTACATAGTTTTTCCCTTTCTTTTCAGCATAGTTGTGAGAGACCCACCTTCTTGGGTTAGATAGATGCATACGTAGCTGTTATTTTTCTGTTATTTCAGTTTTATACTCTGTTCTCTGTAGGTTTATTTTCAGCTACGCAACACACTTTTTCTTGCTCTCAAACAACGGAAAGGGTTTAAAAATTAAAATCAACGCACGCCACACACTGACCCTAAGTGAAGAAGCGCCTGGTTAACACCGCCTGGCAAAAACTCTAAAATCAATTTTCACTGCACCTTTTCTTCCCTTGACCGTAATTGATTCTGTCCCCGTTTTGCCCCTGTCGGGTCCCTTCTTCCTGTCATCATTGCGCCCCCAAGGCGCCTGTCCCGGAGACTTCTTGGCCTTCACCCTCAGTTTCCGGTTGATCGACCTGCTTCGCACCGCCGTCGTCGAGCCAGTCCACCTTCGAGTCCGCACTCCGACTCCTCCCCTGATTCCTCGGGTCCTCCTTCTCCTCCCGGTTCTCCTGCCCCCTTCACCATGTCTGGTCCAGGGCCTAACGCTAGCGGTTCTCCCGGCCCCAATGCCAGCCCTACTCCTAGCGGAACCGCCACAGGAACTACCCCGGCCACCCCTGTGCTGCCGTACATTGCAGGCCTCAGCCTCCCCGATTTCCATCAGTTGATCAATGACCCCATTCACCACAATGCTAACTGGCCCGCTATGCCAACCAAGCTCCCCTCAGACATCCCTAAGTTTGAGGGCCTTAATGGAGAAGATCCAACCAACCACGTCCGATCTTTCCATATGTGGTGCTCCTCCAATTCCATTACCGATGACTCCATCCGTCTTCGTTTATTCCAACGCACGCTTACCGGTGAAGCTTCTAAATGGTATGTTGAACAAGCCACCTCTACCCATACCACCTTTGAGACTCTTGCCCAAGCCTTTTTGTCGTACTTCCAGCTCCCCCTCCGATACGATACTGGCACGGAGCTCTTGACTTCCTTTAAGCAAGCCTCTTCAACACGCCTTTCCGCCCATGTTCAGGAATGGCGACGAAAACGGAGCTTATGTCGAGCCCCTCCCTTCGAAGATCGGGTTTACATGGACTGGTTCCTGCGCACCCTTCCCGCTCCCATCGGCAAAGATGTCGCCTCCCACTTTCCTCAAACTGAAGAAGCCGCCCTCCAAATAGCTTTGAAATATGACCTAATCTACGCTCAATCGGGTTATGTTTATACCGTCCTTCCTGACATCCCCAGGCCCGGTGGCGCTAACGCCCCGGGGGCATCTCATTCCACCGACGGTATCGTTGGAGCCCTTTCCCATCCATACGCCCAACCTCCTATGGGCTATGGTCTCCCTCAGAGAGGGGCCAGCTCCTCCGGCACTTTTCCCCCTCCCGGTAACATGCATCCAGGATACGGCATGCCTCCTCCTTTTGCCCAACCTCCTGCTTACCCTAATGTTGCCCACCCTACCCATTACCCTTATCCGCAGCCTGGTGCGCCAGCTCCTCCAGCATATGCGCTTCCTCCTCCCTTGCCTCCTCAACCCCAGCAACAGCACCTACAGCCCCCTCCAGGGCAAGTATTTGCACAGCAGGGCGCGACTAATCCTCCTTCTTCTCAAAGAAGGCGGAGAGGCAACCAAAACCACCGGCCTGTACCCTAGACCCAATAACACAGTCCTTGAGCACTTCCTAAGAAGAACTGGCAATGTGCTCTGCCGGGATGCCGCTTCTCAGGACAAACAAGCCCTGTTCGTGTTGCAGTGATTACGGTCACTACACCCACGATTGTCCTCTCTTACCCCAGATGCGACAGATGTGGGAGTCTCAAGCCACATTGCGCGGACAACACGCCTCCCCTCATGCTCCTCCTAATGTGGCCACTACCTAGCCAGCTGTGTTCACTGATCCTTTCCCTCAACAGGGATTCGTGGCTACCCAACCCCCCTCAACCGTAGTCGCCCATTCCTCTTTCGGTTCCTATGACACACGCGTATTCTTATGATGCACTCGATCCATCCTCAACCTCACGCCCTACAGCCTTTCAAATCCCTGGCCTCGCCGCACTTCAAGCCTCCGCTTCGCCCGCTTCCCGAAGTCTCCTCTTCAGCCTCAGACTTCTGACATCCAATGGTCCCTTACACATCCCTCAACCCAAAGTTGAGGTTCATCCAAAGATTCCAAAAGGACCATTACGCCGAAATGCTGCTTCCGGTCGAGCCGCTCAGTCGTATAGCATAGTAGATGATTTGGCACAGTCCCCTGCTGCCATTTCCACGCTGGAACTCCTCCAGTCATGCCCTTCCCAAAAGAAGGCTCTACTATCTGCCGTGGGCGCTGTAGATCCTGCTGACGACCAAATGATTGTTTTCGACGCCACTCAATCGGATCACCCTCCTCTCACTCCTTCCGTCGCCTTCCAAATCCCAGTCAAGATACGGAACGCCATCGTTTCCTGGTGTATAATTGACGAGGGGGCATCCACTTGCGTGATGTCCACTTCGGTTTGGAAGCAACTCGGATCCCCTGAGCTGGCCCCTTCCACGATCACCCTTAGAGCGTGGGACGGTCACGCCTCCCAGCCCATTGGCTTGTTTCATAATTGCCCTATCACCCTCGCCGGTAAGACTGTTTGCGTTGACGTCGAAGTCATTGACGCCCCACTAGACTACAACATTCTTTTGGGGCGAAGCTACACCTATGCTATGTCTGCTGTCCCATCCGCGGTCTTTCGCAAGATGTCTTTTCCCCATAATGGAAAGATAGTCACCATTGACCAGTTGACATATCATGAGCCTCCCTCTCAGACCTCCTCTGAGACCACCATCTCTTCTGTAGCCAACAAGAAAACCGTCGATTCCCTGACCAGTGTCTCCCCCGGCGTTTACAAGGACTCCTCCCTGCTTGGAACTTTTCCTTGTCTTCCCCCTCCCCTTATCCCTGATCCCAGCTTGTCAAATGTTTGCATGATGCAATTGTCTCAGGCCGCCCTCAAACGGCCTGCTTCGGCTAGTCCGCAACCGCCCCTTCGCCCTCCGCAACCCGCTCCTAGCCATACTTCTCTGCCAACCGGACCTCCTCCTTCTGGCCTTCCTCCTACAGCTGGTGTCCCCGAACCTCTTTATCCGCCAGGCTCGGTTCCCCCTGGCCTTAACCATCTCAGAGCCATACCTCCTGGTCATTACCCTGCTGGGCAGATCCCCTTCCTGGCTCCCCCTCCCGGCGTATTTTCTGTCCCCGTATTGGCCACCCTCTCTCTCCCTAACTTGACCTTGGGCATTCCGGTCTGGTACCTTGACCCCCCAGCCGCCACCCCTACTGGTCACCCCAAACCCTACATGGCTTTGACACCGGTTCAACCGGTCCCCCTCGCTTCCTCCGTTGCCACTGTGCCTCCCGCACCTCCACAGGACCCTTCTCCTGTTGTCACGGCACCCGGGAAGATAGGTAAAGCTCGTAAGGGGGCCACCCATCAAGATCAGGCCGCCCCGACAACCCTTACCCTCCCACGACCACCAAAGCCCGCCATTGAATGCGCTTTGTGTGATATCGTCGGCCACGCCACTCACCTGTGTCCTGAATTGCCACACCTCAAGCTTCTGGTCAACGAGACATTCCCCGATTCTGATATCCCAGAAGTCTATGTCACCATCCCCGACTCCCTCCCAAAACTCAAACACTTGCGCACAAACCACCCTTGTGCCTTGTGCGATTTTCGCAGCCATTACACCCACCTCTGTCCCCGCCTTGACGAGTATTGTTCCTCCTTGGACATGTACCGCCAATTCAAGGCCACTTCGATCGGACCAGAGGACATTCCTACCCCCATTCACATTCCACCTCCCGCTATTAAGCCAACGGAGCCCTCAACCACCATTTTGTACATGTCATCATCCTTGAGAGATAATTCACCAGCCACTCAACCTACCGATCCCCTCAGCTCCTCAGCCGACCGTGGATTCGTTGATATCGCTCATCTAAGTCCTTCTCCTCATGATGAACTGTCTCCCACCACTACTTCCTCGGGTGTCCCATCTTCCTCCAGTCTTCCCATCTTCCAATCTGATGAAGACATCATGGAAGCCATGACCAACCCCGACTTTCCCTGGGATGATATGCACCATCGCGCATATTTCCTCCCACAGCAGTCCCATGACCAATACGCTGTGGAAACCAAAGACTTCATTCCTCATGCAGTCGATTGGTTCAAAAACCCCATCCCTGCACCTGATGCTTTCGAAGAAGGAAACATGGCCAATATCTCGTCTACCATCAAAATCGACATTTCGGTCAAACCAGGCATCGAAGAATACATCACCTTGGGTGCCCAATGCACCCCGGAAGAAATTGAAACTTACACCAAGCTTTTCAAAGAATTCCGCGATGTCTTCGCCTGGTCCTATTCTGAAATGCCCGGACTCGATCCTGCCATTGTCGAGCATCATATCGACACCTGGCCTGATGCCAAACCAGTCCGACAAAAGATGAGACCCATTCATCCTTCCCGACGTGACACTATCAAAGCCGAAATCGATAAGCTCAAGCAGGCTAGTTTCATTTACCCCATTGAATACACCACTTGGGTTTCTAACCCCATTCCTGTTCTTAAGAAACAAGGCACCATTCGTGTCCCCACGGACTTTCGCGACTTGAACAAAGCTTGTCCCAAAGACAACTTCCCCACACCGTTCATCGACCAAATCATTGACGAGTGTGCGGGGCATGAGGTCCTATCCTTCATGGATGGTTTCTCCGGATACAACCAAATTTCTATCCGTCCTGCTGATCAACTAAAAACCGCGTTCATTAGTCCGTGGGGAACTTTTGCTTACCGGGTCATGCCTTTCGGCCTTAAAAACGCCGGCGCCACCTTTCAACGGGCCATGTCTTATTGCTTCCACGACTTAGCTCATATTATCCTTGCCTATTTAGACGACCTCACGGCGCGTTCTAAGCATCGGGCGCAACACATACACGATCTGCACACCATTTTTCTCCGATGTCACAAGTATAATATCCGCCTTAACCCGTTGAAATGCGTCTTTTGCGTTCCTGCCGGCCGTCTCCTAGGCTTCATCGTGTCTAAGGATGGTATCACTCTTGACCCTTTGAAAGTTCAAGCCATTCTTGAACTCCCCATCCCGCGTACCCTCCGCCAACTCCAAAGCCTCCAAGGCAAAGCTAATTTTCTTCTTCGGTTCGTCCCTGACTATGCCACCACCGCACACGGGTTCCTTAGACTCCTACGTTCTCACATCCCATTTGTTTGGGATACCCATGCTCACGAGTCTTTCGATGCCCTCAAGCAGGCTCTCACATCTGCTCCCTTAATTCGCCCTCCCGACTTTAATCGGGACTTCATCCTATATATCTCCGCTTCCACCTATTCGGTCGCTGGAGTCCTTATCCAAGAGGATGACCATGGCGTTGAGCATGTGATCTACTATGTCAGTAAGAACCTTGTGGGACCCCCTGTCTCCTACTCCTATGATGAGAAATTAGCGCTGGCTGTCGTGTTCTCAGTCCAAAAACTTCGTCATTATATCCTCCTGCGCTCCACCAAGGTTGTGACAAATTCCAACCCTATGGCCTTCCTATTGAGTCGTCGTATACTTACTGGGAAGTACGCCCATTGGGTCGTTATTCTTCAGGAATTTGACCTTGAATTTGTCACCCCAAAAAGTAAGAAAGGCTTAGCCCTCGCTGAGCTCATTTCTGAATTACCTACCGGATCGCGAGACCCTCCCGTTAATGACGATTTCCCTGATGAACACATGTTTGCCATTACTTCCGATGACCCGTGGTACGACGACATTCTTACTTATTTGCGAACCCAAAAGTTCGCCCTCCACCTTGACCGTGAGGCTCGTCGACGGATCCGACACCAAGCCCCCCGATACCTTCTTATCGGTGACGACCTCTATCATCACGGGGTTGACACGGTCCTTCGTCGTTGCCTCACACACGCTGAAGCTGAACAGGTCCTTAATGCCTGCCATAGCGGCGCTTGCAGTGGCCACCTCTCCGGTCTCGCTACTACCCAAAAAATAATGCGCGCCGGGTATTTTTGGCCTTCCCTCTTCAGTGATTGCATCGAGGCAGTCAAACACTGTCCCAGTTGTCAGTATTTCGCCCCTAAGGCGAGAGCTCCACCAGCTCCCCTCCATCCGGTCGTCTCCACTGGTCCCTTTTGTAAATGGGCCATCGACTTTATGGAGTGTCGCCCGCCATCCTCTGGTAGCCACAAGTATATCATCGTGGCGGTCGACTATTTCACCAAATGGGTCGAGGCCATGCCAACGTTCAACAACACGGCAGCTACCGCGGCCCTCTTTTTCTTTAACCATGTTATAGCTCGCTTCGGAGTTCCCAAGCAACTGGTCTCTGACCATGGCAGACATTTTGAAGATGAGATATGGCGTGAGCTATCCTCACTGTTGGGTTTTGAGCACCAATATTCCTCCTCCTATTACCCCCAAGGTAATGGCCAAGTTGAAGCCGTCAACAAAACACTCAAGACCATGCTTCAACGAACAGTGAATAAGCACAAAACCAACTGGCATCTCATGCTCTTTCCTGCCTTATGGGCCTATCAAACCTCTGTTAAAACCGCCACCGGGTTCACCCCTTTCCACCTCGTTTTTAGAGAGGAGGCAGTTTTACCGATCGAGTGTGAAATTCCTTCTTTGCAACTAGCCGTTGAACTTCTCCCTGACACCCAACCGCTAGAACAACGACTTATCATGCTTGAGCGCGCCTCCGACGACCGCCGTATTGCCTTACAAACCATGGAAGCGGCCAAAAAGCGCACCAAAGCTCAGTATGACCGAAAAGTCCAGCCTCGCACTTTTCACGAAGGCGACCTTGTTCTAGTCTATGACCAGGCCCATGATGTCCTGGGCCATGGGAAGTTTGACTCATTATGGCTAGGCCCTTACATCATTAGTAAGGATCTTGGCAAAGGGGCATACCTCTTAGAGGATTTTGAAGGTCATCCCCTTCCTAACCCTCGCAATGCACTCTATCTTAAGAAATATTACCCTTAGCATTTCCCCTCGAAAATGCATGTTTTATTTTCTTTTAGATAGCCAGCATCTGTTGTTTCATTTTCTTTTTCTACTGCACCAGGACCCATTTCGTCCACGCGAAGTTACCTCATCTCCATTTAAAATCGAATTTACTCACCTACGACACTTGTACTGGGGGCACCACCCATTGGGGCCTTTACTGTGTGGCAGCACTATCGTGTCACCCTTGTTTAGAGCATCCAAGTTGAGTCATCCTTGCCTCCATAGAGTCTATACCATATCCCTTTGTACACCATTCCTGCTCTCCATAATTCATTGCTTGGTCCCTCTCTTGCGTCGCACACTATGACCTTCAGCCCCACTGTCCCCTATCCCTTTTGATATCGTGTCAGTCGCGGCCATGTCATTCATGCCCTTTATGCTCTAACAAGGGAAGTCGTCCATTCGCCACCCCATCCTGTCCATTCCGCCATCATCATTAGTGTCAGTCTGTCCGTCGCTCTACTATTTTCTCTCGTGCCTTCGTTGAGGGTCTCTCATTACCTCACCTATGGCGGACCTCCTTCTGTCGACATCAGCTCATTAATTCCAGAAGCCAGGTCTAGAGGGCGATGTACCTTGGTTCCAGCTTCCACTATCGTTCGGTGCCTCGGATCAGGCAAAGGGATCTCTTCTTCCCCTTTGACTTGATTGTTTCTCCAGCTCCTTTCAGCATGATCGAGATCCGTATACTCGATGGTTCAGTGATCCAGCAGCAGCTCTTGATGATTCCCGGGTGTGTGTGAGATGTCTCAACCCTCATGAGGGGGTGGCCCTGCAGGTAGCCCCCCACATGCCCGGATGACCTCTTCTTTGCAGCCTTCGATGCTGCTCCAGATTTTGATGATGTTGGCCTTAGCCACTTGCAGCACCTCTTTGATTTGCATGTATCAGTCAGATTTTGTGAGCCCTTCCCCATTTATAGGGGGCATTTGGGTTGTATTTATGTCATGTACTCAGATCTTATTGTACTAGTCCTGGCTGTTATCCCAGGCACAGCATGTATGTGAGACTCTTCATTGTATTCTTATCTGGCTCCTGATTATGCCAGCTGTACTCTATGGTTCGGTCCCTAGTTTACTGGACACACTATTCTTTTGTACTTTGTCTCGGCGGGCATAGGTATGCCTCCCCCGCCGCCTTCAGCACAGGTACCCTCTCCTAAAAAGATACTTGTTGCACCTGCGAGTCTCGTCTCCTCAGGGTCTAGTCCTTCAGCACACTATCTACCTCACATTTCTCTCTCTGACATCCCTTTTTGTTGTCTAGTGATTGTATTCTTACAACGTACTTCGGTCATACGATTTGCTCTTGACACTCGCACGCTGGGGGGCAATCTGTTACACCATTTTTTGGTCATCTAACCTTTTATCATTAGATGGACCCAAGTACACCATGTAAGACCAGTTTTACCCTAAGTAAAACTGCCTTCACTATGTTAAATTAGGAAACCCCAAAGGGAAATATTAAACAAACCTATATTTGTTTGATTTTCCTCATGGAATAATTAATTAAACCATAATTTAATTATTATTCCCAGTCATGTTTAACCCAAAAACAAAGAAATTAATGAGATAAACCCATAGTTATCTTATTATTTTCTAGGAATAATTATTTAAATAATATTCCTTGTTAAATATGACCAAGTCAACCACCATTAATTAAATAAATCATTATTTATTTGATTATATCCCAACCACTTCCTTAAAAAGATAAATAAATCATTTATTTATTTATTCTTCACTAATCAAGGGATTTGACCCAAGTCAAACACCCTTTCCCTCCAATAAATAATAATAAAATATTCCGTAGAGGTGGATCTAGATTTGATTAACATTATTTTAATCATGCACCAAGATCTAGAATGACCCAATATTTTGTTATAAATAGGAGGGTTTTCCCCATCATTCTTCACCTTTTGTTGCCTATTAGATCACTCTGGATCTATACACTTGGTCTCATTTCTACCATTTTGCTCCCATTGAGCTCTACTTTCTGCATTGGGTTTTATACATCTACAAGAGAGAGAAAGCTTAGATCTGAAGTGCTGAGGACTACAAAGAACCCATCCCATTGAGGAGATCTGGATACACCTTCTTGTTTCCTCATAGGTGCCCTGTAATATAAAAATTCATTCAAAAATCGTGTTCTTGTCTTGTCTGTTGGATGCATGGAGCAAACTCTTTACTTTACTGCTTAATGTCTTTCCATTTATAGATCTGTTTGTTGCAGCATTTTAACTACTAATCGCAGATCTGAAGATGTCTGGCAGCCTCTGTTGTTGTTAGGGCTATTAGTTATGCGTAGCTAAAGTGGTTCTTTTTCGTACACTTCGACGAAGAATTCATACTAACAATTATCATCCTCCTCCTTATTTGGGCTTGACTCATTGTCATTTTCGCCCTCATTTTCACTTGATTCTTTATTGCCACTTCCTTCTTCAGCTGATGAATCAAGAGAAGGGGAGGAAGGGAGGTTTCCTTGAGGTGAGGACTCTTGTGTAGATGATGAGGCATGATCTGTAGGAGGTGATGGAGGAGTAGAGGGAGGAGGATGATATGATGAGGGAAAGTTTGGTTGATGATTAGGTTGTGGGCTTGTGAAGACTTCATGGGATATGAATACCTTCCAAGGTATGCCCTTCTATTCCAACTAATTTAGAACCACCATCTTGATCAAGGAATGGTGAAACAAACTCTGCATTTTTTGGGAAGGATTCCTTCTCCAGACAACAGAAGGCATTTTGTCCATATTCCTGTAGCGGTAGTAGGGCAAGTTGAGCATATTGACCCTTGTGAAATGCATGATAAATCTAACATGGTAGGAGTAGAGCCTGGAGTATCTCCCCTCATAGGTAAAGTACTTCATAATGACTTTCATCAAGGGTTAAAATCTTTGTTTTAGGTGTGAAGAAAGGAAAATAGCCTTGCAGCCTTCTCTGTAGCTATTCTTGAAAAATGGCTCATAATAGTTCTTGTTCAATTTAGCTTTCTTAAACCACTTTTCACCAACAACAGGTATACTTGTAGCATTAGAGATGGAATCTATTGATAGTTCAAAATCCACCCCTACAAGGCTTGATTGTTTGTTGTGCAAGTTAAGAATGAAAAGCCTTGTAAGCTCTTGGTGATTTTGCACTTGTTTGATTCTATCACAAAACTGGAAGCACCCCACATTCTAAAAGCATGAGAGGATCATGGGAGAGGAAGTGATCTCTACAGTGCTCTGGGGTTAAAATCTATTTACCTTCCCTCCATTGTGGTTTGGCCTCATAGGCCCTTGGCCTCTTTCACTGCTGCTACTGTCTTCTGCTCCTGACATGATGATTATGGTTGTTTGTGGAAAAACTTGGACAAGAGTAAAATGAAAATGATGGTGGAAAGCTCTTGGAAATGAGTGATATGGAGGTGAGGTATATGACTGAGTGCATTTGAGCTTGATGAGCACTTTTACATGAAATGATTTGAGATTACCCTAGTTCATTCCTCTTCAAATGAAAACTAATTTCTCATAGGTCAAAAACAAAGGCTTGCTTGTCAGGAAGACCTAGGGCTTGCAAGTACTAGGTTTTAATCACTTCTTTTAATCACCGAATCATGAAAATTTCTTGGAGGACAAGGAGGAAAGGCCACCTACCAGCTTTTATCCCTTTCACAAGTCTTTGGAGGCGATTTGGATGTGCTTCCCTTAACTCGTGGCAATTTTTTTGCAATTTTGAGGAATTTCTACATTAGCACAGCGTTGAGGTTGTTGTGTGCCTCTAAGTGTAGTGACGGGGGATTTGGGTGCTCTGTGCGCGCAATGCACGTCTCGTGCAGGCTTGCTAGCCCTTAGTTGGAGTGTTGGGCCTATCGGGTGCTTTGTGCGTGTAGTGCCAAGCAGAAAAATGCGTGTCAGGTCGGCCTGTGGGCGCAGCGCCATGCCCCTATGTGTGTCGGTCTTCCTAGGCACAGCGCCGCCTAGTATATGCATAACGTAGTGCAAAAATGAACTGTGGAGAATCCTATTCGTGTAGCGCCAGGGTCTGTGAGCACAACATCAGGTTCTGAGTGTAGCGCCAATGAACTTACCCAGAAGTTTTCACTCAAACTCCGAAATTTTCTCCTTAAGGGTTTTTCTCTCCTCAAATGCACAATGAGCTAAAATGATAGCTTGGATGCCTTTATACCCTCGGAAAAATAAATTAAAATCAGAAACCCACTTTTGCTAAGTTGTTTATCACTTTATCATTTGACTGATATCCTTTTGGACTTTTTTGCAGGTGATTTGAAAAATTTTCAAGGTAATTCTTCTTCCTTTGGTGATGGCTTGCTGGAGAGATGAAGAGGTCCTTTTTAACCTTTGAGAGTCTTAGCACTATCAAACCTCTTTCTACACTAAGAAACTGAAAAACATGTTTTATCCCTTTTTGATATTTATGAGTGTAAGTGATCTGAAAACATATTTCCTTACCTTCTTACTAATTTTGACAGTGACACATCCACTTTGACAAAGATTATAAATCATGCCTTTTATGTCTCTTCTTGGCCACTTCTGATTTGTTGTAGGTGCCATGACACAATTGTTTTTGGTCTCCTTTTTCATTCTTTGGATTTTGACAACCTTCAGTTATATAACAAAAAACTCATGATTAGCTTGACTTCTTGTCTTGAAACTTAACCTTATGCTTTCCTTCCTTTGACCATTTTGAGGGCTATGACTGAAAATGGAGGCTTGATCTCCTTCATACTGATACTCTTTGCATTCTTTCCCTTTGATGTAGTGAAGCACTGTTACCTTGGAAAACCCTAGAAGTCAACTTCAATAGCTTTTGAAAACCTTCTGTTGTCATGATGGAGGCCCATCATCTTCATTTCACCTACTTTTCCTATCTTCCCAAAACTTTAGGTTTTAGGGTTGTTAGAGAAAAATAATTAGTGTTGTCTTCTAAGTTCTCTATAGCCCTTTCAAGTTCATTCATTTATGTTCAAATCACCTCCCCCTTTTCCCTTCTTCATTTATAATTTCCAAAAACCTTCAATTTATGCTTGGTTGTGTGGATGTGCCTCTGTCCTTGTGGTATTTAGCATTGGCTTCTTGCTTGGAAACATTGTTTAGCCAATTAGTCCTAAAAACCCTGATTCTCTTTGAACAATGGCATGCTTCCTTTTCTTTGTTGTGGATGTCCTTTAGTGAGGAGTTGGCCTCTTAACTTACCTCATTTTCTGTTGATATCCACCTTGACATTCCTGCAGAAATGTCAAAATAGGCAGTTGTCCTTTGTAGAATTTGTGCTTTGACCAAGGAGGCCTTTCTTGGAGATTTTTTGATTTGTCTTGGGACAATCATGTGTTGACCTTATTTCTCTTTGATTCACCTTCTTGGCACATGAAAAACAGTGATGTAGAACATAAAAACAATCCTACAACTTATGAAACCCTAAATGACCTAGTGGGAGGCTCTTTGGGCTTGTCTTTGACTGAAAGCTTGGCTTTGACGTCTTCAATTATGAAAAACAGAGTTTTTGACAATTTGATGTATTGAAGATCCAAAATCCAATGTACTTGATTTATCTAAATATCTTACAGAGATAGTTTTGAGACCATCAATGCTTGATCTATCCGAGAAACACAAGAATGAGTAGGTTGGTTGGTGATCCTAGATGGCAAGTGGAGGGGTTAAGAAAGTAAAAAACAAACTACTAAGGTAAAAGGTGGCCAAACATAGTGAAAATGAGTGGCATGAGCCCATGATGGGCCTTCTGGGATTGGTAAGCTGGCCATGACATGATAGGATAGTGAAAAAATGAAAAATTTATCCTAAGGATAATGAAAGCAGTGAGATTTCTAAAACTCACAATATTCAAATTTTTTTTTTTTTTAGAACTCTGGGATAAGAATTTAGTCGTCCATAAAAAGAAAAATTACTGATGACTAATAGTGGCTCCACTTGGGGAGGGCAGCTCCTTTTTAGGAGGTGTCCAGAATTTCAGATCTCTGGTTTTATGAAGACCAGTGCCTCATCCATTGGGCAGATTTTTTCTTCTTTTCATTTGTTGATGCTTCTTTGAAGTTGTGATCTCAATAATCTGAAAAACATGATTACTTCAACTTCATCTCTACCCACCCATCTTACTTGCCTAACATTTTTTCTTCCTTGGGTGAACTTGAACTGGCAAACCCTTGACATTTGTTTTCTTTTGAGGGAAAAATCAAACTACCTACTTATATCCTTGTTGCATCCAGGAGTTCAGATTATGCTAGTGAACTCTTTTATTCTCTACCTAGACTATTGGATTTTCAAAATTAAGTTGTTTGACAGACTTCATTCTCTAAGCTATTGACGTCAAATTGAAAACATGGTTTAAATCAGGATTAGGCAATATGACTTACCATGGGTTGTGGAATTAGGACAAGCTGCACACAAACATTATTTTTGTACAAACAAAACTATAAAAATAAGGGTTGTGATCTATCATTTGCTATGCATCCCCATATTTCTCTTTGGTTCAGATTTGAGCATGTGGAACCAGTATCTTTCATTCATAATCTATCCATTTTTACAAATTGAGTTTGAATGATTTGACAAGCTCTCTTTCAATAACTTATAAACACAAAATTAAAAACATATTCAGCCATGATTAGGCTAGATGACTAAACAAGATCTTCCTTTTGAACAAGTAGTGGTATCTAGGCTTGCACATTATCAGTCGTACTCTCTTTGGGTATGGGGTTGTACCTCTTTTCAAATTTTCGCTCTTTACCTTCCTTATTTTTTTTTGTGCTTTTTTTTTTAATGATCTCTCATCATGTAATGTTATGTACAATGAATGAAAGTTTCTAACAAGGAATTTTAACAAAAATAGTGTTTGAGTGTCCCGCCATTGACAGGACCTCCAAAAATCTCTCCTCCATCCAGCTCTTGTAAAAAGAAAGCATTGTTACCTCTAGCTAAACTGATGATGTATGGTCCTTTCCACAAATTTTCAAACTTACCCTGTTTACCTTTGTCTTCCCTCTTTGAGTCCCATTTTTTCACTTTATCCCCAATCTGGAAATCATTAGCCTTGGTCCTTCTATCAAATATTTTCTTTATATTTTCTTTTACTACTTGTGTCCTTTTGTAAACCTCCTCTCTTGTCTGTTGTCAATGAATGGTTTGGTTTAGCCTCCTTCGCATGTCATTTTCTTCTGATTGCACATCTTTGAGAAGCTTTATCACCGAGACTCCCAAGGATTTTGGGAAAATGGCATCCATGCCATACACTAGTTGATAGGGAGACATACCGATTGATTTCTTGGTGGTTAGTCTATCAACCTATAGTGCATGTACTAGCTTTCCATGCCATGCTTTTTTATTCTGTTCCAGAAGCTTCTTGGTGATATTGATCAAGCTTTTGTTAGAGGACTCAGCTAGCCCATTACCTTGAGGATAATAAGTTGTGGAATTTCCTAATGTGATGTGATATTTATAACAAAATCCAACCATTCTTTTGGATGTAAAGGCAGCAGCATTATCTGTTATGATCTTTCTAGGGCAACCAAATCTAGACAGGATGTTTGTCTCAAGAAATTTGATAATGTAGTATACCTAAGGGGAATAATATAGAATACCGAGGGAGGTACCCAAGGTAATAATATGATGTAATAATGTAAGAATGATAAATAAATGGGCCATAGTTAATAAATAAAGTGGTTAACCCACATTATGCAAGGGACCACATGTAGCTAGGGAATAAAGTGACAAGCCCATTGTATTGGATCTATGGTGTTGAGAGACCCAGGTTAACTACCCATGGTATTGCATGTATGAAACATATATAGAGGCTAGAGACTCTTCATTGAGAGAAGGTCAAGGATTATTTCATTGGCAAGCATATGGCTTATGGAGTGAATGTATGGTATTGCCCTACCTCAAGGGTTTGGATATTAATGAAGATATGAAGGCTTATATTATATGGTGTTATTTATTTGGAATATTTTGCATTTTATTATATTTTCAATTCATATTCACTACAAGTGGTACCAGACCACTTTCTTGGGCAGAGTTTGGGAGATTTGTTTTTTACATTTTTTGCAGGAAATTTTTGGGCGGCGAGTTTGCAAAGAAGATCCAAAAATTTTGGTGCAAAATTTTCAGAAATAAATAGCATATCTGGATTCCTTGCACAAAAATACCCAATTTCAAAAAACAAATCAGTCAAATCGGATTCCAGATGAGGGCGATATCGCTGATTTAAATTCAGCTGTGTTGTAGAAAGGTTTCTGACGGAAATTTATATATGACGGCTCTCCTGACATTTTTTTATATTTTGGTGCCAAATTTCAGACAAACAATTACATATCTGGGCTTCCCTTTAAAAAACACTCAATTTCAAAAAAAAATCGGTCAAATCGGAGTCCAGATGAGGGAGTTATCACTGATTTAAAATCAACCATTTTTTCAGAAATTTTGTGACGGCGGGACAATTGCAGCGCAAATATGTGTTTTTAGAGCACCTAGATCAGGATTTAAATCACATAGATAGATGTAAAATGACTATTCCATTTCCGAAAATGGGTTATATTAAGGATTCTGAGTTATATTGACCAAGTAATGTCCATTTTAATTTTTTGCCAAAGTAAGTGATTTTCTTCAAAACCCTTACTTTGTTTTAGAGGTTCTCGCAAGATGAAGTTTACAAGAAATGATGATGATCCTACTATTGAAGATTTTTTACAATATCAAAAGGTTCAATACCGAAATTTTTGGATATGCTCCATAGGGCTTCATATGAAAGATGAGGCAAATAAACGGTGGACCTCACTTGACAGCTCAGTGAGGAAAATTCTCGAGAAAAAACTTGAAAAAGTCCTTCTGGACAAGTGGTCTCAAGCCGGAAAGAAGAACAACAAGAGCCATAAAGACTTATTTTCTACTAATATTTCCATATTATGGGTTCATGGAAGTATTCAGAAAGAGAACATCATTATGCCTATCATTCCTAGTTGCAAGCATAATTGTATCAATGTGAATTTGGCTAAAAATTACAGGTTCCGGCAAAACATATTGAAAACGCACAGGTTGATAAAGAAGATGTTGAAATTTATAAATATTTGAAGATTTATATGGATAAGTATGTGTTGCATTCTAATTTTTATACTTCAGATATGGTTGATGTGGATGTTGTTTTGGGACACCCTTGGATGGAATCCATTGGTACTATCAATTTTAATGTGCAAAAGAAATTTATGAAGCTCTAGTATAAAAAGAAGAAAATTACATTATAGGATATTTGCATGAAGAATAATGCAGAGATTAGGGAGGAAGAAGCACAATTCTCTAACGACACAGACACATCAGATGATGAGCCTTTGATGGTAGATAGCGAAACACAGACATCAAAGCAGGTACTAGCAAAAGCACTAGACACCACTCCATCCCCAATAGTGGAGGAATTAATGAAATATATTCCATTAGTTAAAGCTTCAACATATACCCACCCACATCACCCAGCGAGACAACAACCAGCAAGGTGGAAACGGATTAACAACAAGGAAAAAAACCCCTGGACAACACATAGAGAGGTGTGACTATTCATCCACAACACATCAACACAGAGGAACCATCAAAACCCACTTCCATCTCAAGCGAGCGAGGCACCACCTACATCGAGTGTTCAACTTTCTCTGGGATGGCTAGATGCACACGAATGGTACCAATGGAATACTCTTTTGAGTAGATCTTATTATTTGTGTTCTTCTCATATTTCAGAGACAAAACATGTTTAAGGGGGGTGTAATGTAGTATACCTAAAGTAATAATATGATGTAATAATGTAAGAATGATAAATAAATGGGCCATAGTTAATAAATAAAGTGGTTAGCCCACATTATGCAAGGGACCACATGTAGCTAGGGAATAAAGTGATAAGCCCATTGTATTGGATGTATGGTATTGAGAGACCCATGGTAACTACCCATGGTATTGCATGTATGAAACATATATAGAGGCTAGAGACTCTCCATTGAGAGAGGTCAAGGATTATTGTATTGGCAAGCATATGGCTTGTGGAGTGATCTCCTTCCTTAAAGAGTGAATGTATGGTGTTTCCATACCTCAAGGGTTTGGATATTAATGAAGATTTGAAGGTTTATCTTGTATGATGTTATTTATTTGGAATATTTTTCATTTTATTATATTTGCAATTCAGATTCACTACAGATAATGACTAAGTCAGTGGCATTCCTAGAGGGGATGGCTTCTATACACTTGGTGAAGTAATCAATAGCAGTGAGGATCCACTTGTGTTGGGAAAATGAGATGGGGTGAATCTCTCCAATGAAATCTAAACCCCATTGTTGAAAATGAGATTCAACAATAATGGGATGAAAAGGAAAAGGTAAGAGTTTTCTCTTGCCATAAAAAATTTGGCACTTATGGCAAGTCATGACCAATTTGTGGGTGTCATGGAAAAGGGTTGGCCAATAGTAGCCAGCTCTGAGGATTTTATCAGCTATGGTTTTCCAATAAAGATGGCCTCCACATTCTCCCTCATGCAGCTCATGCATGATCTTATCTTCATCATCCTCAATAAAACATTTAAGCAAAATGCCTACAGAATTCTTCCCATATAACACTCCATCTAAAATGCAGAAATTTAAATCTTTTTGTTTCAGGAATCTAGCTTCTATCTTTGATAATGTAGGAGGAGAATTAAGATAGAAAAGCACATATAGGGTATTAGCATACCAAGATGAATTCAGAAATACTTCTTCAATATGGGGATCTGTGCACTCTTCTGATTCTTCTAAAACATCGACCATATTCATATCTAATGCTTGGAAATTTGATTCAGCCATAATTTTTGCAAGTCCGTGTCCTTTAACCAGTTTAGTGGGTCTGATTTCTAAGTCATATTCTAAGATAATAACAATCCACTTTCCCCTTTTACCATTAGGGTCCTGATTCAAAATGTCTTTGAAAATTGTGTGTGGAACAAAAACAATGATATGAGAATGTAAGATATAAACTCTAGAGTCTTTCAACACCTTAATTAAGGAAAAGTCTTGTTTCTCCATGACGTTTTACTTTAGAGGAGCATCTCTAAGGACTTTTTTGAAGAAGCATATGGGTTGTTCTTGCCCCATCATGTTCTTTTGCAATAACATTGCAGCAACGGTATGTTCAGATGCAAATGAGAAAATTTAGAAGTCTTTGGTAAAATCAGGACTGATTGGAACTGGTATTTGGGTGAGAGCTCTTTTAAACAGTTCAAAATATTGTTTATCTTCCAAGGTCCATTTAACCCCTATCTCCTTTTTTATCATTTTTTTAATATTCCTCAAAATTTAAGCAAGGTTGGGGGTGAACCTCCTCAAGAAGTTGATCTTCCCAATGAAGGATTGCAACTCTTTGATATTTCTAGGATGGTTGATTTGCAATATGCCTTCAATCCTTTTAGGGTCTATTTCTATTACTTATTCAGAGATGATGTGGCCTAGAAGTTTTCTTTTTTGGAGACCAAACAATGTTTTCTTTGGATTCAAGGATAGGCCATACTTCCTGCACTTTTCAAAAACTTTGCTCAAGTAGATTAGGTGCTCTTCATTAGTCTTAGATTAAACAATGATGTCATCAAGATAAATGACTATGAAGTAGCCTATTTCTTCTAAAAAAGCTATGTCCATGGCCCTTTGGAAAGTAGCCCCCGCATTCATCAACCCAAATGGCATTTTAACATACATGAATGTGCCCCAAGGTGTGGTGAAGGCAGTTTTGTGTTGATCACTTGGAAGTACTAGCACTTGGTTGTAACCAAAAAAGCCATCAAGCAGTGAGATTATCTTAGAGCCAACTACCTTTTTAAGTATGTGATCCATTTTAGGCAATGGGTAGTTATCTTTAAGGGAGGCTTTGTTCAGATTTCTAAAGTCAATGCAAAGCCTAATCTCCCCGGTCTTCTTCCTAACTGACACAAGGTTGGAAACCCACTCTAAGCATCTAAGGGGAACTATGATCCCGACATCATACATATTTTTAATCTCTTTCTCAACTAAAGTTAGTAAGACAGGGTTTATTCTCCACAATTTTTGTTTGAAAGGTTTTTGTTTTTCGTTAAGAGGAATTTTATGTTGAATAATGCTCGTGTCATATGATTTCAAATCCTCATACCCCCATGAAAACACATCTTTAAACTCTTGAAAAATCTCAATACATTTCTGTTTTATGTGAGGAGGAAGATTTTTGGAGAGTTTGATCATTTTCGGTTCCTTTAGGCTGCCTATGTTATACTCCTCTACATCATTCTTGGTGGATTCTATCTTTGTTTTTTAAGCCACATCATTAAAGTCAAACAACTCTTCTAATGGTGCAAGTCCCCTTGGTAATGTATCATCTTTACATTGTAAAACATAAAGGTCCCTTTGGTCTAGATCCTCAAACAATTCTGCCTCACAAGGATGTGCAAGCAGATTTTTATCAGCAGAGGATAGCTCTGTGGGCTTTTTCTTCAACAAAAACACCTTCATCATGCTCTAGGTTGGGTCTTGTTCTTGCAAATTCATTCCTAGATTGCAGAAAGTAATCAATTTTTTCATCACCCTCAAAAAATGGCCAATGGCTTATTTTTTCAGGCACTGTAGGCCGGTTTTTGACTTTGACAGTGTATTGTTCAATTTCATGGGGTATTTAGAAATTTCTAGAAGCAAAGGCAAGCTCATTGGCAAGGCAATTTTGGGCTCTAGGGATGAAAGTGAGGTGATATTTCTCAAAGGTTTTGAGGAGATCTAGGGTAGAATTTTTGTACTCTCTCAATCTTGGATTCTTTGTTGAATACTCACCTTTGATTTGTTTAATGATCAGCTCTGAATCTCCTTGGGTCGAGATTTTCTTAGCTCCTAAGTATTTGAGCAAATGCAAGCCAAGGAGGAGAGCCTCATATTCTGCAATGTTATTAGTGCACTAAAAATCGAGTTTGTGTGAATGGCCTTAATTTTTTTTATGTATCCAGACACTAGCTCCTGAACCTACTTTGCCACAAGACCCTTCAAAGCTCATGTTCCAAATTATTTCTATTTCATGTTCGCCACTATGTTGTTGTTTAGGCCTGCTAGATTTTTGGATGATATGTTATTCGTTTGAGGATAGATTTGACTATTCTGGTGGGCCTAGATATTTTTCATTTTCCTTCACTTATTCACCAATGTCATTTTCATTATACAAGATGAATGAGTCTAAGTCTGAATGAATGGAATAGACAGGGATGTTGTTTGGCCTATCTAGCCTACTTACCATATACTTCATGTGGAACTCACAGTATAACCTCCTGGTTTGATTGAATATAGGGATAGTAGCATATGACATGTCCATGTTCATACTTCAGGGGAATGTCAACAATAACTATGTCCATGACTAGGTTTTTAGTAGTTATTTGTGCTAGATTGACACAAAGATCCTTGATTAGGCCCAAACACTTGACTCTACTCGAATCAAATGAGTACAAGTCTTTGTAAGGTTTAGTTATATCTAGACCTAATCTCTCCATCACAACTTTAGGCATGAGGTTGTGTGAGGCACCAGAGTCTAGCATGGCATTGTGTAATATTTTTTCATGTATGTTTAAGTTGATATAGAAAGGAGGGACTGCTCCCTCTTGATATTTTCCCTCAACCTCAGGTCCAAACAACAACTCAGGCTTGTCATCAGTTAAATTCAGAGTGTCGGTATCATTTCCTATGTTCAAGACCTTAAAAACTTGGGACCTATACACTTCTTGACTTACCAGTTCAGTGAGAGGTATGTTTATCTTGATTTTGGCAATCTCTCCCTCAAAGCTGAAAGGTATTTGTGTTTTTGGCACATTTGCATCAGTTTTATCAGCCATGAACTTTTCTACACTTTTAATTTGTTGATTCCGATTTGGGACTTTAGAAAATAGAATTTTTTTAGGGCCACCAGTTGATGTACTAGGGCAGCTTGGGTCACTATTTTGCTGACTAATTTTTTCTTTGTTTGGATCAATTTTCTTAGCCATAGTGTTTGTGTTGCTTGCTGTCGTTTTAGGAGTTTTTCCAGGGGTTTTCCTAATAGTAGTGTCTAGATTGTTTTTCTTGGGGGCATCTTGGCTGTTTTTTCTCCTAAGGTGATATTTCCTATGAACCTCATTTATGGCATTCTCAAATCTCAATTTGTAGTATTTAGATTCCTCATGATTGGTTTCATTTTTGTTTGAGGAGAATAGATTTTTTTCCTCTATAGTGAGAGAAACATCACCTTCATTGTCAGAGTCTAGCAGATTGATGTGATTTTCTTCCAACCCCTCAGTCTCTCTTTCCTCCTCATCTACATAATTGTCTTAGAAAGGGGGCCTGATTTGTTGGTCATTGTCTCTCTGTCTAATTTCGGGAGGGTCCCTTCTGAAGTTTTGATTCCTATTTCTATTTTGGGGATTGGATTGGTTTTCCCTAGGAGGTGCTCTTTCATTTAAGTCTATCCTTTCCATCATTCTCTCCATGGTCCTAACTAGGCTGTCTATTTTGGCATCGGATGAGGAGGTTGAGGCTATGGTTTCATCTTTGTCAGTGACTCTTTTTTCCAACCTCATCCTAGCTCTCTTTTCAATCAAGTTGGCCTCTTCACTCACAGCCCCTCTTTGCATTTCTTCTAAAGTTGTGGGGTCTCTCTCCCTCAATTGGTAGGTCATGTCTGGATCAAAGCCTTCTGGAAAATTTACTAGTGCTAGGCCTTGTGGGGGTTTCATGTGAGGTGGGAGGGCATTGTAGAAACTATTAAACCTGGTGCAATAATCTTGTACACTTTTCCCCGCATTCCTCTTAAGATTGTTATATTCTGAAAGGATTTGGAGGGGGTTTTTCTTGATTTCCCACTTGTTTATGAAATTTTGGTAGAGGGAAGGGAGATCATGGATGTTGTTGGGAGTTAAGTTTTTAAACCATTTTTTAGCTTCCCCTCCTAGACTTTGGGCAAACATCCTCATTTGCATGGTTTCCTCTTCTATTTCCATGTATTCAAAAGCATCATTCATTATGTCTACATACTGTTGGGCAGTGGTAGAGTTAGCTCCTGTGAAATTCAGGATATTGGATTGGTAGTCATTTGGAAAAAGTACTAGATGTTGTGGTAAAACTAGTTGGGCATACCAAGCTACCATGATGGGGGCTAGTGGAATCCAAGGAGGATTTACAAGGGGGGGATTTGAGAGAGGTGGTGGGGGATGAAGTGAAGTGGTTGGAACAGTGGAGGTATGGATGGGTGTGGTGGAAGTACTTGGACCAGTAAACTAATTCTGAGCAGACTTGGGATCAAAAGAGCTAAAGTGATGGAGAAGTGAAAGCTAGGAGGAGTGGAAGGAGAGGCTTCTCTACTGGAACTTTGCTGAAAATCTATGGGCTCAAAGTTAGTCTGGTCAATCCCACTTTGTGACTTGGTTCTAAAAAAGGTTCTTTGTATGGTGCAAGTCAAACTGGGGGTCTTGCAAAGCTATAAGCTGTTCAGGGGTAGAACTTGCTCTATGAATGGTCCTGACAGTAGTTGAATATTCAGTTTTGGAATTTTTCCACAAACTATTTTTTGGGTCATCAACTATAATAGGAGGAATTGGGTCCAAATGAGATCTAGTATGGATCCTTTGTGAAGCTATATTTCAAATTCAAAATGTAGAGAGGCTAAAATTTTATAACTATTTTTCGGAAGGCTGACCTCTCTTAGTGTTTGTTAAACTCACACGGTGTATAACTAGGCTTCTAGACTTCTCAGGGCTGATTTGACACAATCCTAGGGAGTCTAATGAGAACTAGTAGAGTTAATATGCCTACTGAGGGTAGTGGAGTCGCCAGGTGGATCTTTTTGACTATTTTTAAGATATGTGTTTGTTGTCCACCACCAACAATTTACAAAACACCAATATAAGATAGTTTTTTGGGGTTTTCTGAGTTTATTTATACAATAGTAAGGTTTCTAATGAGTGTGGTCTAGTTGATTCATCATTTTGCTAGGATAGTGAAATAGTTAGATTCTACTCTTGGCTATCAGTTGATTTTCTAAGCTTAACTAAGGGTCATATGAGTCCTAAGAGGTATTCAGGCAACTATGTACTCAGAAGGTCCCACAGTGATCGACATTATGTTAGTGTCCCATGATTTGGCATATTGGTAAACCAAATGCATAGGGTAACATCAGACAAGTCTTTGGAGTCTTAGGACCTAGCCTTCCTGGACTTATAGAGGGCTATCTCTATTTTGTGCAAAGGATGTGAACTTATTAGCTTTAGATGGTTGATTTTAGGCTAGTTGTTAAGTGTAGGGTTTGTGTTTTGTTTTGGTTGGGTAAGATGATCAAGTAGAATAGGTGGAGTGAGAGGTCTTCAAATCATTGGGTTATGAGTCTATGAAAGTCATGGATATCTCAACAATGAAACAAGATGCATAACAGGGAAAATCTAGCATGGTAAAATGGATCTTTAAGATATGTGTGAAGTGAAATGAACATAAAGTGTGTGAGCATAGTAGGTGTGTAAGGGCAGTGAGGAATCCTTAAACGAGTACTTTTTAAACAAGATGGTCTCAAATACTTATCAACATAAGGACATAATCATAAGACAGGGAAAAACAATAGCTTTTTTATTATACTTAAGCAAACAAGCATTCGAGATGAACAATTCAGTGAATCATAGAAAGCAAGAAAGTTATCTAACTTCTAGTGATTTCACCTTCAAGGTTAGAAAACATACATGATAACATATAACTTTAATAAAAGAAGAGGGAACTCCTAAGCATCTATGATCAATATACAAAGAAATTTAAGGAAACCTCTCAAGCATGGACAAAGGGCATGATCAGAGCATGGCCTCTTTGCCTAAAACCTAACAAGTAGTACTTCAAAGAGAGATTCCAAAACAGAGTTTAAATAGTATCAAATGAGCAGGGCTAAACATAAAACATATTTGAAAACTACTATATTGAACCATTCATAGAATAAACAAGCATAGGTAGGTCTAAGAAGCAACTAAGAATTCCTTAAACTAACCCAACAGAGGAAAACATAAAGACAATAGAAAACTAGAAGGACTAAGGTGCCTCAAACAACATTTCTTAGCCTCTACTTTTCTATTCTACTGCAAAATAGAAGGATGTAGCAAAATGATACATAAGGAAACAAGAAATTTAGAGGGACACATCACCATTAATCATGCTCAGGGATCTTGCAAGCTATCCTCCTTCATCATCAATCAAAGCAGACCATTCACAAACTCCACAACACCAATTTCTTCTTCAAACTCAAAAAAACCATGTATTGCTCTCAAAACTCATCAAATGGAAACCATTTACAATGAAGCCCTCATGCTCTATTTATTCACCAAAGGAGGGTAAAAACCCTAACTACAGTTTGAAAATGTCAAAACAAGTCATAAATGTCATTTATTCCTAAGAGACCATGCAAAGACCAAGGCACAAAATATCCCATGGAATAAATGCCAAAATAACATCTTGCACCTAATTTTAGAGTAATTTGCCTCAAAAAACATTAAAATATCATTTTTCATTAAATGAGTGTTTTTGGTTGACTTTTGGCCAAAAACACACAGTGATTTGTATAAGCGTAGTGCCATCCTAGGCAGAAAATAGGTCATGTTGCAACCAAGTTTGGGGGACCTTCCCGATGTCATATTTTGCTCCGTGATGGCCAGTTGGAAGGCCTGATGAATCTTATTTCTAGATCTACCTTTGGTTTTATTATTGAGCACCTGTAACCTATGCAAAGAGTCAAATTTCCAAAACTTCTCTGAGCACAGTGTCAGGCCTGAAAATGAGGCAGAAAGGTGAAAAATGAAGTGTTGTTTGACCTTTTGAGGGGTCAAAAATTCTATGAAATTTGATGAGAATAGTGTACTAGGCATGAGAAATCCAAAAACGTAAATTTCACCCTATTAGGGTCCCGTGATTTGGCCGATTGGTGAGCCAAATGATGATGTAACATCAAACCAAGCTTTGGAGCCCGAGGACCTAACCTTCCTGGACTCAGAGAGGGCTCTCTCTATTATATGTAAAATATATCAGTGTGTTTGCTTATGGTATTCTGATATTAGGCTAGTTATGAAGTGAGTTTTTTGATTTTTGGATTTTTAAGTTTGTGAGGGATAAAACTAATCAAAGATATAAAATGGGTAACAAGAAGTTAGATCAACTGGGCTATGGGGTCAAAAAGGTCAAGGAAGCTATCAGATGATGATACAAGGTTGTTGTAGGGCCGATTTGATTCAAGGTAGAAAGGATCTTTGGGAAAAATGGAGTAAATGGACATCAATTTTGTGAAAGACGAAGGATTTCAAGCATAACTAGTTTGATAGCAGACATAAACATGTTATGGCAAGCCATTAATCATGCAAAATGTAACTACAAGCTAAATAATACATAGAAATAAATAGTCAAGCCATGCATAGAAGTATAAGACCTTCTAAATTTGGGAAATGGCTATCAGACTTTGGGGAAAACACATAAGACGGACTAACAACTCAAAATACTATGTCAGAATACCTAAACACAGTCTTTAAGTTATTGGGCACTTTGACAAACAAGCTTTCATAGTTTTAGGCAAAGGGCTAGATCGGGACTAGGCCTCCTTGGTTCAACAAGATGATAATCTAATCAGTCAAAGAGACAGTTTCATGGATAGAACTATGGACAGCCATAGGTAAACAGGGCACACCATACATCCTACTCAACATGCATAGAACTTATGAATGAAACTAGCAACAATATCCTTAAGTTACTAAAGAGCAGTTAAGAATTCTTTAGTGCAACTGAGGAAGAAGAAAACATAAAAGCTATGAAGATTCAGGAATTTTGAGGTGCCTCCATGGGCATATCTCAAACTTGTTCTCTACTGATCTATAGCAAGCAAGAAACATGTATTCATGAGTGAAAACTAGAAGACAATAACATAGAAAGAGACACTATACCATTCTACCAAGTCATGGAATCAATCAACAATCCTTCATCATTCATTCAAAAGCATCCAAGAGGGAGTCCAAAATCATAACACAAGTATGTTCTTCAAAGCTCATATGACCAATATATTGCTTCTGTTGGGAAAAATACTGAGAGGGGGGGGGGGGGTGAATCAGTATTTACTGCATAATCAAATATTTTTACTTTTTCATTCCTTAAAACCCATACGCTACTTTACTTCAGTAAACTAGCGTATATACGCGGATCCCCTTTATTAAACTAGCGTATACACAGAGATTTAGATATGTCATTAAGTCTTCACTTAAACCATACCATCATTCATTCTTCAGATATTCAATAAGCAGTAAACAGGTGCAGAAAGAACAGAATAAACCATCACACAAAGCATCACACATGAACACCAGGATTTTTAGGTGGAAACCCAAATCGGGAGAAAACCACCGCTGCAGTTGCTCAGCCTTCAATATTTTATTATAGAGGAAACATCTTACAACATATGTGCTGGCGCAGACTTGACCAGCACGCAGGCACCCACCTGCGCTCGTTTACCAGCCTCTCCTGGAAGGGAGCTCCAACCCCCTGACTCGTTTACCAGCCTCTCCTGGAAGGGAGCTACGACCCCCCGATCTCGTTTACCAGCCTCACCTGGAAGGGAGCTACGACCCCCTGATCTCGTTTACCAGCCTCACCTGGAAGGGAGCTACCACCCCCTGACTGAAGGCTACAACCCTCAGCACCACCTTGGACCACGTTTCATCAATTTTCACACTGGATCCAACAACTTCAATAGAACACAACTTGCAGGCACCATATGTGACATTGGTGACAGACCTTAAAGGTCCGTCACAAGCATGACCCTCACCAATGTGCTTTTTTCTTGTAGTGAATACCGTTTTTTCGGCGGGTATTTGGTATTTTTAAATAATTTTAGTGGCGCGATAGTCATCGCTATGGAAGTCTTTGGAAACGAGCCCTCAGCTTCCGTTGGATCTTTGACAACAACTTTAATGGCTTCTCTCGGTTCTTTCGAGCGTGAAAATTGTGTACATGGCTTCGTTCTTCGGCTAGAAGGATAAATATGTACAGAGAATTCAAAAAGGGTTTAATGGGTGCATATGAAGTTTTTTAAGGTTTTAGGTTTAAAGAGGATCCGCATTAATTGCTGCAGATGCCGTGAGTGGGAGTGGTTTGGCGCTCAAGGAAAACTTGAAGTGGTTTATCGACGTACTTGGGCGGTAAGTAGTTTCTTCAGATAGAATGCGATCCAATAATAAGGTGCCGCGTGGAGGAGAGATAAGGGCGCAAAACTGCCCATTTCAAAAATCTTGAAATGGTTGTTGATCGTGCAAGTTGAAATGCGATATGTTGTTTGGATCATAGGATCTAGGAAGATAAGTGCGAATGGTGGAGATTAGATGAGAGAGTTGCTCGGCGAATGGGGTGTGGGGCCCGGATCTTTTGTGTTGTGGCGGGGTTAGTTTAACGTTTAAAACATAGTTTTAAATGTAAAACTAATGTTTATTTTGATATGTGAGGTAAATGAATTTACACGGCAAATGAAATATTCACATATGTTTTACAACCATTGGGGCAGGTTGTTTTTAACCTATGGGGATATGGGCGGGGTTTTATTTCAACACATGGGTAATATAAAACCATAGGTTAACGTTAATAAGTGAGTTTTTTGGGATATTTTTAAATAAAGGAATTAATAAATATACGGGAAGGGGTAGTCTAAATGGATTAATACTTTATGTTAAAAATTAATATGAAATGAAATGTAGTGAATGAAAAAACAAAAAATAAACTAAGTGTAGTGTAAAAATTAACCTTTTTAAGCACAAATAATTGTACCATTAAACATTTACACTTAAACTTAGGATAAATTGTGTTTTATGGGTTTTTGAGTGTTTTTTGGATGAAATGAAATTAATTAAGAGGGGATTTTACTTTGTCTAAGAAAAAAAGGTGTTTTACTTAGGAAAAGGGATTATATTTGTGGAAGAGGGTGAATATGCTGAGGAAATGGGCTTTTATGAAGGGAATCCAATATTTTTAACCAATCAGTTATTAAGCCTTGGGTCCGTTCCCAACAGAAGTCAGAGAAATGATATGAGCCTCTTTAACTGAAGGTTTTTCAATATTGACCACTGTGGGGGGGGATTGCATCGTTGCCCGATCATGCTTTGTCACATGCCTTGCACAACTGCTTTCTAGCTACCCATCATTATTCTAACATTTTTTACTCTATTTGCATGGGTGCATTTAAGCTTGCAACCCTAAATCCATTTTTCTTTTAAAGCATAAAAATATGTAATTCTAACCTTATTTCATCCGAGGGCTCAGATTAAACTGTTGAGCTCCTCATTTATTCTCTAAAAATCTACTGATTTGTAAAGTTTAAACTGTTTGGCATATCTTTATTCGCTATCTAAAACATGAAATTCAAAACATGAAAAGTTAAGATTAAATTATTTAAGTGATCATGGATTATGGCATTTTGAACAATCTGCACATAATCATTATTTTTGCAGTAAAAGGAAATAGTAGTGGCATTTTGACTTGCTCACTTTCATGTCTTATTCTTATCTTTTTTTCTTTTGGGGTCCAATTTTATTCTTTTTGATATTTTATTTTCAAGTCCTTTGATCTTTATTTTAGGACTTTTACCCTCTTTTCATTTTTTATTATTTTCAAAATATGGGAAAACAACTTGCAGAAAGTAAGGTATGTACATATTTACAAGACTAATCATAGTCAATTCAAAAATTTTTGAATCTCATTATTATAGGACCCTAACAATGGCTCCACATGGGGATGGAATTTTTCGGTGAAATGTCACCAGAACTTTAAGACCTTCTATTAGTCTTTAACTTCAACGAGCTCACCTTGTGTTATTTTTTGATCTCTACAATTGTTCCTTACTTTGCGTAAATTTCCACTTCAAATCTTAGGGCCTTCTCTCTAGGCTTCAACTCTGTCAGGAAAACATCCAATCCAATCTAAAATATTCAATGATTATGTACAATGGACAAAGTAAACAAAATTAACTATTCGTTATCTCTGAGGAGTAGTAGTGCTTCAGCATTCTGCCATTGACTAGTCCACCTAGCAGATCTGATCCATCCATTTCTTTCAGAAAGAAATCATTGTTACCTCTATAGCCATAAATAGCATAAGGTCATTTCCATAGGAAATCGAATTTTCCATGTTTACCTTTCTCTTATCTTCTTGAATCCCATTTTAACACTTTGTCTCCAATGTAGAAATCATCTTCTTTACTCTTTTTGTCAAAAAAATTCTTTATCTTATCCTCGATAACTTGAGACTTAATATAAACCTCTTCTCTTGTTTGCTGCAAGTGAATGGTTTGGTTAATCCTTCTTTGAATGTCATTTGTATTAACCTGTAATTCTTGGATAATCTTCATTACTGGTACTCCTAAGGAGGATGGAAAAACAACATCCATTCCATAAAAATTTGGTAAGGAGATGTACCAATAGATTTTTTGGTGGTAAGTCTATCTGCCCATAAGGCATTGACTAACTTCTTGTTCCAAGTCTTTTTGTTATCTTCTAGCAACTTCTTGATGATGTTTACAAGGCTCTTATTTAAATATTCAACAAGGCCATTACCTTGAGGGTAATATGCAGTAGAATAGCCTAGGGTAGTGTGATTTTTACAGAAAAAGTCAATCATCTTTTTGGATTTGAATGCAACTGCATTATCAGTAATAATCTTTTGAGGACATCCAAATCTTGAAAGTATGCTGCTTTCTAAAAGGACATAATGACAATGTCAGTGGCTTGCCTAGAGGGTATGGCTTCAATCCACTCAGTAAAATAATCAGTGGTTGTCAGAATCCACTTGTGTTGGGATGATGATGGAGGGTGAATTTCACCAATGAAATCAAGACCCCATTGTTGAAATGGCATTTCTGTTGAAATAGGTTTTAAGGGAAATGGTAAGAGCTTTTTCTTTCCCTCAAATATTTGACACTTGTGACAGGAGGTCACATACTTTTCACATCTGCAAACAAAGTAGGCCAGTAAAAGCCAGCTCTCGATATTTTTTCTGTAGTAGTCTTCCAGTAGAGGTGTCCTCCATAGTCACTTGCATGAAATTCTTCTAATACTTTGTCAGCTTCTTCTTTTAGCAAAAAATTCAATAAAATTCCACTATGGTCTTTCCAAAAAAGTACATTTTCTAATATACAAAATCTTACTGCCTTTAGTTTTAAGAATCTAGCTTTTGTTCTTGATAATCCAAGAGGAGCTTGTAAGTTTAGTAATACAAATATGATATCTGCATACCATGGTGAATCTGAAAAGGCTTCATTGATCTCTGGAGTCGCCATCTCTTCCTGATCATCTATTTGGGCAATAAAATTTATTTCTAGGGCATGACAATTTGATTCAACCATGAGTTTGGCTAAACCTTGACCTTTTATAAGTTTAGTGGGTTTTATCTCTATGTCGTATTCCAAAATTGTGGCAATCCACTTACCTCTTCTACCATCAGGACCATCTTGAGTTAGAAGTTCTTTTATTACTGCATTTGGAACATAGGCAATGATGTGAGAATAAAAAATGTATACTCTGAAATCTGTAATGGCCTTTACCAAAGATAGGGCTTGTTTCTCCATGATATTGTACTTCAAAGTGGCATCTCTAAGTGTTTTTCTAAATAAATCTATGGGCTTCTCATAACCCTGGTCATTTTTCTGCAGTAAAACTACAGCAATGGTGTGTTCTGAAGCAAATGTAAAAATGATGAAATCTTTTTTAAAGTCGGGACTTATAAAGACTGGAGTTTTGGTTAAAGCTTGTTTAATTGACTCAAAATATTGCTTAGCTTCAATAGTCCATTTAAGTACTGAGTCCTTGCCGAGGTATAAAAGGTGTCTTTTTAACTCCTATTTATCCTACATTAATTATAAATCCAAGTACGACTTTTTATCTCAAGAGTGTACTCAGTCTAAGGCGGAAATTTAATCTAAGAGTAATGCTCTCCAATTTGCAGTACAATGTTTCAAATACAAGAGTAAACGGATGCTTGGAAATGAAATCTAATTGCAATGAAATGAAAATTAAAGCTCTAAAATCCAATCACTCACTCGGAAATCATCAGTCAAGGATGCAGTAGTAATAAATCTTTCCTTTGTCAACTGATGTAAATGAAATCAAGCATAAACAAGATCCTCAATCTGAGAACTTAGACAGTAATAGCCAATGTCCTTTACAGTTGATGATCTTACACTCCACAATAAAGCAACTAATTGGAAATGGTAACTCAGTTGAATCAATAATGCTGCTAATGGAAATAGAATAAACACGCTCTCTGCAATAACATTCTAAAGCAAACCAAATACTTACAGGAAAGGAATAAACAGTAAAGCTAGTTATTAGAAATGAACAACAAAGCTATTTAATGGAAATGAATAGCAAATTCTGAACAACGAAGCTTTATATTTGAGAAGAATAACAATACAAGTTACAGAGGAATAAATGATCTTGTTATGTTGGAAAGGAATAACAACGCAATTCACTCACAACTGATGCAACAAACCGATTTCATAAAACATTGAAACAGTAAGCTATAAAACATGGAAACTGTGAAGCAATGCGACTAAAGGAAATGAGAACTAAAGAAAACCATCACACGACTGGAATTGGAAAGTAATGGTATAGATAGTAAGTGGATCCACCAGGGCCGGGCCCTTAGCCGCTAGTGAAGCACCACCAAACTACTCCAGTATCAAATAATGGAACGACAACCGGATTATATATTAATCATATGTAACAGAGTTTACAAGAAATCGCACTATGTTTCAATCAACGAGAGTCGACGAGCAATCGTGACAATGCAACAGGAAATCTGAATAATCATAATACATCTTTGATTTATACAAGCACTGTCCTTTTATAACAGCCAGCTTACGAAACAAGAAATACAGATAAGCTTTGAGTAGCAATCCATTCGCTCTATCTTCTATCTTCAGTTATTGTTTTGTCTTCTTGCGCTGATGCCGCGTTGTTCCTTTATTTTCTTTAATTGTGTGCTCTGATCTCGACCTTCTTGTCTAGATATGGCCTTTTGTTGAATGGATAGAAGTTATTTCTGCTTTGTATTTTTCTCCTGAATGTTGGCTTCCCACTTCATCTATTTTCTGCATATAAGAAAAGACAATCTTTAATCAATTTTCAACAATCACTAATCTCCTTAATTCTATTATAATTCTTCAATATATTACCATTCTAGAATATAAAGGAGTTATGATTAAAGGAAAAAGATAAAAAAATACATGGCAAATTCATACCTTTTCCAATGCTCAACACACCTCCCTGCTTACCCTTTTTCATGTCCTCATGAGAACCATATTTTACATGTAAAGCAGTTAGAGAATAGGCTGGAGAGGGTTTTTCATTAGGTGGTCTAAAACCATGATTTGCAGCTAAAACTTCAAAAATATGCCTTGTCTTCCCTTCAGGTAATTCATATTTGGCCTTATAGTTCCGTTGCAAAAAATTTATGGCCATAGTTTCATGGGTTGCCTGCTGGCCGTGGTAACGAGGGCAATCCACCCCATCTCTCCAAATATTTCCTCATAATCGTCGAAACCAGTACCAAGGTTCACTATGTACTGCTCGCCCTCCCATTTCGTCTAAGCCCTGCACACTGTTAATGTCTCACAATAATACACAGAAATGGAAATGGAACAACACCTCGTGCATATCGTAAAATACCGTTAAACTTGCTATTTCTGGGATCTGATGAAAATAGGGAATTGACCCATATATAGGCGTATTTTGGAAGTCACTTGCGCCCCCCTGAAATATGATAGGTTTCCCTCGACTGCCAAATGGAGGAGTAGCGTACTGGACAACAATCGTACATATTCATGACATGATAAAAAAGTTATCGAATTACTGAAGCTGAGGCATATTATGAAATCGTGAATAGATATGGAAATGCTATGTAATGATTCGCAAATAGGGAAAAGGACATATGACATAAATAAAAGTGCTTATGCAGTCATTATCCACTTAAACCATTATGACTGATTTATAAACAATATTTCATGTATAAGAGGTTCAAAAAAGGGGTTTAGGAGCATAATATCATTTGAAATTAAGATAAAGATATAAGAAAAGGGTTTATAATTTCTATTGATTTGTGAAAAATATGACTACAATACCATCAGCAGAGCTCTGTTTCCCAAAGGTGTCTATAACCTTGACAAAGTTGATTTTTCACCCTTGGAACCATAATCCTTTATATATGCCTAGGAAAGTTCTTTGTGATGTCATGATGGAGGCCATTATGCTGGCTTGGGAACCAGATGAATCACAATGCCATTCACTAGGAAGGAGTGAAAGGTGGGCAGGCCGGCTCGTGATGAGACCTCCTGTTACAAGGACTTTTTATTTTTCTGAGTTTCCCATTGGATCATATCCCTGGTGTGGTGGCCATAATGGGAATTTCACTTCACTGCTTCCTTATGATCATGGTAGGCTGGCTCTTGATGAGACCCCCTATCCTCCATCTGACATATCATAGAATTTTTAGTAATCATATAGATATATTTTTTTTCTTTTCTTTTTCTTTTATATAGCACTTGCCTATTTATGTATAAAGGATGGCTCAACACTCCTTAAGAGTAGGGATGGTGGAAGAAGTCTGAATATCTCAATAGAGGAAAATATGCCCTTATTATTATTCAATAATAAAATTCAAAGAGAATTACGAGGATTAGGGGAGAACCAAAATGATAAAAAATAATCAATCAAATTAGTTTTAGTGAAAATAAAGACAACAAAGTGATATAGATAATTGTGTCCTTTCCTTTTTTTCTTATCAATACACAACAATTTCTTTAAAGATTACAATTTCTCCTTGATATGTTGATTCCAGTAACCTCTAATTTTTTTTTCCTTGCATAAATTTGTATATTTGCCTTAAAAGGATCATGAAGAATTCACAAAAATTATCAAAATTTTGTTCTAAAAAAAAAGAAAAATGCACTCAAAAAGTGCTATTCCTTAGACATAACAGCTGCTATTCCTTAAGAGAAACAACAAAAAGAACATCTGCACGCAAAACTGCGGTTCCTTTAAGAGGAACAACAAAAATATAAAAACACACAAGCTGATGTTCCTTTAAGAGGAACAACAGCTGTTCCTTAAGTGGAATAGCAGATAAAGCAAACAAGAAATGCTGATCCTTTGGCGGAACAACTTAAAAAAACACTCCAAATCGAAACCGCTGTTCCTTAGAAGGAACAACAGAAAGTGAAAAATAATGGCGAAGGGGCTGTTCCTTTTAAAGGGAATAGCAAATACAATCGCGAAAATGATGTTCCTTTTAAAAGGAACAACAAAAACAATTAGTGGAAATGCTGTTCCTTTTAAAAGGAACAACAAAAAAATCAGCGGAAATGCTGTTCCTTTTTAAAAGGAACAACAAAAAAAATTGGCGGAAGTGCTATTCCTTTTAAAAGGAACATCAAAAACAATCGGTGGAAATGCTATTCTTTTTAAAAACGAACAACAAAAAGATGAAAACGCAGACGTGCTATTCCTTAAGAGGAACGACTGCTGTTCCTCTGTTCCTTAAGAGGAACAACAATTGTTCCTTAAGAGGATCAACACGAAAAATAAAGGAACACAAGGTTGTTGTTCCTTGTTAAGAGGAATGACTGTTGTTCCTTAAGTGGAACAATAGCTGTTCCTTAAGAAGAACAACATGAAAAATAAAATCTGTACGAAAAACAGTTCATACAAGAAAAATTAAAAGAAAAGCTTATGTACAAATTTAAGAAATAAAGGAATTGTTCAGTGAATGAATGCTGAGGAGGAGTTATCTTCCTCAGCAAGAATCTGCATAGTAGAATCTCCTCGTAATTGCTGGTAAAAGGATTCCTGATTAAGTGGTTTGTGGTAAAGTCGTACTCGATGACCGTTTGCTTTTAAATAATGTCCAGATCCATCAATGGTAGTTAACATAATGGTGCCATTATCATGCACTTTCTGTATCTCATAAGGTCCAAGCCATCGTTTCTGGAGTTTTCCGAGGAAATCCTGAAACCTAGAGTCATATAGGAGTGCCCAATCTCCTTCGTGGAAGATTTTCTTTTTAATGAGGGCATCGTGCCATTTTGTTCGCTGCTATTGAATTAATGCAGTGTGCTAGATGGCAGAGAGCCTAATTTCATCTAACTCGTTGATTTGTTGTAATCTATTGACCTAGGCCTCATTTAAATTCAAACCCACCTCCTAGGCTGTTCTTAATGTTTGAATTTCAAATTCTATTGGAAAGATGGGTTCTTTTACAAATATTAATTGATATGGTGAATACCCAGTGGTATTTCTCCATGTTGTTCGGTATGCCCACAAGGCTTCCGACAATCTTGAAGCCCAGTAACGTCTGTGTGATGCAACTGTTTTTGTAAGTATTGCTTCTATCAGCTTCTTTGTGCTCTCTACTTGGCCATTTGCCTGTGGGTGGTATGGGGTTGTAATCTTGTGCTGAATGTGGTAATTTTTTAATGTTGCAGCGATTTTATTACTTACAAATTGCAGTCCTCCATCTGTAATTATGTCCCTTGGGAGGCCATATCGCACAAATATTTGGAAAAGGAACTGTATTACAGAGTCCTCTGTAGCTCTTGGAAGTGCCTCTGCTTCAACCCATTTAGTAACATACTCTGTTGCAACTAGTATGTATGTTTTCTGATTTGATGGTGGGTTAATAGGACCAACAAAATCGAGCTCCCAGAGCTCAAATGGCTCGATTACTAATTGTGGATTCAAATGCATTTCATCGGATTGTCCAAGGCGTCCCGCCCTTTGGAAACTATCATAGGGTTGTACAAACTTTTTAGCATCTTTAAAAATTATAGGCCAGTAATAGCCTATTCGTAAAACCTTGCGCCACATGACCTGTCGTGGCATGCTTTCAGGATGTCAAATATTTCATCTTCTCGGACGCATCTCCTGATGTGCATATCTGTTCCTGTATGAAATAGGTAGCCCCCAATCCAAGAGAATTGGGTACTGCGTTGTACTATCTGTTTTCGTTCATTGGGTGTTAGATGTTTAGGTAATTTACCTACTGCTAAATAATTTGCAACATCAGCATACCATGGGGTTCTGGCAGTAACAACAAACAAATGTTGATCTGGAAACTGATCTTCGACTACTGCTGCGTCCGTTGGTTTTGGCATTTGTGAGAGAAAATCAGCTGCGGGATTCTCTTTTCCAGGTCAGTCCTTTATTGTGATGTCAAATTCCTGCAATAGAATCAACCATCTTGTTACTCTACCATTTGTAACGGGTTTATTTGCTAAAATTTTTATGGCAGAGTGATCTGTATACAAAACTACAGGATACCCAGTTATATAATGTCTAAATTTATTTACAGCATGTATTACAGCTAAAAATTCTTTCTCAGTCACAATATAGTTTAATTCGGCAGGAGATAGATTCTTGCTAATATAATAAATTGCATATGGTTTTTTATCTTCTTCCTACCCAAGGACTACTCCAATAGCTGTGTCTGAGGCATAAAATGAAATTTGGAATGGAAAATCCCAATTTGGGCCCCTTAGCACGGGGGCTATTGATAGAAGCTTTTTTAGATCCTCAAAAGCATGGTCACATTTATCTATCCAAATAAAATCAACATTCCCTGTTAGTGGGTATAGAGGTGCAGCTATTTGAGAATAACGCTCTATGAATCCTCTATAATAACCAGAAAATCCTAAAAAGCTACGTACCTATGTTTGTGTGGTAGGAGTAGGTATTAACAAAATTATCTGAATTTTAGCAAGATCTACCTGTGTTCCAGCTGCTAAAATATAATGACCTAAGATGAGTCCCTCGGTCATCATCACGTGACACTTCTCATGGCTTAAGCAGAGCTTAGTGGCAATACACATTTGCAACACTTTTTCCAATGTTTCTAATGCTGGCTCAAAATCATCTCCATAAGGTGTGAAATCATCCATATATACTTCGAGCCCTTCATTTATTAAATTTGAAAATATGCTGAGAATGGCCCTCTAAAATGTGGCAGAGGCATTACATAGACTAAAGGGTAAAACTCTGTAAGAAAATGTTTCCCAAGGACAAGTAAAAGTAGTCTTATCTTGGTCTTCAGGGGCAATCTGAATCTGATTGTATCCACTGAAGCCATCTAAGAAAGAAAAGAATTTCTTTCCTGCTAATGTATCTAATACCTGATCAATGAAAGGAAGGGGAAAGTGGTCTTTCTGGGTTGCTTTGTTTAGTTCTTTGTAGTCTACACATATCCTCCACTTTCCATTCTTCTTTGGCACCACTACTAGTGGAGAGACCTACTTGCTATCAGATATTGGATAAATAAAGTTTACATCCAAAAGTTTTTGTAATTCAGCTTTCACAATATCCTTAAGATGAGGGTTTAATCTTCGTTGGGGTTGGTGAATGGGTCTAGCATATTTTTCTGTATAAATGTGGTGTGTACATAACTGGGGATCAATTCCTTTCATGTCTGGGTAATCCCATGCAAAAACTCCCTTATATTTTTTCAGTGGTTGGACCCTCTTCTCTTCTTGTTCAGCAGTCAGATTTTTGTTAATGTTCAGAGTTTTTCCTGGCTCAATTTCTATAGTTTTTCTATTGTAAACAGAAGTGGTAGGTATTGATTGATCTTGAATGTATTTCAAGGGATCTTCTTATTCTTCATTATCAAATGATGCCTTGATCACGTGACATTTCAAATGGTTGGTTGGTTAATGAAACTATTAATGATGTCATCCTTTGTTTGGTCTTTAAAGTCGAGGGCATCTTCTATGGTTAATGGTGATCTAATGTTTTCTATGAGGTATTATACAGACTATTTCTTTGTTTTTATTATTGTTAGGCTTGGCTGGGCTGTAGTGTATAAGGCTAAATTCTTGACATAACTCCCTCTAGTTATAGTCATGCTGCCTTGTCGGCAGCCAATGTAAGCATCAACAGTTGCCAGCCAAGGTCCACCTAAGATTAAAGGGAGTCCATCTAGCCGGTTTTTGGGGTTAATAATCAGGAAGTCGAGAGGGTATTCCCATGAGTCTACAAATACCATTACATCATGTAGTGTTCCTTCTGGATTGACTACTGATCGGTCATCCAATTCCAATAAGGTTGTTGTTGGATCTAATGATGTAATGCCAAGTTTTTGACAAGTGGTGGTTGTTAGGATATTGATTGCAGCTCCCAAATCAACTAAGGAATTTGGAAATGATTGTCCATTGATTTGCACCGTAACTATAGGATTTCCAGGGCCCTCATACTTTACAGGTGCTTCTCTTCCTGTTAGTAAGTCAGATAGAGTGCCGACTACTTGGACGGTTGGGTTAGTTGTTGTTCTCCTCTTTGGCTTTCTTATACATAGTTCTTTGATGGTATTTGCATAAATGGGAATATATTGGATAGCTTGGAGGAGTGGGATTTTTATACACAAATTTTTCAGTTCTCCCAGAAGATCAAAATCAAGATGTTCTATTAGACGAGGTATGATTAGTCGTTCTGGGAATGGTGGAGAAGAGGTGGTTGCTTGCTCATGATTTTGTTGTCTAACTACATTCTCCTTTTCAATATTTGTTCTGAAGGTAACAAATTTTCAACTTGAACATTTTTGTCTCCCTCCGATTCTATTATGCGCCCAAACCTTAGTTGAAGGTCGTTGCACTCCCTTAACTCGGTTTCTAGTTCTAGTGCTTCAATTATTTGAACAGAATGAACCGGCCTATTATTAGGGTTTAGGTTGGGTTGGGCTGGGAGTTGCGGTCTTAAGTTGGTCTGGGGATTTTGTTGCAATGTATATGGTGCTGGCAGTGTAGGTGGAGGGAGAGGAATCATTCCAGCTGGTTGATTCATAGATCTTTTCCAGTTCGACTACCAGGTCTGACTCTGCAAGGTGGAGGGGGACCATTGTGTTGGATATGTATTATTTTTTCAAAATGGTGGACAGTAAGGAAAGTTTGGCCAATTGGTTTGATTTGTTTGATTTGGCCATGGCGGTGTAGGAAATGGATGCTGTGACCAACTGGGGAAGGGTGGCTGATTTTGCCACATTCCATTATATTGCTGAGCATTATACTGAGGAGACTGAAAAGAAGAGTATGGATCAATGGGCATACCTGTTTGTCGTGGCTGTCATTGACGGCGCTGATTGAGTAGGTATACAGTTTTTGTTTCTTCTTTTGCTTCTTTGTAGACTGCTTTCAATCCTGAGAGTGAGGGGCAACTTTCTGTGGAGTGATATTTCGTGCAGATGGCACAGACTTGGACTGTATCCAGCAGGCACTCTTTATGGCTATGTTTCTTTCTGCATCTAGGGCAGAATATTGCCAAATTTTGTTCTGCTTCTGCTTGCTTTTGTTTAGCTTGCATGATATCGAGTTGCGTTGTCAGAGTCCCTAGAATATCAGTTTTGAAATCTTCTAGTATATTTCCAATTTCTGTGCGGATTATACCTCCACTGAAGGTCTTTCTATCCCTTATGATCACGTCACGTTCTGCTGGTTTTAGTCTTGTGCTGCCTCTCGAACTCCTGATACATAAATTAATAATGTCAACAAAATTTTCCTGATATATGTCACCTTTGCCCTTGACGTTTAATGTTTCAACCCATTTTTCCTTCATCCCTTTAATTAATGTAGTTTTTAACACATTATCAGGTAAGGGTAAAGATGCATAAGGTGATCTCTGGAGGTTGTATTGAAAGCGTTCTACATATTCCTCCAATGTTTCATTAGGTTTTGCTGTCATCTGAAATATTTCATCCTTTAATTCCCTGGACCTACAATAATCCTAATATTTCTTTAGAAAAGCAGCTTTCATCTGATCCCAGTCATTTATAACACCTCCACCTAACCCCATAAACCATCGTAGAGCTGCTCCTTTTAATGTGGAGGGGAATAATTTTAGCTTTTGGGGATCGGTGGTATAGTCATACCCCCTGCATAATACATCGAATTCAAATAGAAATGCATTTGGATCTTCCGATGTTAAGCCATGGAATGTAGGAATATGTTTGAGAGGAATGGCCTTCATACGTGCATTAACTGCAGTGTCCACAATGGGATATTGCAGTGTGGAAGTTTGGGGTGGTTGCTGGTTGTGGGCCATTTGATCAAATATGTGCCAATATCCTTATAGGATTTCTAGAGAATTATTCCTAGGTTGACTAGAAGGAGTAGGGATGACCTTAACAACACTTCCTTGGTCTAGGATAATTAGTGTCCCTTGTTGAACTATTATCTGAGGGGATTTTATTTCTTCGGGTTCTTCAGCTTTGTTTTGGATGATTTTGACAGCACTTCCCTTATCTGGGATGCTTAGTGTTTCAATTACTTCAAGAGGGGATCTTGGTTCTTCTACTTCCCCTGTTCCTCCTCCTCCTTCACGGAGATTACTAGAGTTCCCTTCTTGTAAATAAATTGGGCGATAATTCTCAATTTCTTGAGAATCTTCCTCAGTCTCTTCTATTTAGCTATGCACCTCAGCAAAAGCTACAGATGGTGATTTTGTGGCCCGAAAGGAGCTAGTAGGTTGTCTAGAAGCAATTTTTCTAGGGCCTACTAATGACTGAGATTCATCTTTATTAATGATATTATCGATGAAGGTTGTTCTCCCAAGGGTCACCAGTCCCTTAGGTTTTTCAGGTCTGGGAGGAATTTTTTTATTATTAGATTTTCTAGTTATTCAAAAAACGCAAGCATTCATTCCTACCTTAGAATTCTATGCAGTTCTGCTATGAAGAGGGCAAGTGAACGAGCATGTTCCTCGTTCATTAAGTAGGTTCTTACCTTCCATTTTTAATACCCAGTTCTCCTTTAGCAGAGAAAATCAAATATACATCACTCTTTCTAAATAGCTACACTCTCCCCGGCAACAACGCCAAAATGTTGAGGTATAAAAGGTGTCTTTTTAACTCCTATTTATCCTACATTAATTATCAATCCAAGTATGACTTTTTATCTCAAGAGTGTACTCAGTCTGAGGCGGCAATTTAATCTAAGAGTAATGCTTTCCAATTTGTAGTACAATGTTTCAAATACAAAAGTAAACAGATGCTTGAAAATGAAATCTAAATTCAATGACATGAAACTTAAAGCTCTAAAATCCAATCATTCGCTCGGCAATCATCAGTCAAGGATGCAATAGTAATAACTCTTTCCTCTGTCAGCTGATGTAAATGAAATCAAGCATAAACAAGATCTCCAATCTGAGGACTTAGACAGTAATAGCCAATTTCCTTTATAGTTGATGATCTTACACTCCACAATAAACAACTAATTGGAAATGATACAATAATGCTGCTAATGGAAATAGAATAAACACGCTCTGTGCAATAACATTCTAAAGAAAACCAAATACTTACAGGAAATGAATAAACAATAAAGCTATTTATCAGAAATGAGCAGCAGATCTATTTAATGGAAATGAACAACAAATCTATCTAATGGAAATGAACAATAGATCTATCTAATGGAAATGAACAACAAACTCTAAACATCGAAGCTTTATATCTAAAAATCATAACAATACAAGTTATAGAGGAATAAATAATCTTGTTATGTTGAAAAGGAATAGCAACGCAATTCACTCACAATTGATGCAACAAACCGATTTCATAAAACATTGAAACAGTAAGTTATACAACATGGAAACTGTGAAGCAATGCGACTAAAGGAAATGAGAACTAAAGTAATCCATCACACAACTGGAATTGGAAAGTAATGGTACAGATAGTAGGTGGATCCACTAGGGTCAGGCCCTTAGCCGCTAGTGAAGCACCGTCGAACTACTCCAGTATCAAATAATGGAACGGGAACCCGATTATATATTAATCATATGTAATAGAGTTTACAAGAAATTGCACTCTGTTTTAACCAACGAGATTCGATGAGAAATTGTGAAAATACAACAGGAAGTCTGAATAATTATCATACATTATACATTACATATCTCGATTTCTACAAGCCCTGTCCTTTTATAACAGCCAACAGATGAAACAAGAAAGACAGATAAGCTTTGAGCATCAATCCCTCAGGATCGAGAGATCCCGAGGGATTCACTCTATCCTCTAAATTTAGTTATCGTTTTGTCTTCTTGCGCTGATGTCGTGATTTTCCTTTCCTTCCTTTGGTTGTGCGCTCCGATCTCGACCTTCTTGTCTGGATATGGTCTTTTGTTGAAGGGACAACAGTTATTTCTGCTTTGTCTTTTTCCCTCGAATGGTGGCTTCCCACTTCATCTATTTTCTGCATATAAGAAAAGACAATCTTTAATCAATTTTCAATAATCACTAATCTCCTTAATTCTATTATAATTCTTCAATATATTACCATTATAGAATATAAAAAAGTTATAATTAAAGGAAAAATATAAAGAAATACATGGAAAAATTCATACCTTTTCCAATGCTCAATAGTCCTTTTCAGCATATTATTAAGTTCTCTAATTATTTCAACTAAATTGGAGATGAATCTCCTTAAAAAGTTAATTTTACCTAAAAAATCTCGTAACTCTTTTATGTTCCTAGGAGGACTGATGTTAAGAATTGCTTCTATTCTGGCAAGGTCTATTCTAATTCCTTCCTTAGATATTATGTGTCCTAGTAACTTACCTTCTTCTAATCCAAATAAGGTTTTCTTAGGGTTTAATGAAATGCCAAACTTTCTGCATTTAACAAAGACTTGTCTAAGATGATCCAAATGTTCATAATAAAACTTTGAGAAAACAGTAATGTCATCTAGATAAATTACTAAGAATTCATGAATTTCATGTGCAAAGGCTATATCCATAGCTCTTTGAAAGGTAGCCCCTGCATTCATTAAACCAAAAAGGCATTTTTACATACATAAAAGTGCCCTAAGGAGTAGTAAAAGTTGTTTTGGCTTGATCCTCTGCTTGGAATAAAATCTGGTTGTATCCTGAAAATCCATCTAAAAGTGAAGTCCTAGAAGAACCAACTACCCTTTGTAAAATTTGATTCATCTTTAGTAAAGGATAATTATCTTTTAAGTATACTTTGTTTAGATTCCCAAAATCAACACACAATCTAATTTCTCCTGTCTTTTTTCTGGTTGGAACTAGATTAGAAACCCAATTAGAATATCTGATTGGTGCAATTATATGTGCATCATACATTTTTTTTACCTCTTTTTCAATCAAAGGCATCAAAACAGGGTTGATCCTTCTTAAATTTTGTTTAAAAGGCTTTTGGTTTTCTTTTATAGGGATTTTATGTTGTATTATATTGGTGTCATAGGATTTTAGGTCCTCATAACTCCAAGTAAAAACATCTTGAAATTCCTTGAAAAGAGAAATATATATTTCTTTTTCTTCCTGAGGTAAGGCTTTAGAAAGTTTGATCATCTTAGGTTTTAACTCCGTGCCAATGTTACATTCCTCAATATCAGATCTAAGTGGCTTCATGTTGGGTTTTCTAGCAACATCATTTGAGTCAAATAAATCTTCTAAAGGAGTTAAGCCTTTTGGTAGGAAATTATCTTCTAGATTTAATATATCAGATTCATCATCAATTATCTCATCAATTTCTACTTTCTCTAAGTTATCTATATATGATTGACTAAATTTAGTGGGTCTAGCAAACTTTACATTATTTACATCTATATTATTCAAATCTATTTCACTATCTAAATCCTGATCTAATGTACAGTCTGTGTCTATTTTACAATTATGAAATTCACCTTCATTATTCATAAAATGGTAAATCTATTGATCTTGTGAGAAAATTTGCCAATATTTGAGGTTGTCTGGAATTATTGGTATGTGTTTTACTTCTGCAGTATACTTATGATTTGGTTGAAAGGGCAGATTACAAGTACTAGCAAAAGTTGCTAAGGAGTGTGCTTGTATGTTTTGCTTTCTTGGTATTGCAGAAAAATTACATTCCAACAGTTCATCTATCAAATCTAACACAGTTTCTCTATATTGGCCTAATCTAGGATTATAAACATAATATTCTCCATTTATTTGTTTTATCATCAACTTTGAATCTCCCATTATTGATATTCTTTTGCCTCCTAAATTTCTGATAATCTGGAGTCCTAAAATGAGGGCTTCATACTCAGCCATATTGTTGGTACATTTAAAACTCAGTCTGAAAGCATGGCCTTCTGCATGATTATTTTCCATATTAGTTGTCCAACTCATGCTCCTTGTAGATTAAGAAGTGTCCTCAGACACATAACTTTATTAATCATGGAAAAAAATTACATAACAAATTACAGGAGTTTACAAACGTAAACTCTCACTCTCACACTACACAATGAAATTAGGAAACTAACCTATTTATAAGCTCTATGTTCTAACTTAATCTAGTTATGGATCACTTGGAAAACCAACAAGTGTCCATTTACAATAAATGATCTTCTAACCATTCTACTAACTTTATTCCTATTTTAGAGCCTAGGAAACGACTCTATTCTAGAGTCCTATTTTTACTAACAAAATACTATTTCTAAGTATCTCTAATATTTATTAAATATTCTAATTTAATAAATATATTTATCCTAACTTTACATTATTTAATTTATGTATTTTTGGATTTATAATTGCCTTTATGAAAGAGGCTAACATTCCCCCCTTCAAGGATAAATCCAAAAGAAGAACGAGGAACCATCTTCCAAGTTCTCAAGTTGATGCTAAAAAAATCTTCAATCTCAAGAGACCATGAGTCAGCTGTATGTCTGATTCACCTCTCAATGTTGCTTGACAACTCCATCAAGTGCCAAGTTGCAAAAGGATACATCTGTCCTTTGCATGAAATCAGCATCAAAATTTGTTCAAAGCCCACTGGCTGATGATTTCAAAAACAACTCACTGTTGCTTTTGCTGTGTTGAAAAATGTTCACTGCTTCTTTGCTATCGACTGCCGACTGGCAAATTTTTTATGCCCACTGGCAAATTTTTGATGCCCACCGGCTGTTGAAGATGCCCACTAGCTGCTTTTGCTAGTTTTGTCGAGACTTTCAGTCTGACAACCATTTTCAATTTCATTGACATTTTCCCCCCTTTGTTAGCTGAAAGGAGAGACACTTCTCATGGAAAGTATTCCTGAACTCCCCCCCTTTAGGTGTAGGAGTTTTACATTGGTGTACTCCCCCGTTCAACTGCATGGGAGTACCATCATCTTTTCACTGTTGGCTGCACTATGTGTGATTGGATTCGATTGTAGAACTAAGACAATCGTTTGACTATGGATGACCATTTCCAAGGGTCGATCCATTCATAATGTATCTGCAGTCTGGCTGATGTTTGTTGTTGGTTGCGACATTTCTCTGAGGAATGATTAGGCTTGCCACAATGGAGACAAGGATGGAGATCAAAACACTAATCTTCCATATGATCAGTTCTTTGACAATGACAACATCTCGGTTGGACTTCAACTTCAGGTTGCGTACAATTTTTTTTTTCTGCAACTTTGGGTTGTGTTGGGGTTCCCATGTTTTGGCCAGATTGGCAAGACCAAAAGATGAGACAACATCAAACCACTTTCAGACCTCAGGATCTAGCCCTCCTAGGTCCAGAGAGGGATCTCTCTATGATATGTCAAAGGTGAAGCTCAGTGTTAAAATGTTAGGCTAGTTATAAGGCTCAGGGTTTGTTTGTTTGATTGTTTGTTTGGTTGCTGGTTATCAGGAAAGAAGGGTTCAATGTAAGACAAGGTTGAGCAAAGAGGATTTATGCAGAGGTGAATTATTCTAGGGATCATTCAAAACCATTGGGAAATGGAGTGAGGAAAGGATTTGCTTGCTAATCAATATGCAGGCTTTCAGTTGGGCTAGTCATCTAAAACATTGGATCTTAAAGATGATAGTGTGATATGGAATGGTAGGAAAGGAGGAAAAAACACAGATTAGAACACAAGTTAAAGACCAGCTGGTCGCACAAGGATCCTAGTGGACAGGGCTAACTCTAATCCCTAGTGTTCCCAAATATTCCAGCTAAATCCCAACCAGAACATCTAAGAACTGATTCATTCAATTCATACATCAGAAGCGGGCAATAACACATGCACATACTTGGTTAAATTAAACCAAATCGATTCTTAGATAACAAATTTAGAAAACATCGATGGAAGAAGCGGCTTATAGGGTACTAACAATTAAATCCTATGCCAATATTACGATGCAAGCCTTAGAAAACGAAATGGGAAATGAATATAAACGAGAGATAGGGAAACATCACCGCTACTTTAGATCAGGATCCAAAGAAATGTTCTTGTTATATTTAATAGCAATACCGGTCAAGTAAAACATTGCCAATAGCTGAGATACCCGGTGCGAAATCATATTCCTCGGCCTATCTAACACTTTAAAGCCCGTGTCTCAAAAGAAACTACTTGCAATTCTGCGATAACTGATCAACAACCTTCTGATAGGTTTTTCTTCATGAATTTAGCGCCCTAGGAAGGCGAGAGAGGTAGGTAGAGAACTAAATGCAGCATTAAAAACTTGAGGGAGAGAGGAAGAAGGCCGAAGCCCACTCTGTATAAATTTTGTGCATTAATCTGGGATACCCTTGGGTGAAAGAGTGGTCTTCGTCAGGTTTCCATTAACTCTAGGTATGTCTCTGATGTACTTTGGCTGCAGTGCTCAGTAGGACTTCTGGTGATCTGAACAAAAATAAATCAATGATACAAGTCTGCCATACTGTGTAACTAATGCTACTGATAACGTAGGACTGTTGTCAGGGCGGGGAATCCCTTAGGAACACGATATAGAATAAAAGCTGTATGGGTGATTCGTCCTTCTTTAGGAAAAAACATTCTGCTGATGTAGAAACCCTGATACACTGATTTTCGTGCCGTACCTTCTGCGTGATCCATGGGTCTTCAATCTAATTCTTTACCTTTAAATCTCTGAACATAAGGCTTGTATATCTTCATTTGCGTGCCTTAAGCTCTCTGCTGCTTAATTTAAATCTCTGACTTTGAAATCTGTGTGTTAATGGTGCCGGGACATTTTCACAGAGTAATACCCTGGTCTTTTAATGCAAGTCCTGTCGTAGGACCTCCTCAGGTTTTCTTCATGATTTCTGCCTCTGCACACGGTCTTTTCCTGTGTTTTCTGTCACTGTGACAGCGGGTGCAAATCATGGCGGATTTCACCACCTCAAAACCCTGCAAAACAAAAAACATGTTATGAAATCCATGAATGGGGGTAATGGATGCAGTGTGGATGATGAAAATAGTCATGCGGCTGGTGAAATGGCGGAAAAATGCAGAGGAATTATGGAGGGAAGCCTTGGTGAAGGTTGGCGGAGCGCAGATGAAATTTAAATGAAAACCTTAACAAACTCGACCTTTAAACAAATATATGCAATGGGATGGGCGGATGTACGGTGGATACACGTGGGGGTGACGTGGCGGGACCGGGAGATGGCGGGGTGGTCAATGGCGGGGCAATTAAATCTAGACCATCCGATGTCGGCGGAGATCGATGGTGGAAAGCACGTCGGAGGGCGATGGACTGTGGGCCAGGGGTACGGTGACCATGGATTAAACCCCGCGCAGCTTCACGAAGCGACAACCGTTGGATGAGGCGCCCCAGATCGGACGGCTGATATGCATATCGCTCTGTATCCTGTGCCGAATGTTAATGCGCGATGAGCAAGTGGTTTTGGAACAGTGCCACTGCCACGCGTCGCGCGATGAGTGGAATCGCTGGCCTATGGGAAAATACTGCCTACCGCCCAAAGGCGGTGCGATAGATACCACCGGGTTTGTGAACAGTGTTTGCGGCGGGGACCACCGGGACGGGTGCACTGCGGACCGTCGGATCTGTGGGTAAATAGATGGAAATGGCGTGATCGGGGCGATGAATAGGGTAGACCACGGCGCTGCAGAGTTAACACGGACCGTCCGATCTGCGCCGATCGACGGTTGATATTGCCTCCGATACCAATTGAGATAAGCACCACAGTTGTCTGGTTTGGCATCCGGTCCATGTCTGAGGTTTCAGCCGAGGAGTGGCCTTATTGTAGACTAAGCACATAATACCAAGGAGCTCTCAAAGGCTATTACATGACAAAATACATCTGAGTAAATGCCGATCACCGACCTCCAATTAAAGACATTTCAATAATGGCAATCCTCAGCTAGCCTGGAAGCTTTCTTTCT